>JACERP010000058.1:0-434698 GCA_014080715.1 Scenedesmus sp. NREL 46B-D3
AGGTCAGGACACTACATGCTGAAAGGATTGCATGTGAAACGTTGGAACACTCCACTCTGAGTCGGTATGTGGCTCATGTGCATCCCACTCATGTTGATGCTATGGGTTTCAGGAGGCCTAGGCCGTACTTGCGTTCAGTGGCAATACCACGTGGTATTGAATTGCTTTTGCGTGTTCGTATGGGTTGTCTGTGTGTACATGAGCGCACTAGTCAGTTTGGCGGGCGCAGAGCTAACTCCACTTCAGGATGTCCTTGTTGTGGTGCAGAAGTTGAGTCTTTGTCACACTTCATGTTTGATTGCCCTGCTACTTCTGCTCAGAGGGATAGTATGTTTGCTGAGATCAGATCCCTGCCTGGTTGCGCTGAAAAGTTGCGCAGCGTTTTGTCCATGGCTGATTCGTCAATCAAGGTGGCTTGCGTTTTGTATCTGATGATATTTGGGGCAGTTCTGGAAGATGTCGGATGGTGTCACCGTGTATTGCTGCTTTTCTGTCAAGTCTTGGGATGTGCGCAATGCATGCAAACATTCTGGAGCAGTGCTCCCTCCTCTTCCGCCCCGGTGGGGCGCGGGGCCGATGGCGCTGATGCTATGGCTTGAATGGGTAATATGATGATGATGAGTGGCACCATCAAACATAAGAGTCCAGTAGTCATGACAGTCGTGTCCATCAAGGGTTGCAGTAAGCACGCATTACAAACACAACGCAGCAGATGCTGTACTTACATATAGAATATTAATGTCTGGCTGGCAATGACTGAGTGTTGACGGCAGGATCGTGCCGGCCACTTGAAACGTAAAACACTGACCACACAAGCATCACAAGCCAGCCAAATCTTGACTCACACTTTCACTTCACACCGCAATGCGCCCCAGCAGGCATGTGTCACCATGACCACTGATGTACATTAATGCTGCTGGCAATGTCGCGCGTTTCACAGACACCCTTGCATCAGCTGCAACAGGTTCAAGCAACTCGACAGGCACATGTCTCAGACATCTGATGCAGCGCATGACATTTCATGCCTATAACCTGGTACTTCTGCTGCATGCACTCAGCGCCATTGCTGCGTGCACGCAAGCAATTGACAGCGTCAACTTTGAACATCATGCATACTGCATTGCGTCATTGAGGGCATTACGTCAGCGTCAAGGGGCATATGTGCAATGTAAGGCAGGCGCATGTGCTGCAGTCTGTGCGCAAGAAACAAAATGAATGCCCAATTGTCTCAACATCTGGGCGCAAGGTCCCAGCGCTTGCATAACTGCACACATAATCAGCATATGCACTCGCACATGACTGAACTATCATTCTCTCTGGACAAGGACGCACACAAAGAGTTCAGCATGTCAACCTGCAACCAGTCAAACACGATGCCCTGTGCGCCACCTGCAAACAGCTGGCAAGCGAAGGCGTAGCGCTTCTGCAAGGCGTGCCCCTGGCTCACCAACAACACCGCGCCGGTGTCAATCACCACCCCTGGGAACTGCTGCTGGTACCGCAACGCTACCTCGCGCTTGTACACAATTTGCGCAGCTGCCAGCGTCTCCATAGCTACCACAGTCATGCCCTCTAAAGGCACAACATCAAAACCCTGCGCCTTGAGCTGATCTGTCAGCCGCTGCGCTGGGATGGCAAGATCAGCAGCGGAGCGCACAATGTCTGCACCTCTGTGCTGCTGCTGCTGCTGCTGCTGCTGCGCCATTGCCGCAGGCGCGCTGCCTGCAGCATTGCCAAAGCTGAAGGCGCCACCACCAGCCCCTGCAGCAGCAACGCTTGGCACGCCTGGTGCGCCCTGCTGCTGCTGCTGCTGCTGCTGCGCCATTGCCGCAGGCGCGCTGCCTGCAGCATTGCCAAACCTGCAGGCGCCACCACCAGCCCCTGCAGCAGCAGTGCTTGGCACGCCTGGTGCGCCCTGTTGCTGCTGCTGCGCCATTGCCGCAGGTGCGCCGCCTGCAGCAACGCCAAAGCTGAAGGCGCCACCACCAGCCCCTGCAGCAGCAGCGCTCGGCACGCCTGGTGCGCCCCTGCTGCTGCTGCTGCGCCATTGCCGCAGGTGCGCCGCCTGCAGCAACGCCAAAGCTGAAGGCGCCACCACCAGCCCCTGCAGCAGCAGCGCTCGGCACGCCTGGTGCGCCCTGCTGCTGCTGCTGCTGCTGCCCATTGCCGCAGGCGCGCTGCCTGCAGCATTGCCAAAGCTGAAGGCGCCACCACCAGCCCCTGCAGCAGCAGCGCTCGGCACGCCTGGTGTGCCCTGCTGCTGCTGCTGCTGCTGCGCCATTGCCGCAGGCGCGCTGCCTGCAGCATTGCCAAAGCTGAAGGCGCCACCACCAGCCCCTGCAGCAGCAGCGCTCGGCACGCCTGGTGCACCCTGCTGCTGCTGCTGCTGCTGCTGCGCCATTGCCGCAGGCGCGCTGCCTGCAGCAACGTTAAAGCTGCAGGCGCCACCACCAGCCCCTGCAGCAGCAGTGCTTGGCACGCCTGGTGCGCCCTGTTGCTGCTGCTGCTGCTGCCCAATGCCGCAGGCGCGCTGCCTGCAGCATTGCCAAAGCTGAAGGCGCCACCACCAGCCCCTGCAGCAGCAGCGCTCGGCACGCCTGGTGCGCCCTGCTGCTGCTGCTGCGCCATTGCCGCAGGCGCGCTGCCTGCAGCATTGCCAAAGCTTAAGGCGCCACCACCAGCCCCTGCAGCAGCAGCGCTCGGCACGCCTGGTGCAGCCTGCTGCTGCTGCTGCTGCTGCTGCTGCTGCGCCCTTGCCGCAGGCGCGCTGCCTGCAGCAACGTTAAAGCTGCAGGTGCCACCACCAGCCCCTGCAGCAGCAGCGCTCGGCACGCCTGGTGCGCCCTGCTGCTGCTGCTGCTGCTGCTGCTGGGGGTTACTGTTGCTTGCTGCCTGGCAAGTCTTCTACAAGGCAGCAGACACAAGAATAAAATGTAATACACAACACCCAATTTCAGCTGCAACATTGAGAGTGGTAACCAACGATAGGCAACAAGTGGCTTATTGCGCATACCAGATGCAACAAACCACCGGCCTCACCAGCATGTGGCTGTGAGCCAAAGCACCAAATCCTGCTGCTCACCACGTGGCTGTGTATGGCGGAGGCACCAGTGAGTGCCATGCTCTCAAGACTCTTGTGCAGCAGCGGCAAGCCAGTCGTCTTGTCTTTCATGATGGAGGTCAATGGGCCGCCAGTCCCATCAATCTGCACCACAATCCTGAGGTCAGGGTGACCTGGAACATCCAAGTGGGAGACGAATGCGTCCTTGCTGTCAAAGTTGACGCCCTCGCCGTTGACCTTGGTGGCTGCCTGCCCAGACTGGCAGACACCTGCTGCCATCACCATGAACTCGGACCCCGTCTCCTTTGCCAGGTCCTGCAGCTACACCATCAGTACACATGTGACATGACAGGCAGAGCAGTGCATCAGCTTCACCATTGGCTGGAGCTTCAAGCCAGATCGCTAAAGCCCACACAGACATTGCTACTCTGAAATCTTGGATGTCGGTTTGCACGTGCAACATTGGAAACCATCACATCCGACATGACCGTACGGTGACTCTCACCTGCACATCTGTGAAACCTAGCAGAAGGGAACACATCATAACTTGCACAGTAAACTCGCCAGCAACAATCACCTACACTTCATCAATAGCGCTGCTGCATCAGCTAGGCGCAACGCTGCTAGCTGAGTGAAGACTTGAAGCCGACACTGTACAATTCTCCACTTGATACTGGCAGTGGGCAACTGGCATGCACCAATATCAGGACCCAGTACTCACCATCCAAATGGCCCGCTTCATGCAGCTGTTGACGTTACTGACAGCGTTACGGGTCTGCAGATTTGGGCCGTCACCGCTTCCGGTCCATGGCCGCAGCGGCTCCACCTCCAACCGCGCGCGCTTGGCAGCAGCATTGTTGTAGATGACGGCTGTCTTGCACTTCGGGCATGCGGAAAGCCTGAACAGCAGCACGAGCATGAAGCTTTTTTACTGATCAATTGTAGCACCAGGCATGTGAAATTAGTGATGGGCCACGCAAGGCGCACCTGCCAGCAGCATGACAAATATATGTAGCTTGCCGCTAACATACAGCTGTGTACACATGATGCATCTGCACAGCAGATTTGCATGCACCGCACATGCTGCAATCACATACCAAACGTCAGTCAGCGTCACCAGCATTTTGCTTTTGTAATGGCTCCTGCACATAGAAGGCCTGCACACAGCGCATTGCCACTACCACCCTGCGCAATGCTGCTACGTGGCCCCCGCCTCCCTGGCAAACCTGCGGCAAAAGAGACCATGCCCAAATCCTGCGTGCACAGAACAACTACACCCCAAGTAAGTGGATAACAATTGCCTTGTCATCCACTTACTTGGGGTGTAGTTCCTCTGTGCACGCTGGATTTGGGCATGGTCTCTTTTGCCGCAGGTTTGCCAGGGAGGCGGGGGCCACGTCGCGCCCACCAGATTGGTCAGCCTCTTCCTCCGCATCATCCGTGCCTGAAAGTGCAGCAAACACCAAAGTGTCATATTGACAACCTTGCCGCCAGCACACAATGCTTCTGCACAACCACGTATATGTTATGACAACAATGTAAACCCTGGCACCCTGTCCATCATGTAATGGGTGCGTAAACCACATGCGGGATCAGGTGTGTACACACACCTCTCACGCACAATACAGCCCACGCCACAGACATGAAAGTGCACACACCCAGACATGCCTCACTGCTGGTCATGCTGCAGCTGATGCAGCAGGCGATGCTGCTGGTGCTGCTCGCAGCGCAACGGTTGTCGCCGCATGTGTGATTGCAGGTCCACTGGTGCAGTCGCACGCGCATGGCAGGACAACAGCACAGACGAGTACTCACGAGCTGCCGCTTGCGCCCCTGCTGCAGATGCTGTTGCTGCTGCTGCTGAGCGCCTTGCGGTAAGCACCTCCTGTACAGCAATATCCCATGCTGTTCTGTTCACGTTGCCAAGAAGGCCCCAGACAGGCCCAAAGACATCCCTCTTGACGGCTTCGCTGACTTCAGGCCCTCCGCACAGCAGCGCTATGCGTTCACTAATGGCCTGCACTCAACAGCATCACAGGATGCTTCGGGTCACAAAAGAATCCATGTGTTAAAGCTGCAGCCAGATCATGAGGCGCACCTCTTCCAGCTGGTCTGCAGAGTACGCAGTGACCTCTCTCAGGTCCTCGTGTCCCTCCACAAAGCAGTTCAGCACTGCAATTGTTGACACCTGCTGGCCCACAACTCTCAGCTTATCGGGAAAACCTAAGCGGTCTGTACGCAATATACGTTTGATCAAAGCATGCCATTCTTTGTAGACAGGGAAGCCAGAACTCGACAGCTTGACCTGCATTGGTGCTGAAGTGCTGATCTGCTGCAGTTCAGTTCAGCTACGCGGCATTTTGAACACACAAGCCTGTTTCAACGCTCATCGAGCGCTGGATCGCAAGCAGGGGAAGGCGCGTTTTCACCATCAAATGGCAGCCACAACACAAAACAACACGCTGGCGAACATGCGATTGCAAGTCACATTTGACAAATGAACATATGACACAGCATCGCATATTGTAATTACGAGTATATGACCTATGGTCATATGTTCAATGGGGTCTGGGCTGTTAAGAAGGCCCCCCTATGATGTCAGAAGAAGCAGAGCTCTAACCCAAAAGCTAAGCAGAGTCACCCTGCCTCCCTCATGCAAAGCTGTAGGCATTTGTAAGCAATGCTCTGATGTACCTCATGGCAGCTCACAGCTACCACCACATGTAATATGACGAGTTTTTAACGGCTCCTGGGCTCCAGGTAAATGCAAAAAAACTGCGCACCTCAAGCAATGCTGGACCAGGAGACCCCCGCCCAAGTTCTCCTGGTGCTCCGAGTGGGCTGCCATGCAGGCACGCATTCCTGCAGCAAGGCCTGAAATAACCAAACATACCTGTAGCGCAGAGAATTGAAGGGCAGAAGTGTCAACGAGTGCACACCCCGGGCGGGGAGGCACCCGTGACACCTGCGCACCACCTTGAAGTAGTCTCCAGTAGACCCCATGTCAGAGCCCGTCATGACAATAACACTCGCAGCAAAACGCAGCAGCAGCATGTACACACAATCAGATGTTGATGATTGAAGTAAGCAACAACAAATGTGACTGTGCATATGCAGTGGGCACTCTGCTAGCGCTAGCAGAGCTAGCAGGGCTAGCCAGGTGCTCCCCACTGCTGTATTACTAGTAATGCTTCTGAAGTTACTGATTCTCTGAGTTCTGAGCTCTCTGAGCTTGTTGAGGTTACGGTTTCTTCCGGTTGATGATCTTCTTTTGAGTTTTGTGGACCCCATGAGCCTTGTTTGGCTCCTTTGCGGGTGGGCCAGTGGCCCTACTTTGGTAATTCGGTAATTCGGTATTAGCATAGCACATGTTGAGATGATGTTCATCATCATCATCATATTACCCATTCAAGCCATAGCATCAGCGCCATCGGCCCCGCGCCCCACCGGGGCGGAAAGAGGAGGGAGCACTGCTCCAGAATGTTTGCATGCATTGCGCACATCCCAAGACTTGACAAGAAAAGCAGCAATACACGGTGACACCATCAGACATCTTCCAGAACTGCCCCAAATATCATCAGATACAAAACGCAACACCTTGATTGACGAATCAGCCATGGACAAAACGCTGCGCAACTTTTCAGCGCAACCAGGCAGGGATCTGATCTCAGCAAACATATCATCCCTCTGAGCAGAAGTAGCAGGGCAATCAAACATGAAGTGTGACAAAGACTCAACTTCTGCACCACAACAAGGACATCCTGAAGTGGAGTTAGCTCTGCGACCGCCAAACTGACTAGTACGCTCATGTACACACAGACAACCCATACGAACACGCAACAGCAATTCAATACCACGTGGAATTGCCACTGAACGTAAGTACGGCCTAGGCCTCCTGAAACCCATAGCATCAACATGAGAGGGATGCACATGAGCCACATACCGACTCAGAGTGGAGTGTTCCAACGTTTCACATGCAATCCTTTCAGCATGTAGTGTCTTGACCTGCTTGTTGACATGGCTCTTGCACGCACTGGCTCTGCCTTCCGCGGTCACAACATTCACACCATACTTGCACAGCAGGCTCTGCACATACTTGTGCCACGGTGTCACCGCCACAGCACCACTAGGACGCCTCCATTCAGCTGTAGACACTTGATTTGGCAGCCGAACGCCCTGCATACGCTGAATCCTGTAGTAGTACTCCAAAGCCCTCTGATGAAGCCACATATGCAACGGTTTCACACCCCATTCTGCCAAGAGAGCTGAAGAGCATGGGCGCTCCTTGCCACAGCGCATTGCGCATTTGATGATGTCTGTCTGCACTTTGTCAGTCAGCTGCAGTTGCCTAGCTGTGGACGGAAACCAAATCTCACTGCCATATTCAACAATGGGACGGACACACGTCAGCAACAGTATGCGTTTAACCTCCACACTGATACTGCGGCTCTTCCAAATTGGCATGAGCGCACCCTTCACACGTTGCACCTTAGCCAGCATCTTCTCAAAATGTGTGGTCCATGTACAGGTATTGTTGAACCACAGGCCAAGATAGCAGTACTCCGATACAACAGGCACAGGGACATTGTTCCAAACAATGCCGGAGTCGACCAGCTGGCTGGTCTGTCTTGCTGGCAGCACATGCATGACGGCAGACTTCAAGCTGTGGAGCTTGAAGCGCCACTGGCAACTGTAATTGTAAACAGTTGCAGCCACAGCCTGAACTTCAGACAGAGACCCGCAGACAGCAACAAAGTCATCAGCCTGCATGGCTGCCACAACTTGGCCTGCAGGTTCGTCACGAGGGCCCATGAGGGTAACGCCAGGGTGCTTTGCATGCACGTCACGCAGCAAGTCGTCGATAAACAACAAGTACAGTGTGGGCGAAATAACATCACCCTCATGCAGGCCAAGGTCGCAGGTGAACCTATCCGTGGTGCAACCCTCATGAGACACCACACGCTGCGCGCCCTGATACAAGTTGTACAAGACACGGAACATCTTGCCACGCACACCCTTATCCCACAGCTTCTGGAACAAGCCATCAAGCCAGACCGTAGGGAATGCCTTGAAGGTGTCAACAAACAACACATATGACTCCTTTCCCTCAGCTTTCCTGCCATTAAGGACCTCGCTGAGCACGCTTTGATGGTCAGCACAACTGCGCTTGGGGCGGAATCCGTTCTGACTCTCGTGCAGCAGCGGCGCCGCTGCTGCTGTAGCAGCAGTTGCGCGTGGCTGCTGCTGCTGCTGCTGCTGCTGCTGTTGTGCTGAATGCTGGCCTTGCTGCTGCTGCTGCTGCTGCTGCTGCTGTGCTTGTGTTTGCTGCTGCTGCTCCTGCTGCTCGCCCTCTGCATACTTGATAAGGCGCTGATTGAGGACGCTGGTGTAGAACTTATAGAGCACGCTGAGCAGGGTGATGCCGCGGTAGTTGCCTGGGTCTGTCAGATCGCCCTTCTTAGGCATGCTGACGACTGTCCCCGGCACCTGATGTACCTGCTCAAGCTGCCACATGAGGCTGCAGTACTGCAGCAGCATGTCTGCAACTGTGTTGCCTCCGTACTTCAAAAGCTCGTTGACAATGCCTTCCTCTGCAGGGTTGCCAGCTTTGCCTGTGCGTAGACGCTGCAAGCATGCAGAAACCTCGGCGGCAGTGATGGGCAAGTCCAGCGGGCAGGGTGGGGCAGCATGAGGTGCGGTTGAGTCATGAAGGTACTGCTGTACATTGGCGGCAACCTGTGTCATGTGCGCTGGGTCGAACTGGGGGTTTGCGGCGGCAAACGCTGCATGGCTACCAACACGCTGATAGTGGCATTTGAATGCATCTGCTTTTTCTGCAGGGGTTGAAGCCG
This sequence comes from Scenedesmus sp. NREL 46B-D3, assembly GCA_014080715.1. Lineage (NCBI taxonomy): Eukaryota > Viridiplantae > Chlorophyta > Chlorophyceae > Sphaeropleales > Scenedesmaceae > Scenedesmus > Scenedesmus sp. NREL 46B-D3. The sequence goes on from JACERP010000058.1 coordinate 8,914, forward strand.
TCTGTCCTGAGGGGTGCTGCATGACACTGTACACGGCCTCGCTGACATGCTTAGGGCACAGGCGACGCACAAGCTGCCACATATCCTTCTCCCCAAGCGTGCTGTCATCATTTAAGCGGTCTCTGTACGCTGCAGTGATTGCATGCTCGCATCGCTGTTTGTGCTGCTTCTCAGCTGCTTTGATAAGCTGTGCAGTAGCCTTGCGCTGCTGATCAAATGCATCCCAGTCTGCAACAAGGCCGGACTCCCTGTACTGTGTAAAGGCCTGCACCCTGGCCTGCACAGCATTTGTCAGCTCCTGTGTCCACCACGGGAAGGACTTGCCAACCCAGACCCTTTTAAACCCAAAACTGGCATTGACCGCCTGACGAAGCGCTCCCAGCAGCTGCGCATGTGCTTGTTGTACTGCAGCATTGGCTGTAAGTTGAGCTGCAGAAACCTGCTGTTGTAGCACGGTAATAGTAGACGTATAAGCAGCGCCCAGCTGTGCCAGGGCCTCCTGGTACGCCTCAAGTTCGGCCGATTGCTCCCCATTGCGCATTTTGAAATCATTCGGCTGTGCATTGAGGCGCAGCTTGACCTGTTTTGCAGGGCGACGTGCCACAGGCCTTTGAATGCAAGCAGACACTGGCAGGTGGTCAGTAGAACCCACTGTGTATGGCCCAACCTTGGCTGTTGGCCTGGCGGCAGCTTGGCACGGCATAGCAATGTCAGCAGACGCAATGATGTAGTCATTGAGGGACCTCCGCGCGGTGCCCCTGTGGGACCTGTCACATGTGATGTGCTGGTGGGGAGAGGTGGGTGCTGTGCGGGCATTCAGTGAGTAGAGATTGACGGCATTGAGCAGCGAGAGAAGGAGTTCGCCATTGTGAGATGATGTTGTTCATTACAAGTGTTCTGCTGCTGCTGTAGCTGCTGCTGCTGCTGTAGTTGCTGGAAACACACGAATGTTGGGACCAACATCCATCATCATCATCATATTACCCATTCAAGCCATAGCATCAGTGTTGGGACCAACATCCATGTGATGCTGGCATGGAAGCAATTGCTGCCATGACTGTGTACACTGCCGGACACTGGCTGCTGCTGCTGCTGTCCTGTAACACGCCCAAGCTGCTGCTGCTACTGCTACACATGTCTACAACCTGCTCTTCTTCACAACCACAATTTGGATGTTACATGACGGGAACATCGCCCGTTTTCGAGCCAATGACAGGCTCATTGGGCAACCACCTAATCCATCAATCTTCAATGTCCAATCAACATCCTAAGGTGTACTACAGCTAACATATTACACTAAAGCACTTGTGGCGTTCAAGAGTGCTGTGTGCACTGCTGACTTCAAACCTGGGCCCAGCAGTGCACAAACCTTTCAACACCTCCTGGAACTGATGATCGGTGGAAGCTGACAGCAGCCATGCAAGCACGTGCACTGCTGTCTCAGAACACTGCTGAGCATCGGCTTTGCACTGTGCATGTGTGGCAGAGTCGGTCAACTACCATCACCCACCACCCACCGCCATCGTAATGTGCACATTCATCACAAGGTCAAACGCCTCCACCATCATGGCATGTTTGACAGATTGCTACAGTACATCTAAAAAGAAACAAGTGCCGCCTCCTTTCCCATGCATGACAACAGCCATAAGCCATAGCCATGGGCCTGCAAAGAGCCTTTGCTGCTAGCAGTGATGTTCGCCACATGATGTTTCATGACAGTGCTCTGGAACGGACAGCATCCCTTGAGCTGCTGACAGCAGCAGCGAGGGTCTGCAACACCTCTGCAGCGCGTGTAGTAGCTGCACACACGCTGCTCCAGGCACACTCTGTGCTCCCTGGCACAACCCCGCTACTCCTGGGACTGCACACCAACAACTTCCAGATGGAAGCAAACAGCTCATGTAGGGTGAGCAACACGCAAAGGAATGTATGACACACTGAAAGATTGCATACCAATGCACGGTAAGTATGCTGCTGGATGCTATTTCACTGCATGAGGCCACCCAAGAGATTCACTCACTACAACAAAGAGCCTCAACATGGTAGCACACGCCGTCCGGGAACCCCCCTCACCAGCAAACCCCACACCCCACACAATCACAGCTGCCACCTGCAGGTCACACAAGTGCAGCACCACGCTCCTGTCGGCTTGGCGCTGCAAAGCTAGCAGCGCCGAGCAAACCAGCGCCTGACATCTCACTGCAGCAGCTCCGCCAAGTTTGCCCGCACAGGCCTACATCTACTGACAAGCGTATAAGCTCAGTCTGCGATACCGCCACACTGAAGATGCAGAGCAACATGCATGTGTCCTCTCACATGCATGCCAAATCAAAGTGGCACAGCTGACCTCACCCAGCTGCACTTTTGAGAATAATTATACGGACCGGCAAACGACACAAGTCTCTGTTCTTGAAGCACCACCGCTCGACACGGGAACCTCATCAACAACCGAGCATGCAAAGTTGCACGCACGTGCCGCCGCCACTGCCCTTTGTGGGCCCATATGACAGGTTTTGACCATCCAGTGTTTCATAATATAAAAAACTGTGCAAAGGCAGCTGCAGACTCTTGAATGCAGCGGTACCAAAAGACTGTGGCCAACCACAACCGACTGCAATGCATGCCTACATGCTCTGCACAGCAGACCCGGTGCATATACGCCGACCTGCACAAATGCGGAACATATGCGCAATCGCACAGCAACAACGCGCAAGCCATACAGCACGGGTACGGCGAGCTTGATACGTTGAAACTTGGCAGCAAGGAAGCACGCCAGCAGCACATCATGTGCTGCCACAAAACCGCCACCAGCACCCCAGCTCTGCCCATACTCAGGTGCTGAAGCCTCGCCACGCAGTCAAACACGATGTGAAAGAACAGCACACGTTGGTCACTGGCAGGGACGCCCGACATCTCCCAGGGATGAAAAGGCTCTCATCGCACAAATGCTGTGGACTGGGGTGCAGACAGCGCAAAGAACCACCAGCAGCCGAAGCAGAACTGCACCATGTCATGCATGCCCTTCATCAGAGATAGATGTATATGATTGCCGTGCAAGTTGTCAGCAGCATACGTCTGTGCTGAACAGCCCCTGCCAATTGTGGTGCAACAAAAACGCACACGCCAACGCAATGTCACATGGCGCATCACCTCCACAACGATCTGATAATCACGTTAGATCACATCAGAGCCGTCAACCACAACGCCAGACACAGCCCTGGGCTTTCCATGAGATAAAGACACCAACTTGCTTCATGCAAGTCTGTTCTTAGACAAAATCTGCAACCCCATGCAAGCTCAGTGCATGTTCACCTGCGTAATCATGTGTGGTTGTGTGCTGTAAAACGTCAAGGGAGTACAAAGGACTGCAGGTGGTGGTATACTTTGAGATAGCACAGTGTACAATTGAGTGCGAACGTATGACTTGCCACAGGCACACCCACTCTGGCATGACGAACTCTGGGGAGTCAAGCATACAGCACTTCACACAGCTCATATCCCAGCAGCTATGGATGCACCGACTTTTGTTGTGTCAGTGGGCCCCAAGTTGTGCACGACGCGCCCACTGTGATCGGTGCTGTGTACATCAGCCAGCAGTTCAAGCCTGCAGCTGAGTTGCCACCATCATACTGTTGCTGTGCAGCTGCATTCTGCAAGTCGCTGCAGATGCTGCGTGCTGGTTGTGACGCACACACGCCGCACTGACACCAAGCCGGCAGCCAGTGCACGCTGCCAACCGTAGACGCCGTCAGATCAGTGCGTAATGCACACATGCAAAGCCGCGATGCACATATACACGTGCATGCATACCACCACTTGGAATCAGCTGCTGACGCACCCATGGTGGTTGAAAAGGCACCCAAGAGGGTTAGCAAGCGTCATCAGGGGGAGTAAGAGGCCACCCAACACCATGGGTGCGCTCACAGCTGTGGCTGGTCTGTGCTCAATTCGGATCCCGTCCACCTAAAACCAGCATGCACGCTGAGATGACCCCGTGCAGCAAACGTGTGCATGTGTGCTCAAAACATGTTTGCCTGCGTGTAAGCTCTGACCTAGGAACTATCACTGGCAGTAGGGCAATCAGGGCACTAGCTAGCAGCCCCACAGGCAAATAGCCTAAAAGGAACGCGGCAGTGTCGTGAGCCTGTGCAGCTGCAGTGACTCCTCAAAAGCCACAGAGACCGCCAACACAGGAACACATACAATGTGCAACAAACGTAACAACAGCAGAACTTCTGCAGGCACAGAAGCCATAGCAGGAGCTGCGTTGGTATGCATGCAGCGGCAAGTGTCAAGGCACCGATGCGTGTTGCTGCTCCTGCGGGGCAAACAGACCACACTCAGGCCTAGAGAAATGTGGGGACACAATGACAGAGGCAGTAGTCGAACAACAGGACTGAGCACCAGTGACAAGCGCGGCGTGCTAATGTATAGCGGGTCTCTTCTTGAGGCTCGGAAGCCTTACTGAGTGCGTGCAGAACAGCAGCCGGCTGCTACAACCCTCAAAAAGTTTCCTACAAATGCAACCGTACCATGCACAACAGCCCTGTTGCTGCTGTCGTGTGCGCAGCATGTGGTCGTCCCTCGAGTCACGGCAGTGCATTGCATGGCCTTGAACCTAAAGGCAACGTTGAAGGCACCACACCAATGTAGCGAACATAATCTGCCATACCCTGGCGACTGAAGGAGCAGCAGTGTGGAAGCATACGCTGCATGCGCTAGAAAAGAGATGACTAATACACCGATAACACCAAAAAAGCAATCACAGCAGCAGCAATCAGCAGCAGCAGTTTGTGCTCCTGCTGCTGCACTTGCGCGCTCAGCTGCCTAAGGCATACAGGGCATGTATAGGCAGCCGAGTCGCGTGGGCTTACGCTATACTTGCAGTGCTTCAACAGCGCACCGCTGCAGCACACGCTGTCAGCCAGCTGGCGTGCTGCAAGCCGCTGCAGCAGTGATCAAGCCGCAAAGGCTGGTTCATTGGCAAAGGCTGGTTCATTGGTCTTGCACAAAAGAAACCTACAGTCCAGGCCGCCTCTTGGGGCGTTTAGAACGGGGACCAAACAAGGCGGCCATACCACTTGCTGCCGACTGGCGATGGAGTGTAGGTGACCCACGGGGTAGGGTTGGGGCCCTTGGCCATGCTCAGTCGAGTTTGTGCAGCCTCGGCGATCTTTGCCATGGCGTCTGCGCCTGTGCTGTTGCAGCGTTCGCTCATGATGCAGTTGGCTGCAACGCCAGCTACGTGGGGGCTCGCCTGCAGCAGCAGCCGCAGCAGCAGCAGCCGCAGCAGCAGCCAGCAGCAGCAGCAGCAGCAGCCTGTGAGATGGAAGTGCACACCCAGGCAGCAATTGCGCACACAGCAGCTGCTGCATCTGGCTGCGGAAGCAAGCACCAGCAGCAGCACAGCAAGTTTGGCCAGATAAAAAAACCCTGGACACTGTCAATCAACAGGCTTCCTGCCAACGACTCGGGTGATGCCAAGACAGGCAGCAGATGCAGCGTGTGGCAGCTTTCAGTTGCAGCAGCGGGCTGACAGCAGCGCAGCAGCGCTCACCATGCTTGTCCCGCCAAGCTCAAGATATCCCGAGTCCACGACGCTCTTTGGCACAGTACTGACGATTGCTGTTCCTGGAGCTGCAAATGTGTGTGCCTTGGCAGCAGCGTCGCCAGCATCTGCATAGTTGCTCCAGTCAGCTGCGCGCCTGCCACTTTGGTCAAGCGCTGTAACGGTTATGACGGTTGGACAGACGGCTGGAATGTACTCGTTGATGTTGCGGCCATCGTTGCCTGCTGCTGCCACTACGGTGATGCCTGGAGAAAGCAGCAAGAACAAGTACAGGGTGCAAGGCCATGAGTTCAGCCGCATGCTCGAGGCATGGCATGAGGCAGCCAGTTGACCACTGTGCAGCCATTCATGTGTTCAAGCCATGGCAAGCGATTTCAAGCCGCCGAAGACTGCACCACAAGACAAGAGAAGGTGCCGAAAAGCATGTGAGGCATGCCTCGTGGCAGCAGCAACGCGCCATGGGACACTTGTAACAAGTAAACATAACACCTGTTAATAACACCTAACACATCAATGCCGCCTCACCTGCATCACTGGCTTCTTGCACACCCCGCAGAAAAGGTCGACCATTGCGTTGTAGTAGCCGGCGGTTGGATCCACATGACCAGCCAGGCTGAGGTTGATGACCTTGATGCCCTTGGCAGCACCTTCTTCCTTCACCCACTTGATTGCGCGCATGGCATCGCTCAGGACGCCGTTGCCTTGGCTGTCAAGAATCTTTAGGGAGTAGATGCCGACGTTCGGTGACACACCAACCACGCCTCTTCCGGTGTTCTTCGCACCTACAATCCCTGCAACGTGCGTGCCTGTCCAGCAGGGAGCCCGCCACAGCAAATGCAGGCACACAGGCAGACAAGCAGACGTTAAGGCACATGTGGCAGGGAGAATGCACGCTGCAATGCTGACGGCTCAGAACTACAATTATTGTGTACGCAGGCCTTGCAGCAGTTGCGGCACGCCTGCATACAATGTGTATGCAGGCCGCGCACACAGCACACGCAGCGGTCTGCGGCAACCAGCACAGCGCGTGACGGGCCTGCACATGTGCCCCGGCACCTAGGCGCTGCATGTGCGAGTGCGCGTGAGCTGCTGCTTGTTGAAGTGGGCATAAGCTGCTGCTGCACATAAGCTGGTGCATGTTTGAAGTGCGCATAAGCTGCTGCTGCACGTGAGCTGCTGCATGTTGAAGTGCGCATAAGCTGCTGCTGCACATGAGCTGCTGCATGTTTGAAGTGCGCGTGCACTGCTGCTGCGCCCTGGTCAACCCACCATGGCCAAATCCATCGACGCCTGGCTGGTCATCAGCCCCGAGCCAGCTCGTCCCGCCCACAAAGTTGATGTCGGGGTGCGTCTGGTCCACCCCGCTGTCCGCCACGCCAACCACCACACGGCGCACCGCCGCCACGTCATCGACATCGACCGCGCACTTGGGCCCTGGGCAGGCGCCGCCGTCAGTGACAGCCTCGATCATCGTCACGCCGCGCGGCACGTCTTCGCCAGCTGCAACCGACGCGCGCCTATTGGCGCCCAGCCGTCGATCGGGATGTAGGGCCTGGGGCTCGGCGCTGGCGGCTGCTGCGTGCCGCCGACGCATGCGTCACTGGGGACCATCGCCTCGCCAAGGCAGGCCTGCGCCGCACGACCCCAGCACCGCGAGCGTGGCTTTGAAGCCGGCCCGGCTGTTGTCCCGCACAAACGTGCAGCCGGGCGCACGCGCGCGCACCCACTGCACGTACTCCCTGCCAGGCCCGCACGCACTGCCTATGAGCGTGAGCGTCGTGGTGCTGCCGGCGCCGCACTGGAGCGGGCGTTTGAGGGTGACGCGCTCGGTGAACCGGACGGTGGACTGGGCTGGGGCCACTCCTCCGGCTTGGTTAGCTGTGTCAACAGTGTCATCTGACGCCAGCTGAGCCGCTGCTGCTGCTGCTGCTGCTGTCTCTGTCTGCTCTGCTGCTTCCTCGGTCAGTGCTGCTGGTGCTGCCGCCAGTTCTGTTGTGACACCGGCCGCAGGAGCAGTGCGAGCTGTCACTCCGCCGGCGCAGTTCTTGACAGTGCTGCAGAATGTGGTGGGCAAATCTGCAACGCCCTGGGGGCGACGCCACAGGCGCCAAACCACCTCGCCTTATCCGTCTGCTGCGGGAACAGGGAGCACTCTCTGCCCCTGACCTTTTTGACCTGCTGTGTAGCTCTGCTGATGGCGTACATCGCCCTGTATTCCAGCAGATTGAAGTCGTCGCCGCAGCGCTGCGCAACAAACACTGCGTAGGTGCCAGTGCCGCACGCAGCCACGCTGACGGCCAACCCATGCTGGCCACCGGGGCTGTTTTGCTGACGACGCCAGAATTGATTTCTGGCGCACTTGCGCAGCGGCGAGCTGCAGGGTAACACGGCAGCGCAGTTGGGGCGGCACGGCAGGCATATTCAATGACTGTGCAGACAGCAGCGAGTTGGTCTGCTGCTGCTGTCGCTGTGGTGTTTGCTGAGCTGCGTGCCATTGCATGCTGTGTGAAGAAGTGAGCAGTAGCATCCGCACGTTGCAGGCATGCACTGGTGAGGCAGCCAAGCCCCTGCAGGACAGCAACGCGTGCCAGCTCACCTGCGCTCATCGACAACAGGTCCATGGTTGCTGATGCCATGCCACCAGGCACACGCACGTGCAGGTCCGGCACCACGGCCTCAACGGCATCTGATTGCTGTATGAGCGATATTTGCTGTTCGGTGATGCCTTTGATGACAATGGCTTGCACACCCATGCTGCTGCTCGACTCTTGAGCTTCCATAGCCGATTGCGCAGCTGCCGGCAGGCTGCCACCTGAGGTTCCTGAGCTGAATGCAGGTGATGACGAAGAACCTATCACACTCCAAGTCAGCTCGTTCTGGTTCGCGGCCACCGCAGCACCAGCAGAAAGAGCATGAATGCTGTTGATAAGCCTGCGGCAGCAACAGCAACAGTTTGCACAAGCAGGCGTGAAGACAAGAAGTAATAGTGGTGATCATGATTTTCTTACTATTGCTGAGCTGCAAGGGCCCGGAGTCACTGCATCGTATCACCCATGCCGTGGCTGGTACCATGACACCCCGCACCTTGTGCCTGCAGATGTGGCTGAACTAGCTGATGGCGTAAACCGTACAATCACAGAGTCCACCACCACGTCTGCATCCGCAGAGAGAAAAGGTCGTCAGGTCGCAGACAGGGGGCTGTTCCAGCAACAGGAACCCAGCATAAGGCTGCTTGATCATAGAAAGCTGTCATCAAAGTTAAAAAATGTGCGGAACGCTGACAGTCTGAGTATCTGCAACAACCCCACGGGTCCGCCAATGCGCAGATGTGGTTCAGGTCAGCTTCTAACGCTCTAATTTCAACTATTGATGTAGATGTCATGCTTTTGGTCTGGGGAAAGGTCTTGAGGGTGCCATGGAGGTGCCATGGAGCACGCCCTGCTGCTGCGCCTACCTGCTGAATGGTCGCTGACATGGTTTCTAAGTGTTCTAGAATATGAATGCTTTGAAAATAGCATCAGCAGCAGGGCAAATAGCATTGATCTCAAAAGCATCATGGCTGCTCATGTATTATAATGGCCAACACACTTGATGAGAGCTTCTAACTGTATAGCAAATTTGTACGTTAGTGTTCCGCTCAAGGACGCGGACATGGTGGCCTGCGTAAGGTTATGAGCCTGGGGAGCGATGGTGTGGTGGTGAAAACGCTGTGCCTGTTACAAGCCTTTTGGCGTTGCATCATACGCGCGGACGATTTTCATATGAACAATTCCGCTTAAAACTACTAAATGATCATCAGCTGCTTTGACAGTACCTTGCTGTACGATTGTCATACTTTGCAAGCGAGTTGCACTGTTGATTGCCTAAAAGGGCCTGTCGGCCAAGCATCAGCTCTGTTGTCTTTCAGCTGTGTTCTTTGTCTTAAGCAACGTACATCAATGTAATGCTGCAGGGGAGTTGCGTTGGACGTTCAACCGTTTGAGTAGTTCACGCTGCAGTTCATGCTGGCCTGCTGATTATAACCGCTGCATCTGAGGATAGTTGCCTTCGGCCCCTCGTCTCTGTTTCAGGCGTTTCACACCTTTGAGAATTTGCGACTGACAATCTCCGCGAGCGGAGGCACGGGCGCCCTTTTCGGTGTCAACCTGCAAGTCAGGAAGTGTTCTCCACGTGCACGCTCTGCAGTCGCGCACTGCACCTTTTTGTAACGGATCGCAGAGTAGCACCCATTGTCATGCACATTGCAGCAAACGTCGCTCTCACGTTGCGTTGATAAGGCTCCGCCATCATGGCCCTGGATTGAGCAACTGCAACGCGTCGCTGAGCACTGTAACCCAGCAGGGAACAAAAACAAGAAACAATGAAACGCAGAGGCACCCGACCACCCTTCCCCAAAGCAGAGGCATCTCCCCTTATTTTGTGTGCCTGCACATGGGGCAGTGCTTGCCAGCGAGCTCAGTACTGATCCATGTAACTTCCAGAATGTCATCATCATGCACACGAAAGCCGTCGCTGCAGCCACAGCGTACAGCTTCAACAAAGCCACATCATTGGCCACGAATGCCACGCTGTGAGAGCTCCACGCTTTGTGACCGTCATCTCTTGGGCTCAGCCGTGCCACAGGCTCCACAGTGCCAGTCCACAGGCAATAGTGTTGGCCAGCAGAACAGCAGCAGGTCATCGTAAGTTAAAGTGTGTACATGAGCGTACTAGTCAGTTTGGCGGTCGCAGAGCTAACTCCACTTCAGGATGTCCTTGTTGTGGTGCAGAAGTTGAGTCTTTGTCACACTTCATGTTTGATTGCCCTGCTACTTCTGCTCAGAGGGATGATATGTTTGCTGAGATCAGATCCCTGCCTGGTTGCGCTGAAAAGTTGCGCAGCGTTTTGTCCATGGCTGATTCGTCAATCAAGGTGTTGCGTTTTGTATCTGATGATATTTGGGGCAGTTCTGGAAGATGTCTGATGGTGTCACCGTGTATTGCTGCTTTTCTTGTCAAGTCTTGGGATGTGCGCAATGCATGCAAACATTCTGGAGCAGTGCTCCCTCCTCTTTCCGCCCCGGTGGGGCGCGGGGCCGATGGCGCTGATGCTATGGCTTGAATGGGTAATATGATGATGATGATGATGATCGTAAGTTAAACTGTGGCGGTCTGCACAACCAACACCTCCAGCTCAGTGCAGACTTGACGTTGAATGTATTGCAGAGCAGAGCAGCGTCTGCCACACATCATTGTTGCTTACTTCAATCATAAACATCTGATTGTGTGTACGTGCTGCTGCTGCGTTTTTGCTGCGAGTGTTATTGTAATGACGGGCTCTGACATGGGGTCTACTGGAGACTACTTCAAGGTGGTGCGCAGGTGTCACGGGTGCCTCCCTGCCCGGGGTGTGCACTCGTTGACACTTCTGCCCTTCAATTCTCTGCGCTACAGGTATGTTTGGATGTTTTGAGGCCTTGCTGCAGGAATGCGTGCCTGCATGGCAGCCCACTCGGAGCACCAGGAGAACTTGGGCGGGGGTCTCCTGGTCCAGCATTGCTTGAGGTGCGCAGTTTTGCATTTACCTGGAGCCCAGGAGCCGTTAAATCCGTTCTTTTACATCATGCCGCACAGAGCATTACTACTGCAAGGTCATGGAGCTGATGCTTCATCCACCCTGCCACACTAGCTCATCACATCACAACACGCTGGTCCATGGACAGCAACAGCAGTACAAGACGCTTGTTACGCTCTCAAACATTGTGACAAGCACAAAACCCACTCTGCTGTTTTTTCCTACAAACTCGCAGCTAGGGAACAAACCCATGCCCTGAAGAAAAGCAGGCATGGCAAACAGGTTGCAATGCTCAACCAAGAGAGCGTATGCGTGAAATACATGTTACGAATGAACATGCAGCACGCATCATGGGTTGAGTGCTGCTGCGCATCCCCTGCTGGCACCCACAGGCATGACGGCGACCTCAAAGGGTGGAGCTGATGTGAGGGTTGCAGCGTGCAGCGCTGTGTGTGGCTGCTGCCAGGCCGGCAGTGTCTGTGCAGACAGACTATATCACAGCACACAGCTGTCAACACCCAACTGCCAAAATCTGCTGTGCAAAGAGCGCCAGCAACCAACTGCACGCCATGCCATGCCATGCAGCAGCCCTGAACAGGCTGCCACAACAGCTGATGCACACGTTCCTTGCTTGCGCACGGAATGCGAGTGGGCAAGGGTGGGCGGGTGCTGACGGTGTGCACGGAATGCGAGTGGGCAAGGGTGGGCGGGTGCTGACGGTGTGCACGGAATGCGAGTGGGCAAGGGTGGGCGGGTGCTGACGGTGTGCACGGAATGGCGCTCATGCCATGCCACGCCTCGTGCACCACACTCCAAGTCCATGCAGCACCACGCAGCAAAGGGGCTGCTACGCGCTGACAGCAGCACCAACCACTGCTATGTGAGGTGCTTCAAACGGCAGCAAACAGCAACGACTCATAACCCTGATGCCCGTGCTGCACGCGATGCCGGCTGTTCAGGAGCATACAGCGCAGAAGCAGCGGAGTTTGGCTACATCTGCTGCCCACGGGCCACGCCATGCAATGCTGCATGTAGTACCTCAATGCAAGCCGGTCTTTACACCCCGCCTGTCTGCACACAAGCAGAGCATTGGGTTGCGCGTAAAGTTGGCTGGTTGACCTTGGTTGGAACAGCTGCCCTCAGCAACAGGCGTAGGGTGCCCCATACGCTGTACTTAGTCTTGTGACACGCCGGCTGTTGCTCTGCAACCCTCGCTACAATCCAGCTGCCGGCAGCGTACTTTAGCCTGCACATTGGGTTCTTCACCGGCAGCTTCTAGCTGCGTTGATGGCAGCAGCAACCGCTGGGGGATGTTGAAAACAGCATGACGACACACAGCCTGGTGGCGCAATGCGTGTCTGACAGGCTCAACTGAACAACCAGCTTGGCAAAAACATTGTAATTGGCTGCACAGAGGGCCCTGCAAGCACAAGTACGGACCAGGCGGGTCCAGGTGCTGCTAAAAAGTGACGTCATTGCTGCGTCACTTCAAAAACTCTGTCCACCGCATAATGCGATTGCATCACCCTGGTTGTTGCACAGCACGTGGATGGCTGGGCATCGACACCACCTGCGACTGTTCCACATTTGCCATGCACCCACGGCATGCAGGTGTGATTGCCATGGGCAGCGGGACCAACAGTACGGACAAGCCTTGCGGATGCGCATCTCCTGCAGTGCTAGCACTCACACAACATACAACCAGCAGCTGTGTACGACAGCACGATGCCCCACACAACGACAGCAACTCCCCTCAACAGCCTGACAGCTACCCAAGGCGTAGGAGCAAAAAAAAAGGAACGAGAAACACAACCTGATTGTCATACCACTTGCTGCTTGTCAACAGCTGTCGCATCGCCACCACGTTTCAACAGCCTGGGCGTGATTCTGGCTCATGGACAAGTGCCAAAGGGCAGCAGCCTCATAGCCATGGCAGCGCCTGCAACCGCACACTGCCACGGCACCAGCAGCACCACCGCTGCAACAAGCAGCCGCGGCGGCGCCCCCTGAATCCAAGCCCAGCTATCCCACGCGCACACCACCCTGCACCCCTGCTCCCGCAGGAAATGCAGCTTGTGCGCCAGCTCGCGCTTGAAAACAAACGCGACCGGAATGAACAGCAGCAGCAGCAGCATGAAGTACATCAGGATGCGCAGCATGGCCTCATCCCTGCTGCTGCTGCAGCCGGAGGGGGCGCCTGCAGCGCCCGGTATCAGCGCCAGCAGCAGCATGCAGCGATTCATGCCCGCTGACAGGCTGTCACTCCAGGAGTGCACCAGCTCTGGGAGTGCTGGGACCAGGCGGATGGTGCATAGCTGCTTCGGCAGGTAGATCTTCACGTACAAGGCGGCTGACACCAGTTGGACCTGCAGCAGCAGCGGCAGCGGCAGCAGAGGTCCAATGGCAGGTGCATAGTTTTGTTGGAAGAAACGAGACAAAGTAAAGAGCTGCTGAGACGACCTGTAAATGCAGCAGCAGCAGCAGCAGCAGGGACGACATTGGGGACACCCTGTTTGAACTAGCAGCTGTACCACTTCGAGCCAAGTGTGGTGGCAATTGCCACACAGTGCAGCAGCTGTGTGCGGAGGCAGATACAAGGCAACCCTCCTACTGCTGGTGCTGCTGGTGCTGCTGCTGTTGCTGCTGCTGCGCGACGCTGCTGCTGCGGCCGACCTCAATGGCGGCACTGCCTTCCAGAGCATCAGGCAGGACAGCATCTGCTGCTGCAGCCGCTGCCACTGCTGCCGTTGCTGCTGCTGGGTGCCTCCACTGCCGCTGCCACTGCTGGGTTGCGGTCTCACCGGCAGCATCACCGAGAACGGCAGCAGGCAGGACAGCGCCTGCTGCATCTGCGTCAGCGGCACCAGCAGCAGCAGCTTGGTCGCCTGCGCCCCCAGGTCCTTTGATGTGCCCTTGCAGCCCGACAGCTGCAGGATGTCCCTCGGGCCGAGGTGCCAGTACGCTACGAGCTGCGTCGCTGTGCGTGACAGCCGCATCGCCAGCATGGCACTGAGGCGGTGCCGTCGGTACCAATTTTGGGCGCGTGCCTGCAAGCACAAGCATGCAGCAGGACGTGTGCATGCAGGATAGCCGGCCATCTGATGCGGAACCCGAGCCTATCCCAGTGCGCCGGCAGTGCTTGCATACGGAGGCCACGGGAGTAGGAGGCAGCCACGCCAGCAGCAGGGGCTTGGCTTGTTGTCATGGTGAAAACCAGCAGCAATGCGAAGCTCCAGTACAGTGCTGCGGGGATGCCTGCCAATTGACCACCCAACATAACAGGCTCAGGGTGAACCCTGCTTGTTGGCATCGTAAGCCTGCTGCAGCACTGCACCACATGCGGCCTTCAGCAATAAATTTGGGGTCGGTCCAGACCACAACCATACTGGGCTTGCCACATGAGCTGCTGCTCCCTGCACATGAGCCCACGCCAGTCCCACCCGCAAGCCATATTCTGCAGAAAACCTCAGGTGTTGACCACGTTTGACTGTTTTTGACTGTGTCTGACCCACTCACCGCAGTTACCAGCTGCAGCACCGCCAGCAAAGACAGCAGCAGCGTGTGCCAATTCAGCAGCCAGTTGAGTGTGCTCAGCTCAGTTCGGTTGAACACCCTGAACTGCGCAGTGTTACAGATGATCCAGAAGCACAGCCCGACAGCGTCGGCTCCTTCCAGAACCTGATGCGGGGCAAATGCGGGGCAGTTGCGGGCAGAATGCAGCAGTGATTCGGCATTGCTCTGCTGCAGGGGCAGGGCTGCGTGCACAGTGCCAGCAGTGACACCTGGCTCAGCATCAATGCAGCATGGCTTGTGCTGAAAATATCGAACGCAGTGTACTGGATAAACCCCAAGGCCAGCTCTCACGAGCTTCTGTCACCCTTGCAAGCGTTGCAGCTGCAACGACAGGCATCAGCAGCTGCAGTGCCAGCTGTCTAGCAAGGTGCTCACTTGATGTCGTGCTGCAAGTACTCCCGCTCCAGTCCGGTGGCAGGATGCTGAGCGACCACGTTATCTTGGCCTCTCGCTGCATGTTGTTAGGATCAGAACCAGGTGCAGCAGCAGCAAACTTGGTCATGTCGTTCTGCGGCATCTCGGCTTTGCTGCCGTGTTAGCTTAATGGCAATTGCATGGTTCAACGGGGATAACTACAGCCCAGACGCATCAGCAGATGCACAAACCGCTTGACGAGAGTATACGAGTCAGAATGTGTTATGCCACAGCCCATACACAGCTGTTAAGGTGTGTGAAAGGCCCAATCGGCGCCGCAGAGGAATAATTTCAAGCTTGCACACTGTAGTATTAGCGGGTGATCGTCCTACACTGTGGCACGCTGATAGTTAGGCAGGCAACACCAGCGGCAGCAGCAGCAGCTCCTTTTTCCTGCAACTCGCCTGCCATTGCTTTCATCAACCATGGAGGACGAAACTCAAGTTATGTTAAGTTTCACGACTCGTCTGCCGCCAGAACTGCAAGTGCCAGCCACTGAAGTGGTAGGTGCTGTGACTGCTGCTGCCTGCTGACTGAGCAACCCTGATAGCGGCTGCTGCATAACAATTGTCATCCTGCAGGCTGTTCCAGCATCCCTGAAACGTTATGGAATGTCTCAGATCATCAACCACCTTCTGGCTCTAGGTGAGACTCAGCTGGCTCAGCACAACCCAGCTTGCAGGAATGATGTAGCCACCTGTCCTGCAAGCTATGCAGCCCTGCGCTCAGCAGCCATCATACCTGCACTTGCTTGCCGCACTTTGGCATAGACTCTGCAGCAGCAGTTGTGCAGGTTGGCAGACGTCTGCGGCAGCTGCAGACTTCAACGGCGAGCTGCATCCTGCAAGGAGTTTGCAGTGCGCGTGCCAAGTTGGAGTGCTGTCATACCTGGCAACAGTCCCCGGTGGCAGCCACGTGGCGGCCCACACTGCTGACGTGTACATGAACCTCAGGTTTCACATCTGCACCAGTCAGATTGCCTGTTCACGCCTGTACCCTGCATGCTTCGGCTGTTTGTTATTTTGTCATCTGCAGAGCCTGCCCGTCCCTTTGACTTCATCATCGATGGCGAGCTGCTGCGCAAAAGCCTACAGCAGCACCTGCTGGAGCACGACATCTCTCCTGTGAGCAGCATACGGCACACACAGCGCAGCAGATACAGCAGCAGGCACAGCTGAGTGGAGTGCAGTTGCAGGAGACCCAGCAGGGGCAGCAACAGGAGATGCCGCAGCTGTAGCAGCAGCAACATCAGCAACATGAGGTTCAACGCCTGTTGAAACAGTTGGCTGTGGTTGTGTAGCATGCAGCAGCTGGCACGCACGTCCACGTCAGAGGTGCTGGCAGGACTAACTCGACACTGCACTGTGCAGCTGCTGATGTGCCTGCTGCTGAAGCAGTGGTGCGTGCATGCGGTGCCTGCCTGCTGCGCCCTGCAGGAGCTGGTGGTGGAGGTGGAGTATGTGCCAGCAGTGGTGCCGCCTGAGCCCAAGTCAGCACTGCCACAGGACGACTGGTGAGCAGCAGCGGCAGCAGCAGTGCGTTGTGGCATGCAGCAGGAGCCGCGGCAAAGGCGGTGCATTTGAGCTGAGGTCGGCGGCAGCAGCAGCAGCAGCAGCAGCGGCAGTTGTTCCTGCAGCCGCACCACCAGCAGCAGCAGCAGCAGTGCAGGCAGTGCTGAGATGTCCATGCTGTCCTACATGGCAGCAGGCCGTGAAGCATGCAGCGCTCGCACGTGCAGCCAGGCGCCCGCGGCCGCGGACTGCAGGGGCCTCCATGCACCTTGCAGAGGTTCCTCACTTCCAGCCAGCTTGGGCATCTGGCCCACATCCGTGCGGTTTCAGCAGGCACTGCATGCATGCGCTGCTCGTTGCGTCAACTGCTTGTGAACTCACTGCCTTGTCGTGCAGGGTCACTGCTGTTGCTGCCGTCTCGCAAGGCGGCAGCCTGGCCAGCGGGGCAGCAGACGGCGTGGTGCGGCTGTGGAGCAGTGAGTGCGGCGCATGCCCTGCTGCTGACCGAGGGTTGATTGGTGTTGGCTCAAACAGCATACGCTGCCTTCTGACCCCAGCTTCACTAGCTCAAACGCTGTGCGTAGCTCCCGGCAGCATGACGTTGGTGTTGACGCACATGCACGCCAGCTTTGCTTACATGCACAGCCTCGCATGCAGGGGTAGGGTGACACTGCTTGCTTGCTTGCCTTTTGCTGCTGCATTAGAGTGCTTCTTTTTCTTGAGATGCACACGTCATGTAACAGCACAAGGTACCCAGCTGCTGGCGAACGAGCTGCTGGCACAGCAGGAACGCTGCGGAGTGCTTCTGGTTGGGGCTGGTCTGGCAGTCATAGCTGCTGATGCTGGCGACTGCTGCTGTTGGCTGCGCTCTGCCGTTGTGCAGGCTCGGGCGACTGTGTGCTTGAGTTCTCAGCCCACAAACAGGGCATCAACGCACTTGCAAGCGTAGCAGCTGCTGCAGGCCAGCAGCAGCAGCAGCAGCAGCCGTCTCTGCTGCTGTCAGCAGGAAAGGATCATGCAGTACGGCTCTGGCAATTGCCAGCCGGCGTCGACGTGCAGCAGCAGCAAGCCGGCGAGGCCAGCGAAGCCTCCCACAGCAGTGGCAGCAGCACTTTGGCGCGCTGTGCAGTGGTGTACAAGGGGCATAAGGAGGCAGTGCAGTCGGTGGCGGTTAGCCCCGGCTCTAGTATGTGCTGCAGTGGCGGCTGGGACGGGCAGCTACTGTTGTGGCGGACAGGTGCGTGCACAGCAAGCGCAAGCGCTGCACAGCCATGTGTCTGTTTGGAGCCTCGGCATAGCCAATACAACCTGTATAATGGCCCACAGCAGCAGCTAGGCAACATAGCAGGCTTCTTAAAGTTGCATGCGCTGTGCGGCGGGGGTGGTGGCGGCAAACAGCAGGAAGCAGGGTGGCCATGCTTGCAGCTTGATGCCTAAACCTACCAGCCGCCATGCAGCCCGTCAATGGCAGCCAAGATAAAACGTCACCGCTGGCCCTCCCAGGCCATCACCAATGCATTTGCAAACACTGCTGTCACCTATACTGCTGCTGCTGTTGCTGCTGCTGCTGTAGGCCAGCAAGTGCTGGACGAGGCCACCAATGGCGCCACCCCAGAAGCTGTGGAGGACGCTGCAGCAGCAGCAGGCACCCGCAAGAAGCGCAAGGTTGGCAGCGCGGCAGCAAACGGCACTGCTGCTGCAGCAGCAGCCATTGAGCTGGAGGCGGTCGCAGCACTGCCAGGTCACGTGCATTGTGTGTCAGCGCTGACCTGGCCTGAAAGCGGTACAGTGTACAGCGGCGGCTGGGATCACTCAGTGAGGCGGTACGATGTCGAAACACGGATCAACACGGACACGTACAACGGCAGCAAGGCGGTGTATGCTGTGGCGGCACCGGCAGCTGCAGACGCAGAAGCAGGCGCCAGCAGCAGCAGCAGCAGCAGCAGCAGCATTGTGGCTATTGGAGGGGCCGACCGTGTGCTGCGCATTTGGGATACTAGGAGCTCGAAGGGCGAGGCGCTCGCCGTGAGGGCGTACAATGCGCACGAGGGCTGGATCAGCTGCATCGCGTGGCGGCCTGGCAGCGCCCACCAGCTGGCAACGGGCGGCCACGATGGGGCCGTGAAGGTGTGGGATGTGAGGAGCGGCGTCCCACTGGGGAGCTTGGCACAGCACGAGCAGAAGGTGCTGTGTGTGGGGTGGCTGGGGCAGCGGCAGCTTGTGAGCGGCGGTGCTGACTGCAAGCTGCAGCTGTATGACATGCCCTGAGGCGCTCAGCATGCCTCTGCCCTGAGCAGCACTTAATTTGGTTGGCTGGTACCCTGACCGCCACAAGGTGCCCCAGCAGCAGCAGCAGCAGCAGCAAGACAAAGAGGCAGCAGCGGCGGCGAGAGCCGGCTGCTGCAGTGTGCAGTAATGCAAGCAGCAGCAGCAGCAGCAGCAGCAGCAGCAGCTGGCTGGGTGAGGCGAGTGACAGTGAGCGATCAGCGCAGGCATTGTTCAGGAAGGCTGCGGCTCAGCTGTTCAGCCTCTGGCTTGTATGTATTTCCCTTTGTACGTATCCTCGTGTCTGTCAGAGCCTGCGCCTCTGCTGCAATGCTGTTGTATGTTTTGAGTGGCTTGACACCAGCTCGTACTAGGTTATGGGGCTGCGAGTTAACTGCTGCGCCAGTATGTGAAGGGACATTTTGGTTGGGACGGCATATGCTGTCTGACAATGCGGCATGCATGCCAGCATATGGTGTCGTGCATGTCGTGCACCGCCGGTAACAGTTGTCGTCATCATCATGTCACCGATTTGAGCCATGCAATAGCATCAGCGCCATTGGCCCCGCACCCCACATGAGCAGAAGGAAGAGGGAGCACAGCACCATTGTGTTTGCACCAATTACACCAGTTTCACAAAATCCAAGCCTGCACACGGCAGCCAGCAACATGCCTGGTAACTTAGTCGGCCTGCTCCAGAGTTACTATGTGAGAGGACACGGCAGCGGCATGCAGTACACTGGCAGCCCACCCAACCCGTCGCATGAAAGAAATTACTATAAACGCTACCAGACACAAAATGCAAAACTTTGGCAGATGAAGTAGCCACGTAGTGAACAGGTGAAGCGCACGGCATCCCTGCTTTTGGTTGGTTTAACAACCTGCTGAGCTGGTGGCAGGTGCAGTGTCCGCCACCCGTGTGCGCCATTGCATGCATGCCAATGTCGTTGATTTGGCTGGGAAAAACTACAGGCAGTCGCACCCCCCTGCACCCACCCTGCAACACAAAACCTCAAACAGCAAGCAGGGTTGAGAGCTGGACACGCACATACCACTTGTACGCTCACAGAAGCCCCATCGCTACCACTTGCATCACACACCAGTGCATCAATGCAGCACAGCGGCACAGCAGCTCAAGCGAACGCACGCCTTTGCTATCCCCCTGCCCCCCCTCCCGGCTGCACCCCTGCCAGCCAGTTGCAGCACCGGCTGCCAGCATGGTCAGCTGCACCACACAGCAGGCAGCAGTGACCCTTGCTGGCAAACAGGAAGTCGCGCTGGGTGCAGAAACCCTGCACACAGAAGCTTGGGCAGACCTCCCGGCACCCCACACCAGCTGGCAGCAGCTGCTCCGAGTCAGCAGCTGCAGCAGCTCCCTGACCTTGCAGCAGACACGGCGGCACCCCACCACTGCCGCCCTTGAGGCCTTGCTGCAGCTGCAGCAGCTGCAGCAGCAGCAGCTGCAGCAGCTCCCTGGTCCCCGGCTGCTGTGACTGTGCGGGTGACGCTGGCAGCTGCTCTACTCGCTGCCGTCGCCCTGCTGCCCTTGCAGTGCTGTGCCGAGCTGCTGCGCAACAGACGCCACGCCCTGTCGCACTGTGGTGCTGCACTGGCCGGCGCCTATTGTCTGCGGCTCTAAGCGTGCAATGGCCAGCCCCTGCAGCGCCTGTGTGTGCTGCAGTGCCCACGCAGCATATGCGGCCGCCATGAACAGCAGCCCGTCGTAGCGCTTGACAGGGTCGGCATCTGCCCACTTGGTGCCCTTCTTGACCCTGTCCCTAAACAGCATGCTGCACTGCTGCTGCCCTGGGCCATGCGGATCAGGCTTGATGGCAAAGTCTGCCATCAGCCAAAAGTCTGCCTTCAGCCAGGCCTACAACTACACAGCCGAACCCAAGGTGATGCACCTGGCAGCTGCAGCTGCTGAAGCAGAACCCGCAGCTGGATGACATGCAGAAGTACATGGCAGCAGACAGGCTGTGCAGGAGTTCTGGTCCTGTGCATAAAGTAACCAGCCAACTGAAGTCTGCCTTCAGCCAGGCCTACAACTCCACAGCCGAACCCAAGGTGATGCACCTGGCCAGCGGCCGCTGGCCAGGTGCATCACCTTGGGTTCGGCTGTGGAGTTGTAGGCCTGGCTGAAGGCAGACTTCAGTTGGCTGGTTACTTTATGCACAGGACCAGAACTCCTGCACAGCCTGTCTGCTGCCATGTACTTCTGCATGTCATCCAGCTGCGGGTTCTGCTTCAGCAGCTGCAGCTGCTCTGGGATTGGCCTGACTGCCACAAACCCCTTCTGCAGCTTCACCTCCAGTCCCATCTCCTTGCTGTCCAACTCCTGCGGCCTCAGCAGCAGCAGGATGTCGCCTTCCTCTGTCAACTTGCTCAGCGCCTCCTGCGCAATGCGCTTGGCTGCGCCATGGTCCCGGTCAGCCTCAGCATGCAGGGCCAGCTCATAGCCACGCGGGTGGCCTTGCAGCAGCGGCTGCTGCTGCTGCTGCTGCGCCTGCTGCGCCTGCCCCTGCTGGTCCGCCATGCTGCCAGCTGCAGCATCTGCGCAAGCGTGCGATGCAGAGCTGCCGGCCGCATTTGCGTTGGCAGCGTCACGCCGTGCCACCTTGTCGGCACGCTTGATGCCGGCATTCTCTAGCCTCTCCTCCGGAGGCGTGAACTTCTTTCCCTCGGCAGTCTGCTTTTTGCGCAGCTGCCCCTCATCATGCTGCTCCTGCTGCAGCTGCTGCTGTGGGCCGGACAGGCGGGGGCCAGGTGGCGTCTGCTGCACGGCGCTCGCTGCCGCTGCTGCTGCTGCTGCTGGCGCTGAAGATGGCCCCACAGCTGCTGCTGAGGGGGGGCTGGCGGGGCCTGCTGCCGCTGGTGAGGGTGGGCTGGCGGGGCCTGCTGCAGCTGCTGAGGGTGGGCTGGCGGGGCCTGCTGCAGCTGGTGAGGGTGGGCTGGCGGGGCCTGCTGCAGCTGCTGAGGGTGGGCTGGCGGGGCCTGCTGCAGCTGGTGAGGGTGGGCTGGCGGGGCCTGCTGCAGCAGCATGGACAGGTGGAACAAGGTTCAGGTCGGCTACTGGCCCACTCTGCAGCTGCACAACAGGCTGAAGGGAGCAGAAGATGCCAGCAGTCACAGCCGGCAAGCTTGCAGCTGCTGTCACCTCAGCAGCACCAACGCACGCCAACATGTGTACAGCCTGGCACTGCACGAAACAGCAGTCGTCAGCCGCTTGTAACCAACACCCTGAGGAGTGGTGCTGCCCTGTTGTGATGAGCATCCCAGCAGCACCACGTGCCCTGGACAAGCACTCCGCGCAGAGCACATGCAGTCTGCTGCAACATTGCTTTTGTTCAGTCAAGCCTAGGCACAGACGGCCACCCACCTTAGCTGCATTGGCCAGCGCATCCATCAACTACGCTTTGCCAGCGCTGCTGCCGCTGCTGTAGCTTGTCGCCACCTTGGTCACCAGTCCACGTGCAGGGACGTGACGCTCCATGTAAAGGTAACTGGCAGGCAGCCAGCGCTCCAGGTTCTCATCTGCCACCACCAGGGTTGCTCCTGCAGCAGCGGAAGTGGCAGAAGAAGCATCAGCAGCAGTAGCAGCAGCAGCAGCAGCAGCAGCAGCAGCAGTAGCAGCAGCAGCAGCAGCAGCAGCAGCAGCAGCAGCAGCAGCAATAGCAACTAAAACGGCACATGAGGTGTTACTTGCATACGGCTGGCCAGTGCTGGTTCTCACATAACTGGTTGCACTGCTGAGCACATCACAACATGCACAACACCAGCAGTCACACGCAAAGGTGGGTAACTTGCTGCCAATTTGCTGGTTACTGCTGGTACATGCCGTCCAACCGTGAGCTGCTCACAGCAGCGCCAGCTGCGCTGCATGGCCTTTGCGCTGCCTGCCAGTGGCACTGCACACAGCAGCAGCTTGTTGGCCCCACATGTATGCGCGCCACCCTCATGCGTGCAGCCTGCACTGCTGCCTGTGTTTGCCTGCATCACGGCTCACCTGGCATGCGCTGGTCCTGGCTGCGGCTGATCTTCTAGTCGGTGTCCAAGACAATTGAAGTTGTCTCGGACACCTATTAGAACATCAGCCGAAGCCTTCACAAGCGCATCAGCTACAAGCGCACTGCAGCCGCTGCTGCAGTTCGTAATCAGTTGAATTACAGCCAATGCAACGCTTAGCCGCCACTCATTGGCCGCAAGGCACAGGTCTAGCCTGCAACACCAGCCACACGCAGCAGCAGCGGCAGCAGCGACAACAACATAAGCTTCAGCTCGTGTATGTGCGCCTGAGTGTGCATGCAGGTGTGTGGGCTGTGCTTGTCAGAGTAGCAGTCGCAGCTGCTCAACATCAGGACGCTACTCGCCAGCCCCATGCACGTGCTGTACTGTTGTGCTCACCCGAGGAATGCATGACCAACCTTGGAGTGATGACCTGGCAGGTGGTGGTGGCAGCAGCAGTGCCTGTTCTTCACAGACCTCGCAAGACTGATGCTCCAAAGGTGGACAAACTTTCACGAGTTTCAATGCAGCCACTGCGAAGAAAGCAGCCAGCAGTGGAGCGGCAGCAGCAGCAGAGACAACCAAGCTGCATTGAGAAGTTGCGCAACTGACAGCAGCATTGCGGTGCATGCAATGGTAAGAAAGCCACTGGAGAGTGCACATCGTGCCGCTGATAGTATTGCTGTGCTGGATCAACTGTCTGCCCAGGCAAATGCACATTGTTGTATCAACAGCAGCAAGCACAGAAGCAGCAAGTCGTGCGGCAAAGAGCACGGAGCTTGGCAATGATGCTTGGGCGAGCACCAGCATCTCATCTAAGACATCCTCCACACCTGCACCATCCGGCAATAGCCCAAGCGTGCTAGAGCAAAACGTTGTGCTGTTAACGAGCAAGAGGTCCATGGGCTCCCAGGTCTCGAAGCGACACGGGCGCCGCGAGCGCACGCCAAGAAGCGCACATACATGCAGGAACACATTATTTAAACGTGATATAGGCAAAAATACAGCAGATTGGCCCACCAATGGCGTCTGTCCGTCATGCAGGCCTCCCTTGGACTGCATCAATCTAGCACAGCATCACTGCAGCCGATCTAGCGCAGATGAAAAACACTGCAGCTTTGATTCTTGTGCCTTTCATATAAATCACAGATTTCCTGGCCGATGACGCGGTAATCCAGCATGAGCTGTTTCGCAAGATCAAGAAGCTGACGGAGTGGTGGTAATATAGTTTACATATAGATAATTTACACTTGCCTTATCGAGGAAGGCGCTCGCGCTGTAGCAGCGACTTGTCATCAGGTCACCAGGGTGTTTTACTGGCCAGAGCAGTGAACCCTACTCGTTCGTCCGTCAGCAGAGTAAGAGCCGATGTCCCGCTGTGCCAGGAAATCACGGTGCTACTGTGCGCATTATGCGCTCTTGGACTAGTACAGACGTGTTCACAGCTGCCGAGGGCTTTCCAAACCAATGTGAAGTGATATCATGACAGCGCTGGGGGTGTACCGGTAATGCTGCCAGGGCCTTGTTGCAACATCACTTGGTAGGCGCTATGTAGCAACATACATTATATCACAAGAACCCAGAGTTACAACGAAGCCACGCAACTAGGAACGACCAGCCCTTCAAGATAGCAAGCAGATCTACAGGTGCACTGGCCAGAGGTCACCATGGTGACCAGGAGTGTGTTGTCACATGAAGAAAATATGGGCACGCACACATATCATTGGATGCGTGCTTGCACACATAATGATACTTGCTAGGCGCTGTATTGTAGGCCTGCAAGCCTCGTTCATGCTGAACATCTGCAGTGTTAACACAGCAACGTTGCTACGCACCCAGCAAGGCCTGCAAGCATGCTACTAAGCCAGAATCCGCCCTAGACCCCATCCTGGGAAAGGTTTTGCCGACAGCCTCAACCCAACCGACCAACTGCATTTGCCGCCCAAACACCCCTCGTTGACATATGCATGAAACACACCAAATCAACGACCAGCTGCAAGCATGAGCGCCATACAGCAGCCTCCAATTACCGCTGCCTCCGACCCACAGCCCCACAATGAGAAATGTGAGAAGAACTATTGCCATCGCAATCCCACCGGCACACCTCCGCACTCTGCTTGCTGCCTGGTGCAGTTGCACCGTGACACTTTGCCAGGCCACATCAAGTAATTACTTATAAGCTGCCGATTTACAGCAGCTTATAAGCTGCCGATTTGAAGCACGCCTGACAGCGCAAAACTGCTAATACTTTACACTCGTCTTGCCTTACCCACCAGACATTGATCTTGTGCCATCTGCACAGGCTCACAGCGGCAGCAGCTTGCTACAAGTGTCAGGCACGCGAGAATGACCACAACTCAGAGTCTGGCTGACTGCTGCCAGTGGTGGCACAATGACCAACTGCTAGGCTTTATAGTATGTGTCTGCAAGCCCTGTTCAAGCTGAGCATCCGCATCGTTGCTGCGCAACAAGCCAGGCAGCAAGCATGCTACTGGGCCAGGGACAGCCGCAGAGTCCGTCCCTGCAAGCAGAGCTCCCAGCAACCTCACCGCAAGCAACAACCAACTGCATCTACGCCTTGGCTAGCCGCTGCAGGCATGACGTGGTGCAGAAGGAACAGCATCAAGCGTTGTTGCGCCTGCGCCGCCTGAACGCCCCTCATCAACAGCTCTATGATACACATGAAATCATCAACCAGCTGAAGGCGTGAGGGCAGCTTCCAATCACCGACCATTGCTACCCACAGCCCTACAACGAGAAGTAGTCTTGCCACCCTGCTACACCCAGCTGCAGGCCTGAAACTCCTACCAGCACACCACCGCCATCTGCCTGCTGTCCGGTGCGGTTGAATTGTAACACTATACTAGGCCAGATCAGGTCAGCTGCCTGGCCACTGCACGCATGACAGCGCACAACCACAAAATCCCTAGATTTCCCTTGTCTGACCAACCCGACATGGGAAGGGTGCCAGCTGCACAGGCTGACAGCAGCAGCAGCAGCAGCAGCTGGCTAGCAAGGACCAGGCAACGCAGAAAATGACCAAAACTCATAGTCTGGCTGACTGCTGCCGTGCCTGGCAGGTGCAAGGCACTAGCTGCTGCCAAGCAGGAAAACAACCGCAACTCAGAAAATTGTCAATTGCTGCCTTGCACTGGTTGCAATCATTGCAGTTGGCAGACAAAGGCGGCCCAGCTGCCATGCCCTTTGTTCGCAAAGGCAAACCACACCACTGATTAGAAGCAAAAAGCAGCACAACCTGCAGTATCCACTTGCTGTCAAGACTGAAGCACAACAGGCGACCTTGCACCCGCACATCCATCTCATCTGTCCCTGAGACTCTGCCTCCCACACGCAGCTAGCACACAGCAGCACGCGCACGCCCCGCATGCGCGTATGCATTCAGGCGGTGCAACACACGCACATGCACCAGCGCGCAAGCGGCGTGGTAGGCTCCAGCGGCGGCCCGCTGCCGGCCTTGCCCAGGCCGCTGCGCCCTGCTCTGCGGCTGGTCTTCAAACAGCCAGCCGCTGGGAACTCTGCATACTCAACGCATGCCGCTGCAGCGGGCATGCGGCCTGCAGCGCTGCTGTGGGTGCGAGGGCTGCTGCTGCCATCGGCGTCAGCTGCAGCGCCTTCCATCAAGGCCTCTGCATGCTCCACGGGGCCTGCTGCAGCTGATGTACTGCTGAGGCAGGGGCCACTACACTGCCTGCGAGGGAAAGGGGCGGCCGGCTCACGCCTTTTCCATCTGCGCATGCAGACGTGCATGCACCTGGGCTCTACCCGTATGCACAGGATCGACCTGTCTGCTTCTAGAAGCTGTTAGACTGGCTAACCTTCCGGAGAGTTCTGGAACGACATAGCTGATGCCAGAAAGATCCAGGTAGTTACCAATCACAATGGAGTTCCCTCCCACGTACATGGAGGAGCTGCTGAACACGACAATCAATCATCACCATCACCATACAATACCGTTCATTACTATACGGTATACATATCAACACATCATCTACATATCATCTAAATTCCACGAACATCTCTAGATACTTCCTAAGAGAAGGCGTTGGCCTACTGTTCTACTAGTATGCCTCCCTTAAACTTGAGGAGTGTGCACAAGGCACCCCCTTATATAGCCTTCGCTGATACACCCTGTTAGTAGTAGGATGTTAGGAAATGTCTAGAATGACACTTCTAGATACTTCCTCCAACTACTAGAACCTTCGAGGACTTGCATCCCTCCGGAATCTTCTGGACCCTTCCAGATCCTTCCGGATCATTCTAGAACTCCAAGGTCACTGCAGACGCTTGCGGACACTTCTAGAACCTTCTGGAACATTCATCTCACATACTAGTGCTACAACTATCATATTCCTTACACTGCCGCTGCCGTTGTCAGCTGCAGCAGCAGCAGCCACCAGCTGAGCTGGCAGCTCGTTATAGATGCTCCCGCTGCTGTTTCTGGTGTGGCTGCAGCAGCTGCTGTTGCAGGTGCTGCACCAGTAGCCAGCTGCGGCGCTGCTGCCAGCAGTGCTGCAGCTACTGCCTGCCTCATGGCTGGAGCTGCTGCGGTCACTGGACACGGCCTGGTCGCTCAGCCAGAGCTGCAGGAGCGGCTGATGCGGTTGCAGCAGTGTGGCTGCTGCTGCCTGCAGCGACAGGAACGCCGATTACGCAACCATCCGCACCCTCAGCACTTGGCGACAGCCCTGCTACTGACGCGGGCCCGCTGCTGCTTACCCTTGCCGCAACGGCAGGTGCATGTGTGCAGCTCATGTCAGCGGCTGCTCTGCTGGTGCCGTCAGTGCTGGGCGGCGGGTTTGCTGCTGGTGCCGCTGCTGGTGCTGCTGCTGGTCCATTGCTGCTGCTGCTGGCTGCCATGACAGGGGCAATGCCAGAGCAGTTGCCCTCAGCTGCCCAGCAGTCACCAGCGGCGCCAGGCAGCGGCTCGGCCGGCACATCCTACATGAGAATGCTGCTGCTACTGCGGCTGCTGCCATCCTGCAGCGGGGAGCCCAGCTCAAACACAGCATCTGCTGCTGCAGCGGCTGCGGCTGCTGCAGCAGCTGCTGTTATGCTGCTGCATGAGGCTGCACTGGAATCGCTTGATGCGGCTGCGGCTGTTGCAGCTGCCACAGTTGCTGCGTGTTGCTGCAGCTGCTGCAGCCGCAGCAGCTGTGGGTTCAGCATCAACACTGCATTGTAACTGCGCTGCAGATCTGTTATGGAGCCCGCACGCACCAGCAACAAGCAGAGCCGCTGGTAGGTGCCTGGCTCATACGGCTGCACGCAGGTAAGGTTGGCTAGCAGTTGCGCCAGACAGGCACTGGACTCTGGGCAGAACTGCGCATCAACGCTGCTCAGGAAGCAGTCCAGCAGCCATGCTTCCTATGCAAGCTGTGCAGCACCAAAAGCAGCTGTGTAACGTATCCACGCCTGGTAGAACGCCTGAAAAATGTGCATCTTCAGCTTGTTGTAGACACTGAGCAGTTGTTGCCGTGGCTCCAGTGGCACGCCCAGCAGCACGTCAAAGGGCAGGCTTGAGATGCAGGCAGTTGATGGCCGCATTGTGTTCCATGAGGAAGCTTAGCTTGAGCTTGACGTACTCTGCCTGCACTTGTGCCACTGCTGGTGGCACAGCGTCTCTTAAAGCCTCCACGTCTTCGATCAGCTGGGCCGTCTCGGGGCTGGCACCACCCACGGCCAGTGGCAGGCATGCCTTGACAGCAGCTGCAGAGGTCTGCACCACCCTGTTTCTTTGCATGAGCCTACCAACCGGAGTTGACAACAAATTGTCATGACAGAGCTTCATGCAGCATCAGACAGCGAAGGCGAGCATGGCAGGCAGCCAGAGCACAACAGCTGACGTCACAGCAGTACAAGCATGTAAGGTAGCAGATGTGACCATCGGAGACGGTGGTCCCCGCACATGTACATCCGCATCGGCATCTTATTAAACAAAACTGAAGATTATCAACATGCTTTATATCGTCGGTGCCAGTCAGACAGACCCAGCGGGCAAAACATTAGAGGCTTATCACACCGGATAGCGCCTATCTTATAATAGTGCGGCCCACTGAGAGTTGTATTCTACTGGTGCCACCCTATTTATACGGCAATTCAAGGCTTCAAATGCTATTGTATGGATCAAATAATATCAACATATTTGTTCTATTGGGCTGAGGTTTGCGTGTCACTCGGGGCTTAGTGGGCATTGTCTATTGAGCCAGGGATGTTGGTCGTGCTCTGCACGATAGCTGGCGTCCTTGCCAGCACCGCTACACGAAACAACGTCTATATGATCGCCGCTACAACGCTTGTACTGGAGCAGCTCATGACCGCTGACACTGCATCAGCTCTGGCACTGCTTGCAGTCATGCAGCAGCCCAGCATGATGAGGTTGTTTGCAGTTCCACTTGGCACATGTGCACGTACTGTCCCCATTACAGCTGTGCAGCACCTGCTGTATAGTAACCATTAGGCACGATTCCTACCTTGTCGCACATGGTGTTGATCTTTGTCTGGCATGTCTCGCTGGTAACATGGGCCAGCTGTGGCATGAACTGCTGCACATCTGCCACTGCCTGCTGCAGATAAGCAATGTTCTCCTCATCTGGGTACTCCTCGAGGAGCTCAGCCTGTGCAGGTTGATGAGCAGATTCTCGACCGCCCCGCTCTTGCCATAGTTTAGACGAAAGCGTTTTACTGCTTTCTCCTGCTTTACTACAACAGGAGCATCAGCTGCGGACGCAGCAACAGGCTTGTTCTTGGGTGGCATTGCTTGGCTTAACAACGATCCGCGCTCGGCTGTTGCAGCCCCTCGAAACGATGTATAATAGCAATGTCAATTGTTTACAACGCTCATAAAAAGCTGATCGCGTGTTCGGTATTTCGCTATTTGACCCCCCGGGGTTGGGGCCCCAACCTTCAAATAGTGGCACTGACAGTGATCCAACATAATAGTGCAACGCTGCCACTAGCAGCTGCGTGGTCGCTCGAAATAAGATATATGTACAAGTATCAATAGTTTTAGCTCTTTAAACCAACTATCGGTGCAACTTTTGTTTATTTAATAGTCCGGGCGCCACCTGCTGACCAGCAGCTTATCACTCAGTTGTTGCAGCCTGCTACTCCCTCAGCTGCGCAACTGGCTCATAATGAGGCAGTGAGGCAGCACAGAGAGCAGCAGCAGCTACAGCTTCAGCAGCGGCGACAGCAGGAGCTTGATGAGCTGGTGCAGACGAAGAAGAAGGCGGCGGTGGCTAGGTTTTGGGAGCTGCTGGTTGACTTCATAGTCATCAAGGCGGCACCCTTGACCTGGCTGGATATTGTGCCAGCTGATCACCCCTTTTTACGCGTGGTTGACGGCCGGCTGCAGCTAGCACCAAGAAGGGACTTGGCCTCTGCGTCATAGCATGAATCGGGGTTATTTCTTGCATCCTCTGCTCTTTTATCCGTTTTGCTACATGTGGTTGCATGTCTTGTGCTGTTAGTACTCTCATGCAGCCTGTGTCAGCCAGTAGGTGTGTTGGGCCGGTGCCATTGCCAAGGGTGTGGCCTTGCCAGACACATCAGTAGGGTGGCAGGTACCTGTGGTGCCACGGCGCTGCGGGTTATGCTGTTGCTTTGTGCGCGTCCTAGTAGCAGAGAGTTTTGATCATGTTAATCATCATGTTGTACACTGTCTTCAACACCTGAAGCAGGAGCACCGAGGTGCCCAGTACCTGCTAGTTGTTGCCATATGCATGTCTGCATGTTCCATTCCTATTTCGCTGACGTTGACACCTTTTGTTCCGTCCTGATGCTTTTTCTCTGCGCAGAGTTTGTGTTACTTTGGGTGAGGAAGCTGCAAATTGCTTCTCTGAGGCTTTTTGTGGTTTATTCTCGTGTCCTGCGCGCTGCAGTCCTCGAAGTGTTCCGTTTCCGACGTGCACACCCATGTAACTCTCCTCAATCAATAGTGGGCCGCACAATTATAAGCTAATATAAGATTCGCGCTATTTGGTGTAGTAAGCCTCTAACACGCAGCTGACAATGACACCTCAGTGCAGCCTAATAAGGCCAACCAGGCGGCAAAGACGAGCAACTTGTGTGCAACTACATTTTCAGCTGTCGCTAGTCCTAATGCTCTGGTAAGTTAGTCCCCTATTTTTTGCTAGGCGTTGGGCCCTTACTTTGAGGCTCGCGTCCAAGCCTTACTTTGACGCAGGTGCTATTGTCTGTGCCTTTAAGGGTCACCAGAAGCTCTTACAACATGAGGGCGCACTGCAGCAGAGGTGTTTGCTGTGTTTCTCAACACGGCCTTGTCAAGAGGGGTCCGCCTACTCTTGCACCTCTGCATCGCCACACTGCTGCACCGCAGCTGTGTGCCAGCCCCGGCCTCTTGCAGGCCGGCGCAGCTGCTGTGTGGGGCTGCCCACACAAGCAGCTGTGTTGGCTGCGTGCGTCCGGCGTGGTATGGGGCTGCGCGCTTTCAAGTGGGTGTAATGGGTTTTGGCAGATGCCGTGTGAGTCCCGCGACCCCGCGCGCAGCTACCGCCACAGCACCACAGACTGAACAACACAAGGAGCACAGGCCACGCACAGGTACGGGTGTCGTGCACCGCATTTTGTTCGAACATTTGCCGCAGCTACCAGCGAATGCAGTACAAGAAGCAGGCTGCAGCACCAGCGTAGCAGCAGTAGTGCACACCGCAGGGCTCTGGTATGAGTACGCAGTGCACATGTGCAGTTGCAGCAGGCAGGCATGGGTGGCAACACCTGCTGCAGTGACAGTGCAATAGGGCAGCTGCAGCACCTGCATGCATGGTGCATGCATGCTTTTTGCTCCTACACCGGGGTGTGGGGTCGTGCCGCTGTTTCAAGCACGCACCCTGGTGGGCTGAAGGCCTTGGGCTCAAATCCCAGCCACCCTATTGCCACTGGCCAGCAGCACTGAGCCGTGCCGGCCGTCACAATGTCGACAGCAGTGTTGTGCATGGAGACCTGTGCGTCATAGGTGTACATGTAATCATCCCGAACACCTTTCTGGACTCTCAATAGGCTCATGCAGCTATTATGGAAACTTTACTCCTGTACAGCAGCAGCACTGCTAGTGCAGCCGCAGCACCAACCATGGCAGCACAGATGCAGCAGGCAGCACATGTGGAAGCTGCTGATGTACAGCATCAGCACGGGGCACGGCAGCAGCTGACTACAGAGATGCAGCAGGCAGCACAATCACAACTTGCTGCACAGCAGCAGCAGCGTGGTGTTGCAGCACCACAGGCAGCAGCACCACTCAGACTGCCACAGCAGTAATGGCATCACTGCCAGCAGCAGCGGAGATACTATCTCATGATATCTTATCGGCGGAGATACTATCTCATGATGAACAGCAGCACAGGCATTAGAGCACCAGCTCTGTTGAGTCATACCTAGCTCTGCACAACATAGCACGGTTGCGGTACATCATGTTGTTGATTGCTGCCTCTTACAGCAGTTCAACGATTGCCTTAGTGGTGGCATGTGCTTGCAATACTGGCCAATTTCAGTGTCAGTAATACCACGAGACAGCAACACACATATCGTACACTTTATTGCCGTCTCAGATTGTTCAATCCCATGAGCCTTGTTTGGCTCATTTGCGGGTGGGCCAGTGGCCCTGCTTCGGTTGATGTGGACTTCAGCATTGCCAGCAATGCAGAGTTGTTCGTTGAAAAACTGCAAAGGTGGTTTAGGATTTGCCCCTGGCTTGTCGTAAAACCCACGGTGCCCATCCTTGCTGCCAGCAAGTAGCAATGCTACTCACTCCAGCCAATTGCAAGGCACCACCCCAGCCAACGCCGCATGTACCCTACCCCTTTCCTGCATCACGAGTGACCAGCAAAAACTAATCAAGCAAACGCTTCAGGGCCATCCTGACTCCAGACAAAACACCACTCCCAGCACTGCAAACTGGCGGTTCACGAGTCCAATGATTCCGAATGTTACATGTTGACCAACGTTTAATGTGACTGCAGCAACCGCCCTACAACTGGTTTGAACAACTGCCAGCACATCTTTCCCACAGACAGTGGCCGGCGCTTATGCTGCGCCACTGGCACCTCCATGATCATCCCAGATCAATGCAAAGTCCCCACCGGCTGCTCGTCAACGCTGCCCACAACTTGCCGGCAGCAGCAACAGCGCTGCTGCGCAGCCCCCTCAGGCAGGAAGCAACAGTGCAGCAACATCACACACCACACCTCCCAGCAGTGCAGCAACAACACACACCACACATCACCACAGCACCGACAGCAGCACACAGGGACACACTTGTCGCCGTTCACAGCGCCTGCCGCTCCTCAAGCTCCTGCTCCGCAACCTGCTCAGCCACCTCGCTCATCATCAAGCCCCGCAGCTGGTGGCTTGCCTGCGCTCGCCGCTCACTGTCACTCGCCTCACCCAGCCAGCTGCTGCTGCTGCTGCTGCTTGCACCACTGCTCACTGCAGCAGCCGGCTCTTGCCGCCGCTGCTGCCTCCTTGCATTGCTGCTGCTGCTGCTGCTGCTGCTGCTGCTGCTGGGGCGGCTTGCAGCGGTCAGGCTGCCTCTGAGCTGTGTCAGCTGCCGCTGCACCCTCAGCAGCTCCTTTGCTGCCGTCACATGCGGCTCGTCAGGCTCCACTGGGATGACCCTGGCGGTTGGCGCCAGCCCGAGCCATGCAGCCGCACGGTTGCCAGCCTGCAAGCGGCGCGTAACAGCACACCACACATGCACGTCATGCGTGAGCAACGGGCAGGCCCCTTTACATGCATGGTCATTTCCAGCACCAAAGTGACGCTGGTACTTGTTGGTTACACATCAACACATGTGTAACCCCGCACACTTGCCTATTCCTGTGACAGCCCTTGCAGCCATGTTTCTCGACCACAGTTCCATCACACAAACAACCTTTAAACAGGCACACCTGCAGCCCTGCCACTTATGCCTTCGCCTGTAACAGCTCCTTGCAGCCTTGCATGCCATGCCCTATGTAAGTACGTGCGTAAGTACACTCCGCCGCGGCTGTTGCCAGCGGTAGACAGGTTTGACAAGGTTGGCCATGCTCTCAAAAACAAAAAAGCGCCACAGCGTCTCTATGCATGGTACACTCCATGCCACAACATACACAGACAACGATTCACTGAAAAGTCACTCCACTCGTTACAGACCATGCTATGACACACATACAAACCACGAACTTGCAGCCCTAACACGTATCCTCCTCCTGTGACAGCCCATTACAGCCGTGCGTTCCAGGCCCCTGCTTCACACAACAACCCATCATAACGTCACTCCACATGTTACAAACCACGCTATGACACACATTCAAACCTCGCACCTGCAGCCCAGACACATACGCCTTCTCCTGTGACAGCCCCTTGCAGCCGTGCGTGCCCGGTCCCTGTTTCACACAGTCGCCAGCCACGAACAAGTTGGGCAGGCTTGTCGAGATGCCTGGCAGCTGCGCGTTGCTGCCGGGGCTGAAGCGTGTGACTGCGTTGCGGAAGCGCAGCACGCTGCTGTCTCTCACGCGCAGTGAGGAGGCTTGCGCCGCCCCACCAGGCAGCGCTGATGCCTGCAGGAGGCAGGGCAGGCGGCAGTGCATACCAGGCAAGCAGCGCAGTCAGTTAGGGTGGTCGCGCACATGAGCGTTCGGATCGCAGCACACCGCGCTCTGGCACCTCACTCCTGGGGTATCAATGCTTGTGCTGCTCCACCAGGCAGTGCCTTGTGCCTGCAGGAACGAGGGCAGTCAATGCACAGCGAAGCAGCACAGTCGGCACGGTCAGCTACACAAGGAGCGCAGCCTGCTGCTGTGTCGTGCGGCATGCGGCTGTCACTTGCGCGCAAGTGGAGGCTTGGGCAGCGCCACCAGCCTTCGCAAAAGCTTATTGCGATCCTGCATAGGGCTTCACAGATAAGCATGAAGCATCGCTGTTTGCGTGCATGAGCGCACGGCAAGCGTTGTGGAATTTAACTGCTTGCTAACGCTGAGCCGTTGGCAGTGCCGTAGTTCGAGTTCAACTCAAGCAGGCACCAGGTGTGCCGGAGGCGGACGCGCTGCATGCTGGCATCACCCAACAGTGCCTGCAGCAGCAGCAGCAGCAGCCCTCTGTGCTGCTGCATGCGGACGCGCTGCATCACCCAACAGTGCCTGCAGCAGCAGCAGCAGCAGCAGCAGCAGCATGCACTTGCGCCAACCAACACCGTTGTCAATCATAGGGGGCACAGTTCGGGTGCACGCACCAGGTACGTCTGCAGCATGCGCTGCGTGATGGCCTCGTCCGACAGCGGCAGCAGCGGTTCTGCATGGTACATGTCAAACTCCAACACGCTGCCAGCCTCCCCCTTGTACATGTCCTGCAGCAGCAGCAGCAGCAGCAGCAGCAGCAGCAGCAGCAGCAGCAGCAGAGCAGCAGCAGCACAAGCCGGGCATGACTTGTCATGCATGGCGTTGGCAGCAGCTTCTACTAGAAAGCTCATCCCAGACCACCAACAACTCTACACTGCAGCCGGTGCCTGGCTAACCTGAAGCAACTTTTATTTGAGCATTGTTGTCCTTTTAAACAATCGCAGCAAGCATGGTGTTGAGCACAGGCGGCATTCACCTGTTGCATTTCAACTGTACACGCTGCACAGCCTGCCACAGCTGCTATTCAAAACTCGTTGCCTGCCTGCAGTAATGTAAGCGGCTTTGCAGTCAGGGACTTGAGTATCAACCTGACACTTCATAGCAAGACAACATAAATAATAAGTTTACAAAGTTGCTCACTTGCAGCGTGTCAAGTTGGAAGAATGTGCCCCCCACGCCCTCATCAAACCCTGCAGCCACGTTGCTGGCGCTGCGCAGCTTGAGCTTCTGGTCCAGCCACAGCCGCACAGCCAGCACATCGCTGCAGCCCACACCCATCACGCCACGCAGGTCACCTGGACACAACGCGTGGTGCGACGACACAGGCAGGCAGGCAAGCGGGCAGGCGGGCAGGCAAGCGGGCAAGCGGGCAGGCGGGCAGGCGGGCAGGCGGGCAGGCAGGCAGGCAGGCAGGCAGGCAGGCAGGCAGGCGGGCGGGCATGTGGGCAGCCAGGCAGGCGGGCGGGCATGTGGGCAGCCAGGCAGCCAGGCAGGCAGGCAGGCAGGCAGGCGGGCAGGCAGGCAGGCAGGCAGGCAGGCAGGCAGGCAGGCAGGCAGGCAGGCAGGCAGGCATGTGGGCAGGCAGGCAGGCAGGCAGGCAGGCAGGCAGGCAGGCGGGCAGGCAGGCAGGCAGGCAGGCAGGCAGGCAGGCGGGCAGGCAGGCAGGCAGGCAGGCAGGCAGGCAGGCAGCCAGGCAGGCAGGCACGCCACCGGTGGCTGGTCCATCCCTGTTGATGGAGACAGCCGAGTGTGTGGCATTTGCATTGCAGAGCTTTAGTGTATTTTTTTGCGGTTCGCAGTGCTGCCAGCAACTGCTTTCCTGCAGCTGTTACGGCTGCCTGACTGCGACCCGGTCAAACTGCTGATCCTGCGCCCTCCAAGCCCACACGCGAAGCAAGCCTCGTGCAGGCTGTACAGCAAGATCGCACAGCAGATGTCATGCATCTCAGAGCTACCCTGCTGCTGCCAGCGCCAACCTGAAGCCCAGCAGCTGCGGCAGCACCCGCAGCGCATCCTGTGGCGTGCTGCCTGCTCCTGTCACTGCCACCATAGTGAGCTGGATGCACCGACTCAACCGCTGCCGTGAGCACCAGCGGGTGCTTGCATTGCAGATCCGCTGCACACCAACTGCTGCGCCCTGCTGTCGCCAAGCAGGATGGCTGCAGGCTGCAACTGCACTTCAATTTGGTCAGGTGCTGCTGCCAGCAGTGGCTTGCTGCTCGACGGCTGCTGCAGCACCACACGTGCACATCACGAGCACTATCACCCCAGAACAGTGGAGCCCCAACTGCCAGCTGAAGAACCACCAGCTGTACACTGATGCACCATCTCACCTGCTGCCGCCAGCACTGGGCTGCTGCGTAGCAGCTGCTGCAGTGCCGGCACCCCGGCAGCCAGCACGATCACATCGGCCTGATGCTTCTCAAGCACACCATCGGGCCCCTTGGCAACGACAAAACCAGGCAGCCGGGCCCTGCTGCTGCTGCCGCTGCTGCTGCTGTTGGTGGTGATGTTGTCAAATGCGGCCGGGTCTTGAATGTGGTGGGCTGGCAGTACCTCCTGCACCCTCCTGCCGCCAAGGATGGTGACGCCCAGCGACTGCAGCCTGCTGACCAGCGGGGAGAAGATGAGATCACCTGCAGCAGGAAACCACCGGAGCAGCAGGGCAGCAGCAGCAGATTAAGCAAGAGTGACTGAACTGCCAAGGAAGTGGAACAGCAGGGTCACGCAAGGAGACTAGTGCAGCTGCAAAGGGTCACCTTGCAGCCACAGCCACAGCCACAGCCACAGCCACAGCAGCAGCAGCAGCAGCAGCAGCAGCAGCAGCAGCAGCAGCAGCAACAGCAGTTGACGTAGCTTTTTGCAACACTTCTGAATGGCACAGTCCAAGTCACGACACAGCGACAGCACCCCCTTCACAAAATCTAAGCGCCACCAGCATGGTTGCAAGGCGTGCAGCCGTTGCGTAACGCTGCAGGGGATGCGGCCAACACAGCAGCCTGCTGCGCGGCTCACGCAGTGCAGGAAGGCGCTGACAGACGTGTGCACCACCCGCTGCTGCGTCTGCAACCTTCTTCGTATGTCTGCAACTTCACCTATGGGCCCTCTGCACCAGCGCACATCAAAATCCGGCTGATGCGCAAGCGCAAAGTAGTAGAGGGCGCCTGCAGCAGCAGCACAGAGGGCGAGCCGGCACCTCCTTGAGCAAGTTGAGTCCTTGAAGATGCCGCATCAGGGCGGCCTTGACAGTCTGGCGTGAAGCACAGCAGGCTGCTCACTGTACCTGGGCACCTTCAGCACAAGCTGGAATTGCTCCAAGCACGGAGAACCAGGCACACCATAGGCCGCACCGCTGGGCGCATGCCGGACCACTCCGCAGTTGTTGGGTATGCGCGTGCTGGCAGCTTGACAGGCGACGTTGCAGCTGCACTTCCGACAGCAGCGCAGGCACCCAAAGTACCCAAACTTGACCGCCACATGAGGAGAGTGTGCCATGCAGCCGAGGGGCCCACCAGCCAAGTCACTCACCAAGCGCAGCAGCTGCCGACAGCTCCGTGGGTGGCGCAAACAGCGTCACCAGCAGCATCGGCGCCAGGAATGTGTCGTACAGCTTCTGGACACGCCAGCTGCCCTGAACAGCTCGTAAGCTGACTGACCGTCGTACTCGTCATAGATCGCGTCATCCAGGTCGTGCTCCAGCAGGGGTTTGACCAGGGGTGCCGCGGTGGCTCTGTCAAACAGCGGCAGCTGCCTGAACAGGGGTGCTGTGTGCACAAAGGAGCCCAATGGGGTGGGCAGCCGGGGCAAGTTTTGGAAGATGGGAGACTCCACCTGTTGAAAACAAAGGGAAAGGGAAGAAATGCGCAGTGGTGCTTATAAGGAAGACAACACTAGCATGTGGATGCAGTCACTGTCGTTGGTTGTGCGAGCCAGCACAGAGCAAGCCGATGGACAACATGCAAGACAACAGAAATTGGGTGCATGAACCATAGCATGGTGGCTGTTTTGATGCATGCAAGGGATTCCAGGCGTTGGATGGGCAAACAGGATGTTGCTGCTCCCACCGTGACTGCTGCTGCTGCTGCTGCCAACCACACAGTCCCCTCTGCCTCAACTAGCCCGCAGGCCGCGGGGGTTCAACAAGCTTTCCAGCACGGGACTATTATGAAGTTGCTGGACATGCATTGCTGCTGCTGCTGCTGCTGCTGCTGCTGCTGATGCTGCTGCTGCAGGCTGGCCTGTTGTCAGGCCAGCCGCAATGCATGTGTCTCACCTGCAGGCCGTCGGGGCTCCAAAAGCTGGAGGCTGTGAAGGGCGTGAAGGGGCTGGGGATGCCCAGCTCTGACACCAGCGCCTCAATGTTGGCATACTGCACACACACAACAACCCCCATGTCAGCGATTATGAAATAACTGCTGATGCTATGATAAGGTCAAGATGGCGACCTGAATTTATGGTGACCTGACTGATGGTATGATGCTGGCAGGCTTGCAACCAGGACCCCTGGTGGGTTGGGCTGACAGCTGATGTGGCAGGAATGCTGCCAGCAAGGGCAGCTTGTGACGCCGAGCACTGTGTCTGCCAACTTGCGCAGGTTCCTGACTGTTGCAGCGTGTGCTTGCGCCGGCTGCATGTACAGCCCCAGCAGTCAGTTGACAGCATGGTTGAGACTGCTGTGCGCTTCACACCGCTGTGCTTGCACAAGCGCCTGGGACATGCTGGCAGTGACTGCACCTGCCGCCCCCAGCAGTCACAAAGTGCACGGCTGACAGCGCTGTCCCCGGTGCATTGATGAACTGCAGCACGTCACGTCACGGCATCGTGTGCTGCAGTGCACCCCCTGACACCAGCAGCCCTTGACCCCTGGCTCCGCCAGCTGGCACCGTAGATCAGCCCGCTAGATCGGCCGGCCGTGCACATCACCATGCAGATGACGTTGGCAGCAGCAATGGCCTGGCAGCACTGTTGTTAGCCTGTTCACGGTGTGAACTTCACACCCACCTGGTACCAGAAGCCCTTGATGCCTGGCTCCACCAGCCGGCCTCCTGCGGTCTGGAATGTGCCGCTGAGCCCGCCGGGGTTGGCGGAGGCGTCCAGCAGAGTCACCCGTGCACCTGCCTTTGCTAATGCCAGAGCAGCACCAAAGCCTGCCCAACCGCCCCCAACCACCACTGCTCGCTTGCCGCCGCTGCTGCTGTTGCTGACAGTGGTGCTGGTCTGCCTCCATGTAGCGGGCCGCCGCTGCTGCTGCTGCTGCTGCTGCTGCTGCTGCTGCTGCTGCTGCTGCTTGCTGGTAGGCGCTGTGCTGGCAGGCCCAGGTCCATTGCTGGAGGGGCTGCTGCTGCTGCTGGTGCTGCTGCTTGCTGGTTGGCTGCCTGCTGACGCATGGCCATCACCTGTGTTGTGGTCAAACACCAATGTTTCATGCATTATGCTATTACTGTTATGTTGCTATATGACTTGCTTTGCAACAGCTGCTGCCACAAACTCCAGAGGCTGGTCACAGACAGGCATCACCCTGGTAAAACAGTCCTGCAATTGGCTGACTTGCTGACAGCCTTGTAGGTGCATCTGCAGCAACATTGCAACAATCTTACTGCAGACAGAGAAAGTCCCTTACCTGCCAATGCAGACGTTCTGGGTGCTTGCACACATCTTCTGCAGACGCGCAGCTGTATGTGGCTGGAGAGTGGTGCCCTGCTGCTGGTGCTGCAGGTTCCGCTGCCTGGCAAGGCAGGTGCGGATGTTTGTGCCACTCTCATTGGTGTGGTCTCATTTGTTAAATCCTCCTGGAGGAGTGCGCAGGTCAGAGCACTACTAGTAGCATGCAGCAGTGCACTCTGATGTGTTGTAGACGTTCAGCCCTTCGCACACCAAGGCATGTGGGTGCACACAGCGTATTAGTGTCACATAGCTTGGTAAATATTGTTTAGCAACGTGTGTTACATGTGGGAACGCCATGTGAGTAGTGCCGCGGCGAACATGCGTGGTCTGAGGCAGTGACACTGACGTTGAACGCCTGCATTGAACAAGAACGCGTCGAACACAGTCGAAGTTTCCGTTTGACTGTCAAAGTTCATTTTTTTCTTGTGTGCTGAACCGAAGCAGTAGGATAGCCCTTATTTGGCCAGCTAGGGCTGTTTTGTAGACGATCTTGTTGATCGTATGCTTGTTGTTGCAGTGGAATAGATCATAGGTCTCTTGAGCAGATAACATATTTGCAGTCGACCAGCATGGACGACGAAGAGAGCGGGACCTGCAGGAGCCTCTGCTGCTGGATGTAAGAGGGAAGCAGCACGGCAACAGCATGTCTACCGCTGTATTCAATCTATCCAAGGTCATCATTGGTGCAGGTGAGTCTGCATGTCGCTGTTGCAGGTGAAGCTGTTGCGTCCTTGCTGTCGCAGCAGTACTACACCCAAATGCCCTGCACAGAGTGCAGCCCTGTTGCAGCAATACAGCAGCAGCATCCCGCTGAGCACCAGGCGCATGTTACATCCAAACAAGTAGCACTGAAGAAGCGTCTGGCAAAGCAATGGAGCATGTGCAAGCTGTTTTTTCACATCACAGGCAACCATGAACTGCATTGTGCTGCTCGCAAGGGCACCACACACCCTCTTGCAACCCTCATCACAACATACGCATTACCACTTTCTCGCTTTTGCAGCCATGCTGGCCATACCATTGCTGCTTCACGTGCAAAGTTCAGTTTCCTTGCACTGCACCAGTCAGCGCGCGAGCAGCAGTTACTGCGCCGCGTCGGCTTGCAGGACTGATGGCCATTCCCAGGGCCTACCTCCAGATCGGCTCGGTGCTGGGCACGGCCATGCTGCTCGGCGTCGCGCTGCTCATCTACTTCACCCTCGCGGTGCTGGTCCATGGCTCGTCAGTGACAGGCGCTGGCACATACAGCCAGCTGGCACTTGTGACGTGCGGCCGGCCAGCCATGAAGCTGCTGCAGCTTGCAGTGCTGGCCTTCTGCTTTGGGTTCGGCGTCATATACCTGGTGGGTGGGGTTTGGCGAGCCAGGTGCAGCGCATCACTGCATGTAGAACAGCAGCCGTATGACACGCCCTGGTGGTGTTGGCCTGCTGTGGGTTCGCTGGAATGCACCTGGTGGGGGCTTCCAGCAGCACGCACTGCTGTGCAGCGCCGTCCAGCACATGCAGGGCGCCAGGCTGCTGCTGTTGCGCTGGTGTCCTGCTGTGGCCGGGCAGTATGCGGTGTAACACGACGGTGTAGCGTGCTGGCGCGTGCATGTGGTGGCTGGCGGGTGATCGTCACCAGGATCGAGCGTGCTTCGGGAGGTGTGGCGTGGGTCTGGAGCAGCCAGCTGTCACACAATCACCCACCAGCAACAGCACTCGCATCAGGGGGAAACAGCCAGGGGCAGCTGCAGCAGCAGCAGCAGTCGTCGCAGGCAGCGGCCACCTGTGCCTGCTTCAAGGTGGCACAACAAGCATCCAACGCACGCCGCCCCTTCATCGGGGCATGTTGTGCAGTTTGCAGCTGAGCTGGCAACCAGCCTCCTGACCTTCTTGTTTCCGACACAACCAGCTGCTGCTGCCCTCTTTCCGCACTGCAAATGTTGGTGTCGGGTTGAAGTTTGCTCCTGGGCACTCCTCTAACAGCATCTAGCTGCAGTCAAACCCACCACCACCACCACTGCTGCTGCTGCTGCCGCTGCTGCTTCTCCTGTGAATGCAGGTGGTAATCAGGGATCTGCTGCTGGGCACCCCGCCCGCCTGCAACGGGCTGCTGTGCGAGCTGACGGGGCTAGACCCTGCAGGGCCATGGGCGGACCCCAGGCTCGTCATCACCGCGGTGGCGCTGCTGATATGCTCGCCGCTGCTGCTGCTGAGGTGAGGGTGTGCAGCGGCAGCACAGCGGAAACACGCAGGAGGGGTCTCTTTGCGGCTTGCAGGAGTACTTTGGGCCTGGCTGCACTTGCACCACTGCACCTGCTGCTGCTGATGCGGTGCGCACAGCGTGAATAGGTGTAGGGCTGTGAAACGGGCGCGTGCTTCCGCACGCCGTGCGGTCGCGGCACTGCTTTTGCGTCAGCCCTGTCGATGCCCCTGCTAGCAGGCATCCAAGCGTTGCTGCCAGCAGCGCCTTCCTTGTGGCGTCGTCTTCACACCTCATTGACTCGCCTCATGTCAAGGCCCTGCAAATGCTCTCAGTGCTGTCTTGCTGCTGCTGCTCCTGCTGCTCCTGCTGCTGCTGCTGCTGCTGCTGCTGCTGCATCGTCAGGTCGATGGCACGCCTGTCCGCCCTCAACTTCGTCGGCGTTGCGGCCATCGGCCTGCTGGCAGCGGTCTCGGCAGCGCTCGCACTCCAGGGCCTGGCCACAGGCACAGCACACAGCGTACCAGCGCTGCCGCAATGGGAGCTGCTCGGCCCCACACGCAGCACGCAGCTGCAGGCGCTCACGGCGGTGCTGCCGGTGCTGATAGCGTGCTACAACGGGCGCAGGGCTTGCACCCGCTGATGCCGCTGGTGCAGCCGTACTCAGACGAGCGGATGCGCTGGGTAATCGCGCTGGCGCTGGCGGTGTCGGTTGTGATCTACTGCACGCTCTCCGTGGGGGCGGTGATGGCGTTTGGCACGGCTGTCGAGGTAGGTGGCGGAGAGGCTTGGATTGCAGCAGCCGCAGCAGCAGCGGCAGCAGCAGCGCTGCACGACTGTCTGCAGCATGCACTGCACACCGTCTGTGGGGGTCGCGAAGACAGTTGGCCCAAATGTGAAGTTGTGTTGGGGAGGCTTAACTTGCAGCGGCAGCAGCAGCAGCAGCAGCGGCGGTCTCAACTGCGCAGCAGCAAGGAGCCACAGGGTTCATCCTGGTGGGTGGTGGGCGGCAGTGTGCCTACAATGGTTGATGTGTCAAGTGTCGCCTGCAGGTGCTGGCTTGCATCCGGCAGCAGATGTGAGCCTGCCTGGTGTCTTTTGCGACAGGCGAGGACGCTGCTTAAACGCTGTGCTGCTGCTGCTGCTGCTGCTGCTGCTGCTGCTGCCGGCGGCGCGCAGGTCAACGTGATGAACAACATGTCAGTGTTGGGGCTCGAACCTCTGGTGGGGCCAGGCCTTGCACGCCTGCTATCATGGAGCATCAGAGGAGGTGGGTGGGCGGCAGCTGTCTTGGCTCAAACAATCATATAAATTTTTTAAATTTTATATATAATATTAGAGCTGTTCACGCACTGGCAGCAGACGCAAAGGCCTGCAACGGGGCAGTCGGCCCACACTGCATGCTGCTGCTTGGCGCCTGCACATGTCGGCCGTGCCTGTCTGATGCGCGGACAAGCGCCGGTGACTGCTGGACAGCTGTCATGATGCTGAGCCTCGGCTTGCAACAAAGGACGGTCTGCACCGTCCACCCACACTGCTTGCTGCGGCTGCACCACGGCAAGCCCTGAATGCCTTCATTTTGCCCTCTTCATTGGCCTGCTGGCCAGCCGGCTGTTGTGCATGCACCCATCATGCCGCACCGCGCCCGCTTTGTCGCTTCATCGCTGAGCACCTGCAGCAACACACCTGCATGCTACTTGACATACTTCCCAGCCGGGTTGCTGCTGTGAGCAGGCCTGTTGCCGCCTGCCCGCGTCACGCCACACACCGCCGTCTTCAGGCTACCTGATCAGCCTGCTTGCCAGCCTGCTGCTGTACATGCACCCCTTGCGTGGCTGCCTGGCAGAGGTATTGTGGCCGGAAGATGCGACACCCGTTCACACACACTCGGCAGCAGCACCAGCAGCAGGGAGCCGTACTGCTGACTCAGCAGGCTCTGGTGCACCGCGCCGCACCAGCGCCAGCCCTTCTGCAGTGCCGGGCTTGCAGCAGCAGCAGCAGCAGCAGCAGCAGCAGGACCACAACCCGATTGATGACAGCCGGGTGCTGCTTTCATTTGACTCCATGGACTCGCCAGCCTTTGGCAGCTGGCAGCCAGGTGCGCACCACAGATGCGGCCGCTCCCTGCATGCAAAGCATTTTCTACAGCTGTGCATGTTGTGTCCCCAGGGGTTGCGTCCAACGGTGCACTGCTT
Source organism: Scenedesmus sp. NREL 46B-D3 (assembly GCA_014080715.1). Classification (NCBI taxonomy): domain Eukaryota; kingdom Viridiplantae; phylum Chlorophyta; class Chlorophyceae; order Sphaeropleales; family Scenedesmaceae; genus Scenedesmus; species Scenedesmus sp. NREL 46B-D3. The sequence goes on from JACERP010000058.1 coordinate 53,481, forward strand.
GTGCACTGTGCATATAACATGATTATTGCCGCGCCTGTGGCACGTCCAAGGTCATGCATTGGGTGTGGTGCATTGTTGTGCACCGACTGTTCAGCCTGGAAGCCGAGTGCGGGCGGCTCTCTTGGGACTGCAAAGCAGGCTTGCCTGGGCCTCGTTTGGGCCCCTGCAGCGAGCGCATCGTGATGCGATGGTTTGTTACAGGCAACGAGCGCATCGTGATGTGCTGAAAAGTGTGGCTGGCATGCAGCACATCACGCCATCGCAACAGCTTGGCGTCTCCAACAGTCTGCTGGCTGAGTTTGCGGGCTGGCAACGAACATCGTCCCACTCTTGAGGCGGCGCGCCCCGTCTTGCGGCCGCCCAGCGTTTCACGCTGCGGCGGCGCCTTGCCGGCCTGCTCAGGCTGCCATTCTGGACGTCATAAATGGCGTCTGTCGCTCCTCCACCTGCACAACTTGTCTGCACGTGTGGTGTCCGACGCTGCCGCAGGCTTCATCTTCCGGCGGCCCAGCGCATCGCGCTCCGGCAGCGCCACCCCGACAGCGTCGGCGCCCTACCCCCGCGCACGGCTAGGCGCCGGCAGCGGCACCAGCAGCAGAGCCGTGACCCCCGGAGCTCCCGCCGCCGGCACAGCATACAGCAGCGCTGCTGCCGCTGATGGTGACGGTGCAGGGCAGCAGGGGCTTGCCAGGTGGCAGCGGCAGGAGCAGCGCTGGTACTACCTGTTGACGTACGGCTTGCTGGGCGGCATGGTGCTGGTCGCTGTATCGGCCAGCAACATATGGGAAGTGCTGAGTGCTGTCGGGGACCTGGCCAGCACAATCCAGGTGGGTGGTGGTCCTGTTGGCGACGGTGCCGTATCCCGCCGAGCAGCATCTCTAGTGCCAGGGGTGCACCACGTTGCCGCCACAGCATAGAAGCATGGCAGGCGCTGGAAGTGCAGCGCTGCACGCAGGACTCGTGGCGGCGCGTACGGTCTCAGCTGCATGTTATTGTGCATGCGTCATTTGCATGCCGGGTAACAAGCTCGGTGTCCAGTGCCGCAGTCCCACTACGCTGTAGGGATGATGGCAATACTATTTGTCACTCACTCACCATACGTCGTTGGCTTCGCTTGATACACAGTGCCACCTGCCCTAAACATGGTGGCGAATACTTTTAGGCCCTGGAAGCTCATCGTTGCAGCGCTGTGTGGATGGTGCCTGCTGTCTGGCTGATGCATACAGCAGCTTCCCCTGGCTTCTGTTTCCAATCGCAGGTTGCCAGTCGTGACTATGGCTCACATATTCATACACAGCAAGTGCTGACGGCGGCTGCTGCTCTTCTGCTGCTGCTGCATACTGCAACTGCTGCGTGCGGCTGCAGGCTTTCGTTGTGCCTGGGCTGATTGCGCTGGTGCTGGCAGCATGGAGCAGAAAGGCGGCAGCAGCAGCAGCTGCCACTGCTGCAGGGCAGCAACGGGAGTCAGTGTCTCCGCAAGCAGGCTCAGGCGCTGAGGCACCCAAGCCAGCATCCGATGGTAGCAGCAGCAGTGCAAGAGGCAGGGGTTGCGGTTGCAAGCTGCTGCTGCAGCTGCGCTGTGACGAGCCTATGATGCAGGAGCTGCTGCTGCGTGCTGTGCATTATGTGGGCGGCTCGCTTGTTGTGGTTCTGGGCCTGGCGCTGTTTGCCAATGGCGTCTATCAGCGGGTTTGAAAGGATTTAAAAAGCAAGAGACTCTTTGGATCAGTCCTTCTTCTGCTGCTGCTGGCTCGACTTCTCCTCAGCCTCCTTGTTGTTGCGTTCAAACAAATCTCTGACACGGCTAGTAGACTGTTGCATAACAAGGTGCCAAAAAGACTAGAATGTGGCCGGCCTGCAGCCAGCTAGCAGCCATGTGCAGGCATGTGCTGGCGCCGCCTGCATTGTGTACATTCGGCTCTTTCTTACTGAGGCCATGCAGCATGTCAGTAATGACTAGTGATCGACCATGCACATTGGCATTGTTGCAGAGAATTCCATCTCTGCTGATTTATCACAGACGTCCGGAGGCCGCTTGGGGAAGCACTCAGCTTGGCATGATGCTGCAGCACGGTGATGCGCGGTGCTTCGACACTGGTTGCCATGCTGGGTCAATCTCTTGTGCTCCTGCTGACCCGGTTCTCTGCCTGGTGTTAGCACGTGACAGCAGCCTCCCAGGTGTCTGTCGAGGCTGCAGGTGAACACCCAACAGCCCTTGTGCGCCGCCTCAGAACGATTCGCAGAACGAAAAGTCAGGGTTAAGGGGCTTAGAACCACCACACAGGGGTGGGCATGCGTAGTGCTGCTGCGATTACATTTCAGTGCTATCATGATGATTATACCTGCAAAAGCATTTGTGGCGTGACAACAAAAGTTTCATGATCTAGAGCTGCATTCAATTAAGCTTCCTACGGGTCCGGCGCGGTACAGGCCACCTGCCATCAACAGGAACGTTCCTGCTCGTCTCGCACGTGTAACCTGTGCAGAGTTTTGGCCATTGTAATCTGCACGTATTAGCGTGAGAACGATAAATCCACACAAAATACGTTATCAACAACAGCATGAGCATTGCGGTGAGCAAATTTCTCACCTTCAGGCTGATCTGTCAGGTAACCTGATACAACTGTATGCGCTATAGTCATAACTAAAATGAATTTTTAATTAGAATATCTTCTACTAATCTTGTTAAAATCAAATAAATTTTCAGTAGTCTATAGAAAATCTGAGAAGCAACTGCACCGTCCGCACCTTCCGCCCCGACCTTCCGCAACAGGCTCGCTCGGCTGGGGATCGGCTGAAGAAGCTGGTGTTTGGCCCATACATAGCATGTCAACAGCTGACACCAGTTAATGTGCAAGTATGATGCCCGTCATGTCGTGGTGTCTTGTCGTGTTGTTTGTGCGTGCTTCTTGTTTGAGGTGCGTCCCAGGTATCGGTTACGGATATCAGGGGAACACCACCCCTGGTTTTACGGCCGTGCTCACGGCTTTCGGCCAAACCCGGCAGCTGTTGAGAGCTAGGGTAGCTGGAGAGCGGGCTACGGGCTTGCCCTTCCTGCTACCTGGGCTGTCTGGTGATGTGTCCGTCCTGCGTCTGTATGATGCATGCATGTCGTTGCGGGGCCGGTGCGAGCTGACCTCCTCGGGGCGGCCCTGGGCAACATCACGTTGCTGCTGTGAGCAGCTGTGTGATGGCGAACCTACAGCTCGCAAGTGAGAATGTGTGTCTTCGTGTGTACGCTTGCTAACACCGGAGCACCAATCATATCATAATCTTGAGCTGCTGGCTCTATTGACCAGCCCCGTGCAGGAGACTCATGTGTAGGCACTGCCTACTATTACCAGGCAGTGCTGGCAAGCTACTGGGGAAGGACTTTACAGGTAGGCACTGAGGACATCCATGACGTCGAGCATCAAGTCATGCGTGATCCATTCAGTGATGCCCTACTGTAGTTGCAGGCGAAAGCACACCAGCTACATTGTCGCCTGAACATTGGCTGCCAGCAGGCCCATAGCCTAGGCCAGGCCTGCTACACACAGTTCAGAAGAATTATTATCAATAGTATTACACAGTTCACCAGACGTCAGAAGCTGTGCCATGCTCGCGTACGGCGATACGAAGCCTCGAAATCTTGCGGCTGTCAGCTCGCATCTTTCCCGGCAGAAGTCCGGCCCGTCCAATTCACTGTGCACTTGTTCCCTGCCCACCGCCTCGCTGCGCATCCAGCCTACACCTATGTAATGTTACACGGGTAACTCCGCCCAAAGAAAGCCAACGACAGGGTCAATGTGTTGGGCAAACACAGCATGCTTTGCCCAAAGCATGACAGGTCCAAGGAGAGCGAATCAATCAACACCATCATGATGATCAGCACTGCCACAGCTTCATCCTGAAAATTGTCCCACTCAGATCAAAAAAGCGGCGCCTGCTGGTGCTCGCAATCAAGTGGGCCAGCTGAGCAAATGCAGCTGCATTGCATACTTTGACAGCCGCTGCAGGCAGGCAGGTCGTTGGCACCTTCAGCACCTTGATCCAGTTGCTTGAAGGGCTCTTGCAGTTCATAGTACCAACAGCAGTCAAACATGACATCAGCGTTGCCTCCTCAACCTGCCGACCAGACAACTGCAATCGGTCACTCTGTTGCACCCGAGCTCGTCGCCCCTGTAAATAACGCCCCTGTAAATAACGCCACATAATGCACGCACGACCAGGAGTGTGCCAGAGCTGCCAATTCGCAATGAATAGAGCTGCATGCATGCACAGCTGGTGCTGTCCACTCATTATCATCAGCAAACACCACCGGGCATACGCATCAGAATCAGTTTGGGTGCATCACACCAACAGCCCACAGACACCGCACTCAACACCAAATGGACGGTGGAAGCCACACACTCCTCAGCAGGTGAAGCATGACGGGCCACCACCAGCTCACCGCTGGTCCCCTGCTGCTGCAGAGCATGCACAGCATATCACCACAACCAGTGGCCCTCAGCCGGAGGTGTGCCGTCTGCAACGGGCCTTTGCTCGCCAGCGACATGCCAACTGGCTCAGGGCGGCCCTGGCAGCCAGCCCACACCCAAACTCTGCACACAGCAGCGCTGTAACGACCATCCCAAGGCACATGCGAGCTGGCAGCATGCGTAAGGGTCAATGCCAGCAAGCCGCACCAGCACAGTCAGCGCCAAACAGACAGCCCTGTGCCAGCATCTCCCAGGATGCACTGGCATTGAGCTGAACCGGGTACCATGCAGTGCGGCATTACGACATTATTGTTTGGAATGCTGAACCTGCGGGAACTGCACGCATGCTGCAAATCCTTCCATAGTGTGCAAGTGCTAGTGCAGCCAGATCAAAACCTGCCCAGATAGGACGCAGCGGCACTGTGCCTGAGAACGGCGTCCACACATCTCTGCAGGGACTAGCGCTTGTCACCGGTGTATTAAACGCTGATGCATAGCAGGACAACTCCTATCATGGGCTGAAACTGCTGCCTCTGAGGGGCAGTGCAAGTACTGCCATGTCACACCTCAAGTGTGTGACACCTGCGTTGTGACGGTCATATGAAGCGAAATTAATCCTGCTCAATGGGCACACAGTGCCAAGGAGTGACTAGTCTATTGCTGGCAGGGCACACAGCGCCTGCCAGTGTTGGGCCAACTCTGGCCAGCCTCGACACAATCATGATGGCTTCTCGAGCTCAACAGCATCAGCACGCAAGCCACAGCCAATCAGACGGATAACCATTAGGCTACGCCGCACGGTCTGCCCCACACCAGCGTTCCAGAGACCAATCAGCACAGCCGGCACCTGGCAGCGTGCACAGAGATAGGGACTCGAGCCACAACATGGCTCACAGCAGCGGTGATAGCCCCAAGAAATCTTGAGATCCAGGTCCACACCTCAGCATTAGTTCGCAGTAGCCCCTACCCACAGCTGGAGAACCAGCCCTTATGCGGCATGCCAAGGAGCGAAAAGCGACAAGGCGACAGTGACCCTGACCACAGCCGGACGCCTAGCCCTTATGTATCAAGGCATTGAGCCAACAGCAAGAAGTTATCAGTGGCCTCAACTCAAAACTGAAGGATACCCCTGAGCAGCAGGACAAGCAGCCAGAAGCAAGAAGTAACCTTGTACGTAGACAGTGACCCTGAACGGAAGCTGGACAACCAGCCCGTCAGCATCCGGTCAATGAGGAAAATGCAAGAAGTTGACAGTAACCCTGACCCGCAGCTGGGACAGATAGCCATAACGCAGCAGGTCAACGAGTACAGCGCCAGCTCTCGAGCACCTGCAGCCGAACCTACAGCTAACAGCATACTCACACACTGCAATTCGGGCAGCACATCCATACTGAAGCATGCACGCACCGCCAATAGATACAAAGCCCACCGATACCAAGCCTGATCAAGCTTGCCGTCTGTTCTACAACGATAGGAGAGCCTGGCCAGCGCCATAACAAAAACTCAGGCTGAGGCCTGGAAAGTCAACTTGCAGCCTAACCCATGTAGAGAGTGCTGCTGCTGGCAGCAGCACAGTCGCCAGCAAGAGGCCGCTTGCCAGATTGCGAGCAGAGCGACACCAGCATGCAGAGTCTGCTGTTGCAAGCAGCGCCACGAGCGCTTGCAGACAGCTGCTGCACAGCCATTTGCGGCCACCTGCCTGGCCATCAGACAGGCACCAACCAACACACAACCGCACATGCCCGGACGTAAGATGACCCACAAGCAGCCCAGGCGGGCAATACAAACCACGCGGACGCGATCACACCATATGCTTGCCACATGGCGCTGCACGCCATGGCCTCATGCCTGGCATGGCGCCTTGCCAGCACTGCACGCATCTGTGGTCGCACGACAGCCTGGCAGACTGTCAACAGGCTATTGTTTATGCACGATTGGGCCTTGCCTTGCCCTTTGTGGCTCGGGCAGCGGCAGACTCTGCTGTTGTGGGGCCAGTTCCCCTCCGCCACCCCCTGCCACAGCCAATCCACGGGGGCAAGTGCGTGCATGCATCAGCTGGCAGGCTGTTGGGTTGACGTGCTGAGAAGTATGTACTCACGACACCAGTTGTGTCATGCATGAAACAAAAGATCTCATCCTGGAGTAACGCCTGCCAATGCAACGGTGACTGGACCCACACGCAACAGCCCTCCTCATATAAATAGTTACAGCGCAGGAGCCTGCCAAGGCCTTCGAGGGTGCAGCAAGCCCTCTGTGGCAGTCCACGCTGCCACACACTGCAACGGATCTGCCAGACAGCTGGAACTGGCGGCTGGCAGCTTCACACACAACCGCGGCTGCGGTGTCAGCCCTGCACACTGCACCAGCATCACAACAACGCCAAATCAGTCGCAGCGCATCAAAGAAAGACTGCTGAGTTCACACCAGGAACCTGTGCTCGGGCAACAAGCGCCTCGTGCTGCCGCAACCAGGGCACCATGTTCTGCAACCGTGTGTGGGTTTCTACGACATGCCAGATGCCAGATTGCTCATGCACAGCGTGCACTGAAGGCTGCGGCAGCAAACGCACGGCATGCCGCTGCTGACAGCCTGCCAGCTTGATGCTGCTCAACAGCTTGTACAGAAACACCATGCCCTTACAAGAAGGCATGTCTGTGTCACTGCCACGGCAACAGCCGCCACCTTATGCTGCTGTGCAGTCCCCACCTCCCAGCGAAGCAGCATTTGTTTCATCTGTTGCCACATCCACATCTAAACCCGACAGCATGCCCCCACTTTCCACCCCCTGCCAAAAGCACAACTTTCACACTGCCACGACAACAGCCACCACCACGAGACGCTGCACCCTTCCCGGCCTCCGCTGGCAAAGCAGCATCCACTTCCGTCTGTTCACAGCCCTTCATTCAAATAGGCAACATAGACCGCGTTTGTGCAACTCACGGCACACGTCCGTCCTTGTGCGAGCAGCCCGCTGCGCAGCTGCCAGCAGCATGAGGCTGCTGCATGGCGCAACAGAGCGCCACCGCCCCATGCCGGCAGCACCAGCACCAGCACCACAATCACAAAACAGCGTCACGCCCACCGACGCTGCCAACAGCGGCAGCTGCTACACTTCCACCGCCGTCTCCGACGTTCCCCGGCTCAGTCAACCCTGCCAGCGGGAGACGAGCGCTGCGGCGGCGGCCTGCGCCTACCGCAGCGCTGCATGCAGCTGCTGGAGCATGATCAACTCGTCACCATCTGAGGCCGACACATCGCCGCCGCTGCTGGCCCCCCTGCAGCCGCCGGCGCCGGACATCAGCGCGCCGCCGTCGCCTGCATGCCCGCCGCCAAACCCGTAGCCGCCCGCGCCCGCTGCTGCAGCGGCAGCGCTCGCCATGCCTGCCGCCAGGTAGCGGTTGGCGGCGTCGGCGGCGGCCTCGTCCGCCCGGAACGCGGCTGCGGCTGCCGCGTGGACGGCCGCTGCTTCCGCCATGCGCACGTCGGCCGCTCCTGCTTCCCCTCCGCTGAGGTAGCTGCTGCCGCCGCGGACGTCCCCGCAGGCGCTGCCGCCCGCATCCCGGCTGCTGTCGCCGCTCAGGGGCCCGGCCGCCTCGGCCGCGGCTGCCGCCAGCCACGCGCGCATGCGCATGCGCAGGCCGGGCACCTCTGGCAGGCTGCCCATGCGGCCAGACATGCCCAGCCCCATCTGCTGCTGCTGCTGCTCCTGCTGCTGCGTGTGCTGCAGCAGCGAGAGCTGCTGCTGGTGCTGCAGCTGCTGCTGCGCGGCCGCGTGGGTCAGCTGCAGCCGGGCCGCCGCATGCGTCAGCCGCACCTGGGAGGGCGCCTGGTGCAGCAGCGCTGCGGCCAGGTCGCTGTTGCTGTAAGCTCCGAGGTACGCGGCCGGCATGCCCCTGCCCAGCTCCCCGGCCATCAACGTCTCCGGATCCAACGCCTGATCGTACATGTTATGCAGAGGGTTGTAGCTGCCTAAACCGCCCCTGCCCAAACGGCCGCCGCCATGGCCGTCGCCACCCAACCCTGAACCCCGCAGCAAGTGATCCAGGCCCATCGCCGCTCCAGCGCCTGCGCCGCCGCCCAGATCCCCAAACCCTGGCTCGTCCCTGAACCCTAGCCCACTGCTGAGCCCTAAACCGCCAAGCCCCATCCCCTCAGAGCCTCTCAGGCCGCCGGCAAGCCCTAAACCGCTGAGTCCGAGTCCTGTGGCGCTGGCTGACATGCCTGCCAGCGTTGGTGAGGCGCGTGGCAGGTTGTTGGCTTGCCCCGACCCGTCGACCGTCACGTAGGCGGAGCTTGAGGGGTGCTGCTGGGCGTTCTGCTGCTGCTGGTGCTGCTGATGCTGCTGTTGCTGCTGCTGGTGCAGCTGCTGCAGCTGGGAGAAGTTGATGCTGCTGCTGCCGGTGCCAGGTGCTGCCTGCAGGATGTGACAAGGCGCAGGAGCAGTGGGCAGCAGCGTTGCAGGAGCAGGTGAGAGACTGAGCACAACTAGAGCAGACAAAAACTGTGCGTAGCTGGAGCACTGCAGCTGAGCTTGTTCCATGAACACAGAATGAAGCTTACTTCAACGCACACGGCATGTTTCCGCACCACTGGCGGCTGTCACACCATAACAGCAAAGAACGTATGAGGCATCCCAATCTGCACAATCAGATCCAGAGACTCCATCGCCAAGAGAGCAGATCAACTCACTCCCCAACCATCGCTGACCAAATGATGCTGTTTCATGTTGTTATAACACAGAATACTGCTGACTCACCCGTGCCTTGTAGATCCCTCCCATTACTCCAGGACCGGCGCTCACAGCTCCCCGGCTGCGCCCGGCAGCAGCGCCAGCACCCCCCGCCAGCGCACCACCCCTGCCCCCGCCCCTGCTGCCGCGCCCGCCCCTGCTGCCCCTGCCGCCGCCCCTGCCGCTGCCTGCCGACTGCCCGGATGTGGCCAGCGCCTGCCGCTGCTGCTGCTGGGAGCCGCCGCTGCTGGGGCTGGACGGCGGTGAGTCGTCCTCGTCGTCTGTGCCTGCTGCTGCAGCCACGACAGCCGCCTTACTGCCGCGGGGTGCGCGCGGCGAGTGCGTCGATGCGCGCGAGACCTTGCGGCTGCACTTGCGCAGCGCAGCGATGATGTCCTCCTGCAAGGGGTCGCGGCGGCATCGTGGCAGCACGGCAGGACAGTGTTGGCTTGCGCAAAGGGCACCCGCAAAAGAACAAAACGGACCACCGGGACACACTTGCAGGCAGCGACGTCAGCCGCCTGCTGGGCGGCACTCCCTGCACCTGACGCAACTCGACACCCTCGCCAGCGCCGGCCTGCGTCACTTGCAGGAAAGCTTGCAGGAAAGCTTCCTGCAGGCCGCCTCAAAGGCAGGCAAGGGCGGCATGAATGCAACGCAACGGCTGACGGCAGGCGGCAAGGGGCAGCGGCTTGGCTCCACGCCTTGGGTCCAGGCGAGGTGCAGCGCTGAGCATGCGCTCTCAAAGCGTAGAGCTGAGCTGGCTCTCGAAGCGTAGAGCAGAGCTGGCTCTCAAGGCAGTGCTCAGCAGCTCCCCTCAACAGCGCACAAGCCCCAAGCCGCAGGATGATCATGACCTTCGATAGAACTAATACAATCGTCATGTTGCGGTGGCAGGCTCGGCAGGGAGCCAGGGCCAGCGTGCACTCACCCGCGCCAGCTGCGGGTTGGTGATGTACGGCAGTGCGTCCTCGTACACCGCGAGCTTGAAGTTCACGATCGTCTTCACGCCCCTGCACTTGACGGCCATGATGTCGTGCGCCTTTGCCGCCTGCACCTCGTTGTCGAAGCCGCCCAGGTAGACCTGCTTCTTCTTGTCCCAGATGTGCGCCTGCAGACCGAAGGAAGGCGGCGCACACGACAGCAAGCGCACACAACACACAGGCACTGTGAGTCTGCTGTCACCCCACCGTGCTAGCTCTGCTGCCAGGCGCGCATTCACCCCGCACCGCTGCCCTGCCCAGCCTGCTGCACGACTACACTATTACAGGCCGTAGATATGCCATATAATGTTTTGAAGGTACCGTGCATTGAGAGTAAGCACAGCACAGGAAAGCAAGTTGCACCCCCAGCGAGCTGCGCTACAGCCTCCGCAGGGAGCCGCCCCACAAGCTGGCTGGCCTCACCTCCCATCGCTTGGTGCGCCTGGCGAGGAGGTTCATGTGACGTGCGGGTAGCGAGGTTGGCGTTCGGCAACGAGCAGCGAAGGGCAGCGGTGATGAGCCAATGGTGGGCGGCAAGAACACATATAAATGATAAGTATGATATTATGATGATATGATAAAAACAAGTAGAATAGATTTGAGCAGCAGGAAGAGTGCAAGCACTCGGCACAGGACGGACACGGCAAGCGCAGCAGGGCAGCAGCTGCAGCCTGACGCCACCACCCAAGCGCACGGCCGCCATCAGCTGACCCTGCAGCATGCGACCCGAGGTCGTGCGCAGCACGCCCTCACGGCAAATGCAGGGCGCTGCCAGCGCGGCATGCCTGTAGGTGTGCCATCTGCTGAGCCAGTCGAGTCACCATACCGGACGCTGCTGCTGCTGCTGCTGCAGTGACAGCGTCGCACCACCACAGCGCAGCGCCCACCTGTGCTGCGTGACGCCCCTGAACCTGCTGCTGTTGCCGATGGGCCCGCGGCGCGCCCGCGACACTTGCTGCAGCACACGGCAGCGGCGGCGGCAGCGGCAACAGCCGTAAGGGCCAAGGCAGCAGCGCAAAAACGCTCGGCTTTCGAGCCCAGCAGCAGCAGCAGCAGCAGCAGCGGCAGGACAATGCACGCAGTGCCAACGAAGACGCCACGCTCAGACAGCAGGCTTCCTCCTCATGGCGCATGCTCGGCGCAACGGACCACACACGCCCGGCGATGTGCGTCGATGCAGATGGCTCGCGGCCACTGCCTCGCGCCCTGGCTCTCATGCACAGCAACACCGCAGGCCGCGGCACCACACAGCCCATCACACACCCGCGTGGCCCCAACCCGACACCCCACAGCCAACTCCCCACAGCACCTGCAGGCCTGCCAGTGTTTGCTTGCGCACCGCATGGCATACTCTCTCAACAGGCCCGACCACACACATGGTAGGACAGCCGCACAAAGTAGCAGGATGAGCGCACATGGTGGGACACTCAGAGCAACCAAAGTCTTGCCAGGCAGCAAAGTTGGCGTCGCCAACGACGAGCCTCAGCTCTATGTCGATGTACAAGGAAGCTGAATTCCCCCTGCTCCTGTGCACACGGCAGGGATTGAACCCCCGCCGCAGGAGCACAGTCGGTCCCCAGTACCCACCGAGCTACTTAGACATACCACCAAAGCTGGCCTCACCTCTATGTCGAAGTTTGTCAGGGCGGCCAGGTCGCTGCGCAGGTCGTTCACTTCATGCACAGCAACGGGGCGCAGCATCACGTAGCTCAGCGCGTCGTCATACGCGGTGAAGCGCCGCGCTGTTGCTGCTGCCGCCGCCGCCGCAGCGGGATTGGTTGGATGGGCATTCCCGGCAGAAGGCCTGGGCGGTGCTGCCATCTGGTGCAGCAGCTGCTGCCCGGGCTGCTGCTGCTGCTGCAGGTGTGCAGCCAGCCGTGCTGCGTGCAGGGAGGCGGCTGTTGCGCTGGGATGTTGGCTGGCAGGTCCGTGCCCTAGCAGCTGCTGGTGCTGCTGTTGAGCTGCATGCGCAGCTGCTGCAGCCTGCTGCTGGTGGTGCTGTTGGGCGGCATGCGCGGCAGCTACAGCCTGGTGCTGCTGCTGGTGCTGCTGTTGCGCGGCATGCGCTGCTGCAGCAGCCTGGTGCTGCTGCTGGTGCTGCTGTTGCGCGGCATGCGCTGCTGCAGCAGCCTGGTGCTGCTGCTGGTGCTGCTGTTGCGCGGCATGCGCTGCTGCAGCAGCCTGGTGCTGCTGCTGCTGCTGCTGCTGTTGCGCGGCATGCGCTGCTGCAGCAGCCTGGTGCTGCTGCTGCTGCTGCCGGGCGGCATGTGCGGCTGCCGCTGCCTCCTGCCGCTGCTGCTGCTGCAGGTACAGCTGCTGCTGGTGTGCAGCAGCTGCTACAGCAGCATCACTGCTTTCGTAAGGCATGCATGCCGCTGCCGCAAATGGAGATAGACCACTGTGGCGTTGGGCATCAGCAGCTGCTGCTGCAGCATCAACAGCTGCTGCTGCAGCATCAGCAGCAGCATGGTGCTGTGGCGATGGCGCTCTTGCAGCTGACCCCTGCTGCTGCTGCTGCTGCTGCTGCTGCGGCAGTGGCGGCTGCTGTTGGCCGCTGTCTTGGTTCATGCTCCCGGCTGCTGCCAATTGCAGGGCTGACACTACTGACACCAGCGGGAAGCAGCTGCCCTTCTGCTGGATGCTGCTGCCACAAGTGGTGCTGCTGCTGCTGCTGCTGCTGCTGCTCTGGCTACAAGATGATGGTAGCGGGATCTGCTGTCAGCAGCGGTCGGCGTCACAGGCGACAACCTGCAATCCCAACACGGCAGCACCCAGGGTTTGCAGCGCATGAGATCTGGGCAAGAGGTACGCCAGCCCAGCGCCTGCCAGAACCCGTGCAAGGAAACTGGGTGAGCTCCGGCTGACAGTGGGGTACACAGCAAGCTCCCACACATGTCGCTGTTGCCGCAGCTGCAGCGCTGTGCTGCAAGATGATGGCGTTGCTGAACGCTGGCATGACTGCTGCTGTGCGCATTGGCGCCATGGTCAGTGAGCACTTAATGTGACACCTTGCCTGATCTGTCGAAGGCAGCACGACGTATCAATTTGGCTGCTGCATCATAACACTGTTCCTGCAAGCACCGAACTGCTGCTGCTGCCGCTGGTGATTACAAAATTGCTCCTGCTGCTGCTGCTGCTGCTGCTTCTTGAGCATGCAGCAAGACTCGGCTGATCAGCACCGCGGCGCTGGCTGTCATTGCGACAAACGAAGCGCTATCTTGCGAAGCCAGTCGCAAAAGGGACGAGCGCAGCCAATTCAGCACAACAGCAGACTCACGACTTGTGAAGTCACGAGGTAAGTGCACAACGTTGGGGGTCCAAGAATCGGAGAGCTCAAGGTTGACGAATGACCTGACACTGCAAGTGGTCCTGTCACGTTCTATCTGCGCAACGCAGATCTTCTGCTGCTGTGATCCAGCTGGCTTCTTCGAGCGTGGGCTGTTGTTGCACTACTGACAAAAGCAGAGTGGCAAATGCACGGTTCACAAACAAACTTCAATGCGTGCATTGGGTCATCCCTGTGGCATTGCACAGGTGATCCATATGGGCGTTGCCGTGGACAGAAGGTGAGTGTCAACGGTGATGACATCACAGATATAAACTGGGAGCCGACTGCATACCAGGCACCCTTACCCAATTTAACGATGCCATCAAGTGCATTTGCACAAAAAATATATAGTTCAGTGGAGTAAAGCTATAGGCAACGATGTATTCAAGACTCGTGCACCCCCCAGACTCCAGCGTCCTGTGCAGTCTACAATGCGTCAGCGCCATTTGTATTTTGTACTAGTAAAAAGGTAAAAGATTTGATCTACTGCGGGGGAAGAGCCGGCCGGCCATTTCAAAGACAACAGTTCCGTTTGCAAGGCATAACAGCACAAAGCACATTCTTGAATGTGTCGTTCAAATGATCTACGGGAGTACAACTGCTTAATCTTAGCATGACACACCTCACACCCCTACTCCGGTACCCCCCAACTGCCGCTGCTCCCCTGCCAGAGAATTGCACGGCAGGATTTTGCCAAACGCTAGTATGCCGAATCCGTACTAGGTACGCTCAATGAGATTACGCAATTGATGTTGTCCAGTAAGTACTGGTAGTGCCCTGCTGCTGCCGTTAATGCTGCTGCTGCTTGTGAGCTGCCTCTTGGTCTCGTGCGCAAACAGATTTGGTGTCTGTTTTATTTTATTTTGCAGACCTTATTAGGCATTGAATTATGTCAGGCGGGCTGAGCCCTTGAACCCTTACCACAATGGTTACTCTTCAATAAACAGCGGGTACACTTTCCTCCAACAAACCCCATTTTGGGGTGGGTTTTGCTGCTTCTACGCATGATCTTCAGGCGCGGCGAGCCACTGGACAGGCTGATGGTGGAAGGTGAACGCTGCGACTCACACTTATGATAACCAGCAGCACTGCAACCTAGCAGGGAAGTTGTGGACGCTGTGATCTTTCACCAAATAATCATACACCAGTTTGCTGCAGTACACCCCCAGCAATAGTGTGTCAGCGTTCGATCAATGGTGAAAGACCTGGCCAGGTCTTTACCAATTACCAATTACCAATTACCAAAGTAGGGCCACTGGCCCACCCGCAAAGGAGCCAAACAAGGCTCATGGGGTCCACAAAAACCTGGAGGAGACCATCAACCAAACGAAACGGCAACTTCAACATGCTTAGAGAGCTCAAAACTCAGAAAGGAGCCAAACAAGGCTCATGGAGTCCAAAATGTCTCTCCACAACCAAAGGGGGGAAAGGGAGGCAGAGCATGCACACACAAGCAGCCAACATACAGTATAGCCTAGCGGTAAATCCATGCGAAAGGGCACAACATCTGGTAGCAGCATAGGTGGCACGGTGAACCACGCAACAGTCCAGGATGGGGGTTGTGGCCCTCCTCTGTGGGGGCAGCATACTCCTCAAACAACAGCACAACCGAGAAACAAATATGGATGTCAGCATGGCTCAGGTGGCATCAAAATGCAACATTATGCGCAAATTCCAAAAGGTCCATAGGCAACCTTGTCTCAAGTGGCAAACTGGTGAAAGCTCAAAAAACTCAAATCGCTGACAAACGCAGCACTACAAGCGCAAAGGCAAGATGATTGCTGTGACAACGATGCTATGACATCACATAAACGTAACACTTGCCAGGGCAGCAACAAGCGTCGGCGCACTACCGCAGACAGACTATATGCCTTGATACACATACATGTGCTCAGATCAACCCCAATCCAGGCATGCTGCGTAGGTGCACCCATGCAGCTGTACCTGCCCAACATAACGGCTGCACATGCAGTGTTCAGCAGTCGAGCATCACAAGCCAAGTCTGCAATCCAAAAAGCAGCATGTAAAAGGGATGGCGTCCCCGCTACCAGCAGCGTGCATGCGGGTGCAACATGACTCAGCCACATCAAATCACACGACAATCTTCAAAGAAAGTGTACTGTTGCACTTTTGAAGCCATTGCTTGCCTCGCCGTTGCTCTTGCTGCTGCCGCTGCTACTATTGCTCCCACTGCTGCTACTGCCGCTGCTAACAGTGCCGCAGGGTGACCCTGCTGCAACTTGCATCAACCAAAACGTGGTCTGATATCCGCTGAAGTCCGGCAAGGGGCTAGCAGGGCAAGCCTGCTGCCATCTCCAATTTGTCTGAGCGCAACTTGTCTTGCCAAGCTGCTGTGGCCACAGCATGGTGGGCTGCGTCCAGCCCGCCAGCCTGTGTAGCTGCACCGCCTGCATTGGGTGCTGATAAACACTCTGAATCCAGATGCGGCGAAAGCAGCGGTGAGGAGCACGTTGCAGGGCAGCAGCGGGCTTCGGCGGCTTCCATCTACCTTATCTCTGTCTGCTGGCCCCTGCACGCTGCGGTTTTGGAAATCAGCCACTAATCAACATTAAAAGCTACTGTGTGTGCTGCAGCTGCCAACCAAGCCCCTCCACCAAACGCACGCTAGCGCCCACGCGCCTCGCGGCAATCGTTGCTACTGTGCAATTACATGGCTGAAAAATGATTTGCTTATAAATTGTGTAACCATTGTACACGTGGTCAGCACGCCTTTGCCGGTGCTGGCTCAGCACCATAACAATAGCACTGGCAGCGCACCGCCGCATGCTTGGCAAGCGCCACGTCCTACACGTGTCCGAATGCGCCTCGGACGTAGTCAGTGGTCAGGATGACGGTACTGTTACTCCTTGGCTGCTACAGCAAGCCATGCCATGGCGGCACATTTCAGCATTGCGATTGCTTGAGATACTCAGGTGCTGTAAGAAGCAGCAGCACTCTAGCCTAGAAGGAAAGCTGCTGTGCATTTACCTGGAGCCCACAAGCCAGTTGATCCGGTTTATTCACCTCAGAAGGACACGGCATCGCATGCATGTGTGCATAGTGCAACTCCCCAGGAGTGCGGAGACGGTTTTTGGCAAGATTTCATCATCATCATCATCATCATCATCATCATCATCATCATCATCATCATCATCATCATCATCATCATCATCATCATCATCATCATCATCATCATCATCATCATCATCATCATCATCTTCTTCTTCTTCTTCTTCTTCTTCTTCTTCTTCTTCTTCTTCTTCTTCTTCTTCTTCTTCTTCTTCTTCTTCTTCTTTTTTTTTGCCAGGGGGTGCGCAATCCTCATCTTTTTCAAAGATTGTCAACAATTATAATCTTGTTAGATGCCCCTGCATGCAAGCAGCACATGGCAACGTTCATGCCCTCAGCTGCATGCAGGAAACTCCATTGCGCAACAGTGTCACAAGCAATTGCATGGCAAATATGACATGCAAGTTCAACTTTGACACTTCTTTGAAGGCGGGAGCTGCCATGCCCAATGATATCACTGATCATCATCCAAGGGCCTTATGCGACATGGTGCCATCGTCACTGCCATGCCTAAACCGCAGCTCCATTGCCGTCTCATGGAACGGTGCGCATGATCTTGACAAGGTGCGCATGATCTAGAGCCGGTGCACATGATCTTGAGATGGTGGGCATGATCTTGAGACGGTGCGCATGATCTTCAAACGATGGGCATGATCATGAGACGGTGCGCATGATCTTGAGACGGTGCGCATGATCTTGAGACGGTGAGACGGCGCAATGATCATGAGACGGTGCCACAGAGACTTGATCATGTGACGGCGCCGCTGAGGTTGGCAACAATTCCTGCCAGTTGGCTTGCAGCTTGACTTGAGGTGCTGGCACATGCGATGACGACATGTGCAGGCACCACCGCTCACACCAAACACCACAGCCGCAGCTGGAAAGCAGCACCACTGCTCGCAAGGCTAATACAAACCCTTCCTGAATGTAACAACACCCCGCACCCCCTCCCCGCAGGTTACAAGCCTGGTGCTCTAGAGCAGATCTGCTGCTGGAGAGCTTTGGGTGGCAGGTAGGGGGTACTGCAGCATGTTGATGTGCTATCCAATGCTTGCATGTGTGCGGGCATTGCATGTTGCTTGTTTTCTGCTGGTGTGTTTGTTTGTTGCCTGTCTGCTGTTCGTGTTGTAGGCCTGCTACGGGTGTCACTAGGATTTCTTCCACTGCTGGCAACGACTTCAGCTGACTACAAGAACATGCTTCCGCCGAGCAGCAAGCGTGGGGTGTGGCCGGCACCAGCCCACCTCACACTAGTGTGCTGTACTGGGCTGTCTCCTTGTCTAATGAGCCTTTGTTTAATTTCAAGTAATCTACGGGGGATGTCGAGTGCGTGCATGAGCAGCCATCGACCTTGTGTGTTTAGCCAATACCAAATACTAAATACCAAAGTAGGGCCACAGGCCCACCCACTAAGGAGCCAAACAAGGCTCATGGGGTCCCACAACAGCCAAGGAGTACCGATCCAACCAACTAATCCGAGGCCTCAACAAGTTCTGAGGATTCTGTCTCTGAGGCACTAGTGTCTGTTAAAAAAAGGATGCAATTAGACATCTTTTACAGAATACAATGCAGTGCTTCTTTGCACGTGGATGGGCTGGTGCTCTGAAGCTCCTTGGTTTGATCTTGTGCTTATAAGCACTGGTTACTAAGCACTTAAGCTAAGCATCTAAGCATCTTCCGCGTCATGCGTCATTCACAGTGGGTTATATAAGCATATATGCATGCTTATATAAGCATATATGCATGCTAGTGCGGTGACCTATCACAATGGGTGACGCAGCAGAGCTTGCATGTGGGAGGGGGGTAGGCTGTGGCGCACTCCTTTGAATGCATGCAGTGCTGTGTACTTCACACATGCGCTGCAGGATACCATGCAAGCCCCAATGGGATAGCGTGCCTGCATGGCAGCCCACTGGGAGCACCCTGTACCACCAACCATGATCATGACAGCTTGCGTGGTGGGGGCCTCCTGGTCCAGCACTGATCGAGCTACGCATCGAGTGGGCAGCTGCCTGGATCCCAGCAACCGTTCGACTCCGTTCTCTTACAACTTGCGCCAGCTTGTCAACCACGATGTCCAGATGGGCGTGCACGACGCAGCAGCCCTGAAAACCTAGCACAAACGTCAAGCGAGAAAGGCAGAGGCACCCTTCTGTGCATGTACTTTCTCACATGTTGATGAGACCGCCGTGTGGTGCAGGCAGCACCCTTGGCTGCACACAGGCGGGCAGCTGCTGCTGCTGGCAGCACCAGTGCCGCGTCTGCGTGGCAGCAGCTCGGCAACCCTACTTGCAACAGCACCCCTAGCAAGGCACCACCTCGGCTGCATACCACTGGCAGAGCACACGACTCTGGAGCTGCAGCCACAACACGCGCTTTTTTTTACACAACACGTGCTGCAGCCCCAACAAGCGCTGCAGCCAAGCTGCAGATCCAAGGCCTGCTCTCTGATTCCTGCCGTAGGCAACGTTTGGCAGGCTGTCTGGTGATGATGTTACCAGTGCAACCCTAGCTTGTTGGTGCCGCTTGCTTTCACACCATAGCATTCTGCGCCTGCTCCTGCTCCTGTTGCTGTTGCTGCTGCTGCTGCTGCTGCTGAAGCATACACGTAGATGCTCACTCGTCTCCATCAGAAGCGGTCATATGGCCAGTGCTGCTGCCCCCCTGCAGCCACCAGCGCCCGACATCAGCGCAGCACCGTCGGCTGCATGCCTGCCGCCGCCACCATAGCCGCCTGCTCCTGCTGCAGCAGCTGTGCTAGCCACACCTGCCAGGCCTTGGCTATCATCATTGCTATCAGCAGCAGCTGCCGCCGTGGAAGCACCGACTCCTGCTGCTGCTGCTGCTGCTGCTGCTGCTGTTGCTGCCGCTGCTCGGCTGCTGCCCCTGGTGTAGCTGCAACCACTCACGCATCAGCAGCTTCTTCTTCTGCTTCTTCTCCTTTGCCGACGCAGCTCTGGCCGCCACAGTCAGCGGCAGACACGTCAGCACTCGCATCCCTGATGTCAAGCAAAGGCCCAGCCGCCTCTGCTGCTGCTGCTGCTGCTGGGTCGGGCTCCTCCTGTTGCCCCTCCTGCTGCTGTTGCTGCTGCTGCAGCCGCGGCAGTGCTGCAGCAGTGGGCAGCCGGGACGTTCCGGATCCTGCGGGCGACAGCTGCGTGAACACCCCCGCTGCCGACACTGCCGGTGGGGCTGGCGCAGGTGCGGCGCTGGCGCCTTCAGCTGGCCCCACTGCTGCTGCTGCTGCTGCTGCGGCGACGGCGTCAAGCTGGCTCGACGCGGCACCTCCAGCAGTAAGTTGGTTGCTGCTGCGTGGCCGCGGCGGTTTGCCTGAGGCGCAGCCTGCCGCTGCTCCCCATGGCAGGGCTAGCGGCGCGCCTGCGCCGCCAGCTTGCTGCTCGGCTGCTGCTGCTGGAGTAGCTGGAGTGGCCGCTGCCTTTGGTTTTGAGGGTGGCTGCGTGCAGGGGGTGTTTGGGTCTGCAGCTGGGTTGAAGGTGAAACCACGCTGCTGCTGCTGCTGCTGCTGCTGCTGCTGCGGCGGCGGCGGCGGCGGCGGCGGCTGGGTGAGGCTGCCTTCTGCAGCTAGCTCTGCACCAGATGCAGCAGCAGGACCTGGGCCGGGGTCAGCTGCTGCACCAGCAGCCTGCTGAGCCATTGATGCGGCTGCACTCTGCTGCTGCTGCTGCTGCTGGTGGTGCACGTGTTGCTTGGCGTGGGCCGCCACCTCGCCCTCCAGCCGGCTGCCCCCGCCTCCCAGCGGCGCGTTGGCCATGTCTGCCAGCACAGCTGCTGCAGCAGCTGTGCACTCAGACGGGAGGCTAGGAGCCGAACTTGCCAAGCTGTGCTGGCGTGAGGCTCCTAGCTGCATTGGCGTCACGCCGTCTTCAGGCTGTAACTGATTCTGAGCAGCTGCTGCTGCTGCCGGGTCAGAGTTGGCATAGTGGGGTGGCACGTCTGCTGCTGTGGTTGGTGGTGCTGTGCAACCAGCAGCAGCAGCAGCAGCAGTGTCTGCGGTGGTTGCAGCAGGTGGTGCAAGGCCCTGCACAGTACCCGCTACTGGGGTGGAGCCTGCTACTGGGGTGGAGCCTGCTACTGGGGTGGAGCCTGTTACTGGGGTGGAGCCTGCTACTGGGGTGGGACCTGCTACTGGGATGGAGGCGCGGCCAGCAGCAGTAGCCTGCTGCAGCGCTGCCTGCTGCTGCTGCAGGTGCTCCTGCAGGTTACTCACTGTCACGCCAGCTACTGCTGCAGCTGCTGCAGCCGCCGCTGCTGCTGCCGTGGGTGAGGGCGCTGCTGCTGCAGCAGCTGTCAGGCCAGCGACGGCAGCGGCTGCTGCGGTCTCCGGTGCTATGCCTGGAGAAGCACGTGGAGCAGTGCTGACGGCAGCAGCAGCAGCCATAACCTCAGCCTTCACTGCTGCTGCTGCTGCCGTTGCCGCTGCTGCTGCGGCAGCCGCTGCACCTGCACCTGCCGTCTGTGACGTGGTTAGATGCAATGCGCTGACACCACCGCCAGTTTGCTGCTCTGCTGCTGCTGCTGCTGCTGCTGTGGGTGCAGCAGCAGAGGAGCCAGAGGGAGAGAAGAGAGGCAGCAGGGGTGTGCTGCTTGCAGGTGCGGCTGCAAATGCTGAGTTGGGGAGCTGCTGCTGCCAGGTGCCAGCACCACCACCCACCACCGCTGCTGCCTCCTCCACTGCTGCTGCTGCTGCTGGCATATCAATGCTGGCGGCCCCACCTTGGATCGATCCTTGTGTTGCTGTTGCAGCCTGGATTGCGGCTGCATGCTGCGCCTCTAGTCCTGCCACCTCTGTCTCATCAACAGGCACACCCTTCAGCGTGAGTGCAGCACTCACTGCTGCTGCTGCTGCACCTGGAGGCTCAGTGACTGCTGCCTCCTGCCGCCGCCGCTGCTGCTGTGGTGGAGTGGCGTGTGCCCGAACTTGACCCAAATAAGGCTTCACGTAATCAGCAGCGGTCAACGCTGCTGCTGCTGCCGGTGTGTCAGCACCGCTGCCTGACCAGTCAGGCTGACCAGCTGCGTGCAGCCTGTGGCCCCAACTGTCTCTGCTGCCACCAAGCCCAGCAGCAGCAGCAGCAGCAGCAGCAGCAGCAGAGGGCATGTCACCTGCCATACCTGCCACACGCACCACAGTCGGTGGCCGCAGTGCATTGCTCAACGACGTCTGGACTAGCCGAGGCTTGCTGGCGCCTGGAGGGGGGCTTGACAGGCCTGACAGCCTGAAGTCCGGCCCTGACAGGCCTAGCACATGTCCCGAGGCTGTCGTGCCAGCTGCCAGGCTGGGGCCTGACAGACTTGGCAGGCCTGGGAAGCCTGACAGACTTGGCAGGCCCGCTTCCAGCATGTTGCGCTCCCTGCCAGCTGCACGTGCTGCTGCCATAGCAGCATCTCTAGCCTGAGCAGCGGCGTCAGGCTCTGCTGCGGCTGTGTTGCTTCGCCCAGTGGGTAGCATGTGCTGCTGCTGCTGCTGCTGCTGCTGGTCCCAGCGGTTGGTGCTGCCACCGCCGCCTGGCAGCTGCTGCAACAGCAACAGGTCCAGGGGTCCTCCTGAAGGCAGCAGGTGTGAAGGTCTGCCACTGCTGCTGCCATCAACACCCGCGGCCACATGCATGTTGTGAATCAGCACATCAGCATCCCGCTGCTGCTGTTGCTGCTGCTGCTGCCGCTGCTGGCGCTGCTGGAACTCATGCTGCGCTGCTGCCGCTACCAACGCTGGATGGTGGTTCAGGCTGCTGCTAGGCGTTGGGCGGTAGGGGCTCTGCATGAGCGCCCGGAGGTTGTCAGCTGCAGCAGCTGCAGCAGCGTCTCCAACACTGCTGCCCCCTCCGCCCGGCTGGTGATTCGGCAGCCTTGACACCAGATCACCCTCCGCCAGCAGATCTTCGAGGTCTGTTGCTTTGTTGTCCACGTCCCCAGGGTAGCACGCTGCCAGAGCTGCAGCCCGCTGCTGGGCGGCGGCAGCAGCAGCAGCAGCAGCAGCAGCGCCGCTGCCTGGCACTGGTGATGGTGTGCCAGTGCTGTGCATGCGCAAGCCAGGTGCCTCTGGCAAGCAGCCCATGTGACCAGGCAACCCCAGCCCCAGCTGCTGCTGCTGCTGCTGCGTCTGCTGCAGCAGTGACAGCTGCTGCTGGTGCTGCAGCTGATGCTGAGCAGCAGCATGGGTCAGTCGCAACCGTGACGGTGAATGCTGCAGCAGCGCTGCAGCCAGATCACTGCTGCCGTACCCTCCGTAGTAAGCAGATGGCACACCCCTGCCAAAGTCTCCTCCCAGCAGCATTTCGGCATCCAGCGCCTGATCATACATGTTCTGCAGAGGGCTGAAGCAGCCTAAACCACCCCTGCCTAAACCGGAGCCATACGCCCGGCCGCCGCCGAATCCCTCAACCCCATATCCTGAACCCCGCACCAAGTGATCCAGCCCCATTGCTGCTGCTGTAGCTGCACCCCCGCTCAGATCCCCAAACCCTGGCTCCTCTTTGGACCCTAGCCCACTGCTGAGCCCTGAGCCGCCGAACCCAAAACCGCCTTGGGTGCCTGTCAGGCCGCCGCCAAGACCTAGCTGCCCAAGCCCTAAACCGCTGAACCCCAGCCCTGCTGCGCTTGCTGACACGCCTGCCAGCGTTGGTGAGGCGCGTGGGAGGTTGTTGGCGTGGCCTGCACCGTCAACCGTCACGTACGGGGAGCTTGGCGGGTGCTGCTGCGGGTCCTGCTGCTGCTGCTGCTGCTGCTGCTGCTGCTGCTGCTGGTGGCCGTAGCTGATGCTGTTGGTGTTGCCCGATGCAGCCTGCAGGGTGTGAGGTGGCGCAACACACAGCAGGGCATGCAAGTAAGCAGAAGCGAACTGTTGGGGGCGGACTCACTGCGGTTCAGCTGGGTGCTAGACCTGCACCATGTTCGGCGCATGTGGGGCCTGAAACAATGCGCACATGTTGCTGCTAGCTGTGTGAACCACCGTAAGGCCCCTCAAGAGGCATGTGTGCTGTTCTCATAACAGTTATATGACGCTGCCGACTCATCCTGGCTGTTACTTGCTGCTGTCACTTCATGGCCACTGCTCGCTGCCGCATGACCAACAACATGGGCCAACTCAAATGTCACTGCCATACCCATCATAACCGTCACCCTGCATCGCAAGTGACCCATTGCACCCCATGAATGAAACTACTTGATGTATCACCCAGCATCGTCCACTTCTGCTGTTATGTAACAGTCACCAACAGTCATATGACACCTCTGACTCACCCGAGCCTTGTAGACACCTCCCGTCACGCCATGACCAGTGCTCACTGCGCCGTGGCTGCGCCCGGCAGCAGCGCCAGCGCCAGCACCCCCACCAACGCACCACCCCTGCCCCCGCCCCTGCTGCTGCGCCCACCCCTGCTGCTCCTGCCGCCGCCCCTGCCGCTGCCTGCTGCACTGCTTGGAGCCTGCGCTGCCAGCATTGCCCGAGCCTGCCGCTGCTGCTGCTGCTGCTGCTGCTGCTGCTGCTGGGACCTGCTGCCAGGGCTGGATGATGGGGAGGTGTCTTCGTCATCGTCATCTGATGCTGCTGCTGCTGCTGCTGCGGCGGCGGCGGCGGCGGCCCTGCTGCCACGTGGTGCGCGCGGCGTGTGGTTTACGACGCGGGAGACCTTGCGGCTGGACTTGCGCAGCGCAGCGATGATGTCCTCCTGCAAGCAGGTGTGCAGGGCCATTGCAGGACGACAGGGCGTGTTCGGCACGTGGGCTGACGCCTCCTGAAACAGCTTACGCATACCCACAGCACTCCCAGCGACAGGAGACCTGTCTTTACCGTCCAAACACTACAGCGCAATGGTAACAGCACCACTCCAAACGCGAGGTCCTGCAGCTGTCCTGCAGGAAGCGCATCACACCGTCTCGTGCAGCCTTCCTGCCGGAAGTGCCAGCCAGTGCGGACGGAGGCGCTGCTACGAACCAACACCCCGAAGGTCAGCACCCAATGATGGACAGCCGCAATGCTGCACTGCTGCCCAGGTGCGTGCAACTTCACACCCACGGCAAATGCGACCAGCAGGCTTGGCAGCATGCAACGGGAAGCGGCAAGGGACAACACACATTTTTGCACCAGCCAGCTGCTGTATGTGGGTCTTGTTAGCCCAGAGAGGCTCCGAACAACTGCTGCCTGAGGTACACTGCACCAGCAACGGCAACGCGTGCCATACAGCAAAAATGCCGCAAAGCAACAATCACCGCGGTACCCCACAGCAGATCACCCAGCACCAGCGCAATGCACCGCGCCAGCATCCAAACTTCCAGCCAGCCAAACTTCAATTTACTTTACATGTTCCACCCAACACAGGAGTGAAAACCCCAATCAGGAGCCAACGCATGGCTCACAGGGGGACAAACAACCTGGCCAGCCAAACAACCTGCCAGCCAGCCAAACACAAAACAACGCGCACGCACACGCACACGCACACACGCACACGCACACGCACACGCACACAATGGCAATGACTCACCCGTTGCAGCTGAGGGTTGGTTGCGTAGGGCAGCACATCCTCGTACACCGCGAGCTTAAAGTTCACGATCGTCTTCAAGCCCCTGCACTTGACGGCCATGATGTCGTGCGCCTTGGCCGCCTGCACCTCGTTGTCAAAGCCGCCCAGGTAGACCTGCTTCTTGTTGTCCCAGATGTGCGCCTGGTGTTTGGCGGGACAGTGCGCCAACACAACAGCAGATGCACAGTCAGAACACGTGAGTTGTCACAGACGTGGGTGAGAAGGTTGGTTGGTAGCCTGTCTTGGTTCTTGTCGTCCCAGCAGGCGTGCGCCTGGCGCAGATGGAGCACGCAGCAGCGCAATCTCTTTCTCTCCTTCGCAATGCAGGTGCCAGTGGTTGGGGCGTCACAGATGCGTGCAGTATCAGACGTGCCAGCTGGCCAACCACGACATGCCAGCTGACCGATGAAACATGCCAGCTGGCACATCGAGACATGCCCGCAGGTTGTGGCTGTGCGCAGTTTACCAACAGCTGGGTTGCAGCACTGCGACCACACACCGCGCCACCGACAGTGCCTGCAACGGCACCCGGCAGCCCTCACCTCCCAGCGCTTGGTGCGCCTGTGTTGGTGCGGGTGATGGTGGCGTGGCGGTCATCGGCGGAGGCAGCGATGGCGGCAGGCACGGCGATGAAGAGCAGCACGTGCAGAGTGGCACGCCACAGGCCGAGCAGGCAGCCAGGCCAAGCAGTCCACAGCAGCAGCAGCAGCAGCAGCAGCGGCGCAGCAGCGGCAGCAGCAGCAGCAGGCAGCAGCAGCAGCAGCAGCAGCAGCAGCAGCAAAGCGGTGGACGCGGACGCACTGCAAGACTGCAATGCAGCATGCAACATGGAACCGAAAGTAGTGACCAGCACGGTTGCCACGACAGGAAGCGCAGCGGCGCCTGCGCTGCTGGTCGGTGCCGGCCACCCAAACAGCAGCACCCGCATGTGCAGCGTGACGCCCCTGCAGCAGCTGCTGCTGCATGGCTCAGTGCTGCCGCACACGTGGTGCAGACAGTCAGACAGTCTGCTACACGGTCAAGTCGGAAGTGCAGTGGACCCTGCTCACCATCCGTGCTGGCACTAAGCCCGTCAAGCTACCCCCACACCGAGTGCCAGCTGCTGCTGCAGTGACGGCGTCGCACCACCAAGCCGCGCGCCCCCCACCTGTGCTGCGTGACGCCCCTGAACCTGCTGCTGTTGCCGATGGGCCCGCGGCGCGCCTGCGACACTTGCTGCAGCAGCGCACCACACGACAGCGGCGGCGGCGGCGGCGGCAGCGGTAGGGCGCAGCAAGCAACCTCAGCCAGTCCAAGCCAAGCATCCAAACACGACAGCATTGGTTCACCCAGCACGGTGTGGGGCGGGGCGGGGGACCCTGCTGCTGCAAGCGGCCACCACACGGGGGACGCAGACAGCGGCACGGCCCGACAGCACCGCAGCAGCGGCTGCAATGCACTGCGCGTGAGGCTGGCCTCACCTCTATGTCGAAGTTTTTGAGCGCCTCCAGGTCGCTGCGTAGGTCGTTCACCTCGTGCACAGCAACCTGGCGCATCATCACGTAGCTCAGCGCGTCGTCGAACGAGTGGAAGCGCCGCGCCGTCGCCGCTGCTGCTGCCGCAGCGCCGGCGGCGTAGCTCGGGTCAGAGCTGCCAGACGGCGGCCGCGTGGGCGCTGCCAGCTGCAGCAGCTGCTGTGCCGGCAGCTGCTGCTGCTGCTGCTGCTGCAGGGGTGCGGCTAGGGGCGACGTATACAGCGCAGCAGCTGCTGTGCTGGGATGGCCGCCAGGGCCATTGCCAGCAACTGCTGCTGCTGCTGCTGCTGCTGTTGGGCGGCAGCGGCATGTGCAGCCGCGGCTGCATGGTGCTGCTGCTGCCGGTGCTGCTGCTGGTGGTGGTACTGCTGCTGCTGGTGCATGGCTGCAGCTGCAGCAGCGGAATCATTGTTTTGGTATGAAATGTGGGTTGCTGTTGCAAAAGGGGAGAGGTCCACCTGCTGCTGAGCAGTGGCAGCAGCGGCTGCACTGTGCTGCTGCTGTGGGGATGGTTCCCTGCCAGCTACTCCTTGCTGCTGCTGCTGCTGCTGCTGCTGCTGCTGCTGCTGGCTGCTGCTGCTGCTGCTGCTGCTGCTGCTGACTATCGTCCTGGTTCATCTAGCTGGCTGCTGCTGTTCCTGTTGAAGCACCAGCTGCTGGGCAACAGCACCA
The DNA here is from genome assembly GCA_014080715.1 of Scenedesmus sp. NREL 46B-D3. Classification (NCBI taxonomy): domain Eukaryota; kingdom Viridiplantae; phylum Chlorophyta; class Chlorophyceae; order Sphaeropleales; family Scenedesmaceae; genus Scenedesmus; species Scenedesmus sp. NREL 46B-D3. Next base: position 80,776 of record JACERP010000058.1, read on the forward strand.
GCAACACACTGCTGTTGTGTGGTAGCACTAGCAGCTGGTTGTACGAGAAACGCTCCCGCCAGTGAAGTTAATTCTGCAGCGGAATGTACAACGCAAGTGAGAATTGCACAATGTGGTGGGTACGACCCAATGCCTGCGACAGCAGACAGCAGTTGGTACTGTGCGTACACAGCTGCAGTACAGCAGCCTTGCTGCCGCTGTGATCAAGAAACAGTAGTAAGTGAAGAACAGGAATTGAAGCCATCCTCTTTCAAAATCATCTTGATGCATGCTTGTAGCTGCTGCATCATGATGCTGTCTCCTGCCAGCACTGAACAGCTTCTGCTGTTGCTGTTAAACCAGCTCTGCTACTGCTGTTGAGCATGCAGCACACGGCTGATGACAGTCAAGGGTGCAAGCATTCACTGCGCCCCAGAGGCGCCTCATCACGCGAAGGTAGTCACACATGGGACGAGCAGCCAGTTGAGCAGCAGCAGACTCACGAGGTAGGTGCACAACGTTGGCAGGTCCAAGAGCGGGAGGTTCACATATGACATACGGCCTATCGCCCTGGCTGTAGTTTTAGGGCCTCAATTGTCTGAGCGAAGCAGATCGTATTCTGCTGTGCGATGATCCAGCCGGCTTCTGCAAGCACCGACAGTTGACGAGGTACTGACAGAGTTGAAGTGGCGGATGGCCAGCGATGCTTGCCAGTATCGATGCGTGTATTGTGCTGGGAGCAGATCTGCGGCGGTGTTTTGGAGGTTCAAATGAGCGTTGCCGTCGCCGGCAGGTGGTTCCCACGTTGAATATCACACCTTGGATATTTGCGGTTTATGGCCCAATGTCGGAGTGGTGGAGTGATTGCCTCAATTCTACCAGTGTGCTGTTGCCGTGGGAAAGTCTGACGTGCGTACCAAAGTGGGGACGTGTTGTCCTCCCTGCACATTCCTTACAGGGTGCGGGGCCTAATTTTCGACGCGATCTGCAAAGCCAGCTGCTAAGCACCGCTAGTCTGTCTTTCACTTTACAGAAGCAATATTTTATATACAATATATATCAATGTATAAAAATTTACAGAAGCAAAATTTACAGCTCCCAGACGTTCGTAGACGAGTCTGCTAGGTCTCACGCTGAAAGTGCTGTGGGTCGAATTTTCGACGATCCTTGCAACACTGCTTTGGACCGATCTGATACAGCGCAGCCTAGTCGAGACACATCATAAAATTGTTCTGGAATGTTTGAAGCGTTTGCCAAACACTGCAGGGGCTACCTGACCGCCCAGTGCTGCTGGCACCAGCACTGAGCATGCCAGCAGCAGCTGCTGTTGCCTTGGCCATGACAGCGTCCACGCGGTGGTGGTCGTGTTGATAGAGAACAGAAACATGTCAATGGCTTTCGCAGTGCATGTTCCAGCACCAACCATTGATATGCTGTCTGTGACTGGCATCACCACTGACTCTGCTGCTGCCAGCACACCTGCTAGGATCAGATGTCAACGTCAGCAAGTGCGGAAGGTCAGCAGCGGTACAACATATAAACCTAAGACATTACAACATCTGAACATCCGGTGTGAAGATCTGCTCTGATTTGCATCGCTGTGCAGAAAGCGGTGCAGTCGTCGTTGAGCTGCCCCACAAACAGAAACACAACGCCCGCCCTGCAGGAACTTCACTATAACAATGCATTAATCACGTTATTGTCAGCTTTTGTATGAAGTTTGAAGGCCTGGGACTGCTGCATTTACGAGAACCGCCCAAACGTCGAAACTCGAACATCGTCGAAAATTAGGCCCCGCATGCCCTATAGGGTATCAAGTTGGCAACAGTGTTAGCCAACATACACCGTGTGAAACGTCCGCCAAGATGGCTGACAGCGAAGTTATATGCCTGGCACCCAGAGTCTCAGGCAAAAAAATGCTTGTTCTTCTCTGACTGACTCAGTCTGCGGCAGCCAAGCACTAACCGCCGGTGCAGGCTGCAGATCTGCCGCAGATGTGACTCCACTCACTTCCACTCACTCCAGTGACTTCCATAGAGTGACTCTAGAGCAGATACCGTGCCATGGGAGGGTCCCAGGCAGGACTTGGGCAGTCATGTATAAAGACACAGCACTCATGTGCGCTGCCTGCTGATAATTCAAATGCGTGCCAGCAGAAGCGTACGGCAGCAACTGAAGAAACAAAGTAGTCAACTGTTGTGAGAGCCCAACGGGACACTTGGTCCCACCAGTAATTAATACTGTGAACTTTATGCTGAGCCAGTGCATTGTCTGGTTGAAACGAAAGCCGGCAACAGCCACAGATCATGCTCCCCTGTCCACTGCAATGCACGCATGAATCTGTGCCTAGAATGACATGTGACAAGCAGCAGCACTGCCTGAAGCAGAAGGGCGTAGGGTTCCAAGACAGGTGTTAGTGGTACAAGGGGAACGAAACAAAGCAGGGAGCGGCAGCTGGACCGCACAACACGGCAAACCAGCCACCCTGGCCACACACACTGCATGCCGGTTGATGTGATGCACCGGCAGGCTCAGGGCGTGCATGGACATGTGTCACTCACGGTGCACCGTCAGCGCCTGCACGGGCCCCAGCGGTGCCGTAGAGTTCTCCAACCAAATTGCCACACTCCAGAGCCCATGGTCATGCTGCGCACATACGGCGCATGCATGAGTAGCAGCATAGGCAAACACAGCAGGGAAAAGCAGAGGAGTAACGTGTAACAAGCAGCAGCACTCTAACCCAGCAGGAAAGCGAAGCAGAGTCCCCCGACCACCCTCATGCAAAGTTGCACTGGCATCTGTAAGCGATGCCGACATGTAACTACTCTCTCATAACACGTGAAATTTGCGGCATGCAGCCGCTGGCTGCCGGGCAGCAGGCCACGACAGAATCAGGGGTAAATCACAACTGAAGCGTCGCCAGCCAAACCAACCCTCCGTTGACATGCGGCCGCTGCTGCCGCTGCTGCTGCTGCTGCTGCTGCTGCTGCTGCTGCTGCTGTTGCCTCACTCCTCCCACTGGGGCTCACACACCAGCCCATCTTACCGCCGCCATTGGCAGCTGCCAGCTCACAAGCATAACTGCCCCAAACTCCAGTGCAGACCTGTCAAATGACGTCACTTCCACAAGCTTTCCCCACTCGTAACACTCGGCTGTCGCCTTGGCCGAGTACGACTCGACAGAATGCGGCACAAACCCGCCCCGTGTGGGGCCGCCGACGCTGCTGAAGGTTTTAGGGTTTGCCTGGATGCGCAGCAGTAGGACTCTGGGGACAAGATCCTCGCCGATCTGCCGAGCTGTAACGACGAGCAGGCCCAGATCTGGTTGGATGGTGGTGCTGAAGAGCGCAGGGTTTTGGGGTGTGAAGCTCCACGTGCGCCGTTGGGAGCGGTAGCTGCAGCACCACCACCAGCAGCAGCAGCGACAGCAGCAGCAGCGACAGCAGCAGCAGCGACAGCAGCGGCGCGTTTACAGCAGCAACTTGAAGTGGTGCAACGGCTGTGAAGCCCACATCCTGCACAAAACTGCCTCCAGGCTGAGGCCTTCAACTCACATCGCAGTTCTCATCAGAGAGAGTACATACGCGTGGATCTAGCCACCATCTCAGATGGAACGCGCCACCCCAGACCAGCACCTGATCAACATATCTGAGCAACCATGCACCTGCCTGCCTGCACATTGACTGAGCAGTGTCATGCAAGCTAGCAGCAAGTCGCCAGCAGCACTGAGGGAGGCTGTCGTGATGGAGGTAGTGGCATGGTAGTGGCATGGCGAGTGGCCCCCCAGTGTCCTCACCCTAGGAGCAGCGTGTTGGGCAGCGACACTGGCAGCTTGTCCATGTTGAGGGTGGGCAGCACACCACCAGACAGGCAAAACTGCGCCTGCAGCAGCAGCAGCAGCAGCCAGCAGCAGCAGCAGCAGCAGCAGCAGCAGCAGCAGCAGGAGTAGACGTCAGCGTTACTCTCAAGCCAGGCCAGCCACGGACGCATGACCACCACAGCAGCAGCAGTGACTGCTGCTGGCAGGCCGCCAGCTGCCCACGGCAGCTGCCCCAGGCGTCAGGCTGCCTGTAGATGGCATCCTTGCATGCCTGCTGCTGCTGCTGCTCCTGCACTCACCCCTCTGGGGCAGGTGCAGTGACGCAGCATTGCATGCAAGGCCAGGAGAAAGACAAGAGTGCCCCCAGCCCACCACCACCCGCACGCTTGGTTTAAATGGCGACTCAATCTGCTGCAACCTGCCATGTGGAAGGACGCAGCACTGCAGACAAAGCAAAGGAGGTGCCCCAGCCCACCACCCACCCGCACGCAACAGCTGTGCCTACCACTGCACATGGCGCTGGTTGCACAGATGGGCCTGCGGCAGCCTGCTGCAGCTGTGTGCTCACCTCAGCATCAAAGCCTGCTGAACTGCTGCTGTCGTCTTTGTGGAGAAGCCTTGGGACCAGATGAAGGAGCGAGGGAAGCTGCTCGGCATGGGGCAAGCAGCAGCAGCAGCAGCAGCAGCAGCAGCAGCAGCAGCAGCAGCAGCAGCAGCAGCAGCAGCAGCACAATTGACTTCTAGCAGGCAACTTCAGTGTGCTGGGGGCACCAGGGACAGCAGCGCCAAACCGCAGGCGCTGTATGTCCAACAGCTGTGGGATGCAGCGGGACCGCGGCAACTGCTGTGTATGTCCCAAAGTGGGATGCAGCAGGACCACGGAAACTGCATGCCATGACCTGCACCGTTCAACAGAAAGCTCATAGGGGTGCTCATGTGTGGGTCGAAAAGCAGCCGCCAGCTGGCACTGGCAGTCATCACAAGGTGCGTCTTGCGCGCTGCTTGTTTTGGTGTTTGCTTGCAGCCAGTGGGCCCGCTGGTTGCACATGACGTTGTGGCCTAGGCACTGAGATCCGGCCTTTGCTGCGCTTGGTGGCTGCCATGGGCTGGTGCCAGACCAAAGAGCTGCTGTGCCCACTGTTCATTCTCCCAAAAGCACCGCACCGGCTTTTCCAAACAAGTCATACTTAGACAGCGGCACTGAGCATGCCTGCACTGCATGTGACAACCGTAACAACTTAACAACTGCATGTAACAACTGTAACAGCCTGCCACCCACCTGCCGCCCCAGTTCTTCTCCACATGCGCCCACCCCTCACCACGGATGACCCGGCCCTGCTGCCGGCTGCTGCCGTTGCTGCTGCGGCTGTTTCCTGCAAGCCGTGAGCTCGCAGCTCCTGCTTGTACAGCAACGCCACTGCTGCTGCCGCTGCTCCTGCTGCTGCTGTCAGCTGGTAGCGTCAGTTCGTATCTGACGCGCGTCTTGGTGCTGTGCACGTACCAGTGCAGCCAATGCCGGGCACCAAGTGCAGCAGCCCCTGAGGGGACCCTCCGTCTGGACAGCAGCAGCAACGTGTTGACGAGGCAGACGACACCCACACTCTGGTTGGCAACTGCTCCAAGCTCTTTTACACATGCGTGTTGTGATTTATGCTGTACAGCGAACGGCTGGTTTGGTGCTACAGCAGCTGGCAGCATGAGCAGGCTTGGCAAACACAACAGGCAGTAAGTGTCGCTTTGCAGCAGAGTGAAAACAGCATTGCATCGGCCGTTGCCAGCCAACTGGCACATGCTAACTGCAGACCTGCTCGCTTGGTGGCGACATGTATGTCTCTCGATGCCTCCCCACAGCCTAGCGGCGGCGACTCTTGAAGCTGATGTTGCGCCGTCATGTGCCTGCTGCTGCCAATTCAAATCTTTGAAGTAACATGTGTTATAACACCATGTTACTATGAATCCTCACCTTCCGACCACGGTGTGTCCTCCCAGCCCGGCAGTGACTGTATGCGCAGGGTGGCGCCCTGCACGTTGCCCTCCACCAGCAGCGCACCAGTCGGGCCTGCGGCCACCTTCATGACACCACCCAGCGCATCCTGCAAGCAGAAGCAGCGGAGCAACAGAGGAGCACGGCGCAAACGAGTTTCGACCCTGGTCGTTGCTTTGCTGCGGCTGCGCTGTGCAGGGTCATAGAAGGTCTGGCCTGCCGCTGGGCTGGCATGAGTATTACAGTGAAACTAGTGCTACACAGCATTATCACGGCGGACAGCATGCCATTTTTTGTGGTTGTCTTGAGGCTTATGAGCACCCTAGCAGCAACGCCGCGAGCTGCCATGTTATGAGGCTGCCTCTTGCATGACATAAAACTCTGTTATGCAAGTGGCAGCCTCATAACATGGCAGCCCTGCGGCAGCTACACACTCAGTGACGACAACTTGTGGGAAACAGCACACCCCCTCACCTCCACACAGAAGTCAGGTGCATCTGTTGCGCCAGCCAAGTTGGGCTCTGCCTCAGCTCCTCTGCTTACCCTTATCCCTCCAGAGCTTTTAGCGTACGATTCAAATGCTTGAAGCTTTGACAGCTTACTGTCTTCATTGAACAGAAGCCCAGTGTAGAATGCTGGGTGTTTGGGGCTCTGCTTTGGAAAGTAGCCGGTGACGAGGCCAAACGAGTGTTCGAGACCAATCACACGAGTGTACCAGCCCTCAAACCACGGCGGAGATTTGAGTTTGCTGCTCTGGGGATTTAGCCTGCTGCCAATGGTTGCCTGGTTGAGCCTGCTGAGCATGTTGGTTTGTCCTTAGAGTAGATAAACTATGTTACTAGCACACGTGCAATAAGATGCTGAAAGCAAGAAATCATGGTGCTCTACACCGTTGTGGCGCCTTTTGTGGCTTATACATGACGTTCTCATCCTCTCCATGCACTCCAACGTTAGTGTCGCTTCAAAGTCATTGCATCCGTTGGCAACCGCCGTAACAGCGTTTGTTTCGTGCAGAAGTGAGACAAAGGCGATAAGATCTGCTTGGTGCCATCAAAGTACTGGGGTCATCTTGTTTTAACCTGCATAATGGCTGCCTTGCCTGCACGTCACTTCTCATTGAACCTCCACCTCTTCAAGACATCAGCAACACTCGTACCTTTTTAACGAATCCTTTTTGTTGAAGCTTTCACAAATTTTGAGACACACGCACCATCTCGCCATCAGCAGAGAAGTGGGTTTCTTCGGCACGGCTGCTCTGGCTGCAATCACGAGCGTCAATCAAAACAACCTTGTCACGTTTTTACATAAACATCACCTCATCAGCTGCTTAATCGACTCTCTTCATGCTGGTAGATGGCTTCATGCAACAGCAGTCTGCGGAGGGGCACTCAGCAGCAGCATATCGCTGGAGCCTCTGGGAAGCACATACGCATTTCAAACCTCTACAAACCGATTCATACAGGCAACACGAGCTGTAAATGCATTCGCAGCAGCTGCACCGGCCACAGCAGCAGTGATGCTAGCAGTAGCACAGCGCTGACAAGCAGCATCAGCAAACAACACTCCGACCGAAGGAGCAGGCGAACAAATGAAACCACATGTCAAGCAGCAGTCAGTAAAACTGCTGAGCAGCTGAGAAGTGTGCCCCGGCAGCGCCGGACAGCGCAGCAGCACAGTGCACTGCAGCACGGTCAGCAGCAGCAGCAGCGAGGCAGGGAGGAGCAACAACAGCAGCACCAGCAGCAGGTACCACACAAAGAGACGGCTTGTTGCAGCATCATCATCAGCAGCAGCAGTGACGCACCTGCAAGTACTGCTGAGCAGCAAGAGCAGCATGGCCATGGTGGCCTTCCTCCAGCACAGCCCAAGCGGCGACGACGCGTGCGCAAGCGCGCAACAAAAAAGCAGCAGCCAGCAGCAGCAGTAGCAGCAGTGGCAGTAGGTAGCAGCGCTCCTGGTGCAGAACTAAAACAGCTGCTGAACAGCTGCACGAACTGGCGACAGCTACAAGAACAGCTGCAGCTTGCTAGCTACAGCAGCAGCAGCAGTGCTGCCCAGCCTGACACTGTAAGGGCAGTGGCAGCAGCAGCAGCAAGGTTGGTGCGTCTGCATGGCATCACTGCTGCGCTAGACGCCAACAGCCACAATCAGGTGCTGCGCAGCCAGGCGCCACCAGTGCCAGCAGCAGCAGCTGAAGCAGAAGCAGCAGCAGCTGAAGCAGAAGCAGCAACAGCAGCAACAGCAGCAGCTGGTGACAGCAGCAGCCGCAGCGGCGGCGTCGGCGGCGGCAGCAGGGGTGCTCAAGGCGCAGCATCGAGCAAGGCGCTGCGGCTGGTGCAGCAGCAGGGGCCTGTGACGGTGCTGTACGGGGCCAGCAGTGACAGCCGCAGCTCACAGCAGCAGCAGCGCAAACAGCAGGATGCAGCGCACCTGTGGTCATGGGTACACAGCCAGCTGCTGCACCCTGCTATCCAGCAGCAGCAGCAGCAGCAGCAGCAGCAGCGGCGGCGGGTGGACGCTGTCACGGCTGCAGTGCTGCTGCAGGCTGCTGCGGTCATGGGCTGGAGGCGCAGCAACGTGAGCCAGCTGACCGCTGCTGCTGGCGACGCTGCCGCGCACAATGCTGCTGCTCAGCAGTTCAACTTGGCTTGCAAGTCCCTGCTCGAGATGGGGCTGGCAGCAGCAGCTGGACCGCAGCAGCAAGATGGCAGCAGCAGCAGCAGCAGCAGTGGTGGTGTTGCTGTGCAAGGGGTGGTGCTGACGTGTCCTGCTGCTGCAGTCGTCAACCTTGTTGCTGCTGCTGGCGCGCTTGGTGTGGGGCTGAGTCAGAAGCAGCAGGAGGGGTTGTACGTGCCTGTGCTGGCAGCAGCAATCTCTGGCAGCAGCAGCAGCAGCAGCAGCAGGAGGTTGGGGTATCCTTTGGCTGTGAAGCTGCTGAGCAGCTGGGTGCTGTCGGGCAGTGCGGTGCCAGGGGCCCTGCAGCTGCTGCTGTGCAGGTGCATGCAGGTGCGCGTGGGGAGGCCTGGCTGCATGAATGCGTCTGCTTGAGACACCAAGGGAAACACTTCTTGCACCGCACTGTGTTGTGCGTTTTGATGACTAGTCAGTGCTTGATGCGCAAGACATCATGTGCAGGTGCATCCTGTATGTGGGCGGTGAGACAGGAGCTGCGTGTGTGGAACAGGAGCTGCGTGTGTGGGACAGCAGCTGCGTGTGTGGGACAGGAGCTGCGTGTGTGGGACAGCAGCTGCGTGTGTGGGACAGCAGCTGCGTGTGTGGGACAGGAGCTGCGTGTGTGGGACAGCAGCTGCGTGTGTGGGACAGGAGCTGCGTGTGTGGGACAGGAGCTGCGTGTGCGGGACAGGAGCTGCGTGTGTGGGACAGGAGCTGCGTGTGTGGGACAGGAGCTGCGTGTGTGGGACAGGAGCTGCGTGTGTGGGACAGGAGCTGCGTGTGTGGGACAGGAGCTGCGTGTGTGGGACAGGAGCTGCGTGTGTGGGACAGCAGCTGCGTGTGTGGGACAGGAGCTGCGTGTGTGGGACAGGAGCTGCGTGTTTGGGACAGGAGCTGCATGTGTGGGACAGCAGCTGCGTGTGTGGGAACCTGAGGCGGCTGAGGCGATCTGCTCAACCACGGCTGCCTGGTAGCGTTGCTGCAAACCGCTTGTTGCAAGTTGCTGCTGCAAAGCAGCTGGCCCAAGAACACGTAGCCGCACAACAGCCCTGCAGCCATGCAAATGCCATGAAAACGCATGTGTAGCAGGCCAGCTGTTGGTGCAAGGCGCCGGGCAAGCTGCAACCAGCTGCAGACGTCGATGCTGCTCAAAGTTTACAACAGACAGACAAACTGTGTGTCTGCTGCTGCTGCCGCAGGGCCACCTAGAGGAGCGGCCACACCTGCTGCTGTCGCTGCTGCTGCGCCTGCACCGTTTAGAGCAGCAGACCGCAGGCCTCAACAAGCAGCAGCAGCAGCAGCAGCAGCAGCAGCAGCACAGCAGGCAGCTGCTGACGAGCCTCAAGCAGGAGCTCCTGGGATGGGTGCCACCGCCCATAGTGGCAGCACTGCAGCAGCAGGTGCAGCAACGACTGCAGCTGCCAGCTGATCGCCAGCAGCGGCGGCAGCAATACTATGGGCGAAAGCTGCAGCAGCAGCAGCAGCAGCAGCAGGTCGTGCAGCCTCCATCATGGCAGACTCAGGTCAGCTGCGGTGGAGGCTGCGCTGCATGCGCTGCAGAAACAAAACCCTACCAGGCTCCTTCTGCTGGGCATTACAGCCGGCATTACTCATAGTTCCCTGTTCTCACACAACACGTGCAGCACCAGCGCTGTATGCTGGCGCACCTGCTGCTGCCGCTGATGATGATGATGATGGTACTGTGACGATGGCGATAACAACCGCACCACCGACACCAAGATCCCTGCTGTCACCAAACAAGGGCTGCTGCTGCTGCTGTTGTCGCTGCTGCATCCCAAGTGTTGCCATGGCAGCTGCTCCTTGTGATGCACGCCATCCTTCACAGCTGGCATCCGCTCCAACAGGACACCTGTCTGGGTACGACACTGCTGCTGCCCCTGCTGCTGCTGCCGTTGCTGCTGCCCTTGCTGCTGCTGCTGCTGCTGCCGCTGCTGCTGCTGCCGCTGTGTTGCGCTGTCCTGCAGGAGCTCCTTGACATCACGGCCGCGTTCACGCAGCTGCCCCGCGGCTTGGCGGTGCGGCTCGTCCCGCCACTGCTGCTGCCAGCAGGGCACACGCTGCTGCTGGCAGCGGCACAGCAGCTGCGCAGCAGCAGCCAGCACGCCGCTGCGGCACCCAGCAGCAGCAGCGGCAGCGGCAGAGGCAGGAGGTCCAGTGCAGCATACGGCACGTGCTTCAGCCCTGGCCAGATCAGCATGTGGATGACGCACCTCTGCCAGGCGCTGCGAGCCAGCACTCCGCCGGGAAGTCCTGCAGCACCCAGCCGGAGTTCACAGCGGCCGGACTGGGAACTTCGCCATGAACAGCGGCAGCAGCTGGCCACCGCCCTGTTGGACTACACAGGCGAGCTGCGCGGGCGGAAGGGCGCCTGGACGCCCTCTGCCCTCGTCCCGATGCTGGTGGCTGCCCAGGAGCTGGGGGTGGCTGCTGCTACTGGGCGGGAGTGGTGGGCGGTGGCGCAGGAGGCGGTGCTGCTCGACATCGAGGCGTACTGGCCTGCGCAGCTCGTGCGCGTGCTGCAGTGCATGGCTGCCGCGCAGTTCCAACCGGACCCGGGCTGCATGGAGCTACATTGGCTGCCAGCCCTCACCAGCTGGTTCGTCAGCAGCAGCAGCAGCAGCAGCAGCAGCAGCAGCGCGGTAGGGAGCAAGCCGTTGCGAGGGCAGCAGGCAGCTGCAGCACTGCTGACCGTGCCGCAGCTGATAGACCTCTTGGAGGCCCTGGCAGACCTGAGCCATAAACCCAAGGACAGCGGCTGGTGGGAGTCGTACCAGGCCACACTGCAGCGGCAGTGTCAAGCTCAGCAGCAGCAGCAGCAGCAGCAGCAGGCGGTGCTCAGTGTGCAACAGGTCGTGCGGGTGATCTGGTCAATGGGCAAACTCCGGCTGGAGCCCAAAGCCCCGATGCTGTCCTGGTTGCTGCAGCAGCTGGCGATGCAGCCGCAGCAGCTGCAGCAGCTCAGCCCCAAGCAGTGTGTGGACGTGTTTGTGGGGCTCAGCAAGTTGGTGCCCAAAACCGCAGGGGTTTTGCAGCCAAGGTTGTACCAGGATCTCTGTGAGGTTCTGCCTGCCAAGTGGCTGGGGTACAAGGACATCTCAAACGTGATTCGCTGCATGGGCGGCATTGCGGACGGGACGTCTGCCGGATCAGTGTCCGGGGCACTGATAGCAGGAGTCTACAGCAGCAGCAGCAGCGGTGGCAAAGGTCAGCAGCAGCAGCAGCAGCAGCAGCAGCAGTTGGTGGCGCCGCACGCTGTTGTGCTGCACCTGCTTGCTGCCGTTGAGCCGTACCTGGACAGGCTGCAGGGCAGGGCACTGTCGATGCTGCTGTGGGGGGTGCGCAAGATGGGGTACCAGCCCCCAGCAGCTTGGCTGCGCAGGTGAGGCTGCTGTTCAGGCATCACATACCTTCACCGAGGCAGGGTTTTGCCTTGGTGTTGGGGTTTTGCAGCTGCGGGCTGGGGGCTGTGGCAGCTGCCATCAGGACTGCATGCAGTGGCGCAAGGCCTGTCGCAGGATCGGCTGCCCAGGCGCTGCTGTGCTTCTGCAAGCTCAAGGCGTCAGCCAGTGCTTTCTCAAAGGTCGGCCGCAGGCTGTGGCTGCAGCAGGAGGAGTCCAGGGGTTGGGGGTCAGCCATCACAGGACTGGCTGCGCAGACGATGCCCTGTAAGGGCGCAGGGGTGTGCCTGAGCGTACAGCAGCTGTGCATGAACCACCACAGATGCCAGGTGCAACAACAGCATGCATGCATCATACTCAACAGGGGGCAGCACTCAACCTCGCCAGAATCTGCGGATGCGGGGACGGTAGTTTTCCCTGCTGCTTCTAGCCCTCTCAATTCAATTCAATTCAATTGCACGTTGTTCTAGCAAGAGTGACAACCCAAAAGAAAGGGGAGCCGCTCCCAAACCACCTTCAGTGGTTTTTTTTCTAGCCCTCTGTTGTCCAGCAAAGCTGCCAGAGGCTCCACCCACAACACAAGGGCGTACATGTAACATGCAGAGGTACCTTGCACTTAATGCAGCGCTGCCGTTGGGTTCTGGACTGCTGACCTGTCTGAGTGTCTGGTAAGGGGCAGCCTTGCTTACTGACTGCTCAACGTCTTGCCACCGTGACGATTGTTATAAACATGTCACGCACTGGTCATGTAACACCACGGCCGCTGCTGCTGCTGCTGCTGCTGCAGCTACCAAGCCGCTGCCACGGCTCTCATGCCCCGCATGGAAGACTACGAGGCAGCCATTGTCTTCAGCTGCCTTGTGCACTGCGGCTGCCCCATAGACCCCAGCGTGCTGCAGCACATGCTGGGCAGGGAGCCGCGTGAGAGCTTCAGTCCCGGCATCATGGCGGACCTGCAGTCGGCGCTGCAGCTGGTGGAGGAGCAGCAGCAGCAGCAACAGCAGCAGCAGCAGCAGCTGGTGTTGGGGGTGCAGCATGGGGTGGGTCTGCAGCAGCAGCAGCAGCAGCAGCAGCAGCAGCAGCGGCGGCGGCAGCAGCAGGGAGAGCTTGGGCAGCACGGGAACGGCAACAGCGGCAGGTGGTACGACCCTTGGTATGATGGTCTGCAGCAGCTGCAGCAGGACGAGGAGGAGAAGGAAGCCGAGGAGGAGGCAGGTGGTGCAGAGGATGCTTGGCAGGACGTGGATAGCTTGATCAACCAGGCACGCAAAGAGATTGGCGCACAAGAGGGTCTCTGGCAACAGCAGCAGCAGCAGCAGCAGCAGCTAGGTGGTGGCGATGATGCAGGGCAGAAGCAGCATGTTGCGCAGGGGGCCGGCAGTGCTAGCGTAGGACAGCAAGAGCAGGACGAGGAGACTGCCCTTCGGATCAAGGAGCGCATCGCTATTGTTGAGGAGCTGTTACATGAGTGATGGCATCTGGCACTTGCTATGCCCAGGCACATGGTGAACATGCACAGGCACTACAGTTCGGTACAATGTAAAGGGTTGCAGGAGTACATATACAGCGTTTGGTACATGTCATCAACCTGTGTAAGTATCCTATGTCTGCTGTGGCGTGTCATTGGTTCTGACAATTGCATCGCTGAACAGCCAAAACATAGTGTTGAGCCTTCTGGGATTGCTTCGCCTGGCTGTCTTAAAAGGAAATGAAATTTCATCCGGGCCGAGCAACCATCATCCTACGAAAATGGCGGGGCAGCACTCTGCCCCCTTGCTCTGTACGTCAGATCAGTTGCATGTTTCAGTGGTGTTGGGCAAAGCACGTTTAGGCTGCTGGTGCCGCAAGAACTGCTGGCAGCGGCTACTGGGCAGCATCGACTGCTGTGCTGTGCGTGCTGCCTCCACAGCGACTCTTGACGTCATCCTCTAAAGCCATGATCGCCTCGAACGGCAAACAAAATAGCCCTTCAGGCTTGCATGTGACGCTGTTCCGAACACAGGCGACGCCTGCCTCGGCTGCATGCATGTAGGTAAACATTATATGGCAGGCACCTGGCAGACGTGCTGGCCGCCATGCTGCAGGCAACCACACATGGGCCTGGGCACTCTTCATTGACTGTGCTCAATGGAATAGCGTGGGCACTTGCAACTTTTCGGATTGCTGAGAAATGCAGCCGCTGAAACGGATCGGATCCGTTGCTGCTGCAACTTGCAGCAAGCCTGGCGCATGTCAGCAGCGGTATTGACAAGTGCCCAGCAGCAATTCACTCGCCTGTGTGGCATACATGCATCAATGCAAGACGTGATCACGTCTGCAGCATGCATTGTTCAGCTGCAGCATCAGCGTACAGCACTGCGCTGACGTGGCACGTCAGCCGCCATCTAGCCGTGTGAGCACATGCGCCACCCGCATGCCCGGCACCGCCTCCAACCGCTGCTGGTCCAGCGCTGCCGTCAGCATGCGGCCGGCGTATGCCAGGCGCAGCTGCACGCGACAGCGGAAAAGACACAATGAGGAAAGTCAAGATCGATGCAGGGAGGCTGCAGCAGCAGCGAAGGCCTGACAGTCAGCAGCAATGGCAGCCGTGTACAGTGTTGTGTGATGGCAACCACAGTAGACGAAGTTCTGCCAATTGCAAGGCGGCATCTTGCCGTGCAATCAGTGCCCTCTAGTAAGCTGCGGCTGCGTTTGCAATGGCCCGTCACTGCCGCCTCAGCATACGCTGAGTTCATCTGTGCCAGGCTACGGCACCACAAACCTGGTGGTTGGTCACAGCCGCACGCGTGCCGGGCCCCACCTGCTTCCATTTTGTTCCGCTTATGCATAGCTGGCAACGCATGCAGCGCTAGTACTGCTGTGTGATCAGGCCACCATATGCGCTGTAGCGCCTTGACCGACCTCCCCAACAGGCACCACCGTCACTGTGATTCCAGCTGATCCACTAGCAGCAGATATGCAGCATAAAAGGCCTGAAGCAGAGCATGCATTGCCGTGTATGTTCCATGTCAAGCATGACAGATGCATCACATGCAGCAAGAGGAGTGACCCCTCACCGTGTCCAATGTTATGCCAGAGCCAGCCAGCTGTGCTGCCACCTGCTGCCGCAGCCAGCCGATGGTGCAGCCAGGCAGCAGCGCCAGCCTGAAGCAGGCGCTGTTGGCAAACAGCACCACCTTAAGCAACAGCTGCGGTGCAGCAGCGAGGGCGAAGGCTTGCTGCACTGCAGGCTGTGACTTCCAATCTGGGTCCGTGCTGCTGCATCTGTCTTTGGTCGTGTTGCTCAGCAGGGGAGGTGTCAACGGAAGTGGCAGGGCTCCTGGGTTGGGAGTTGGAGCAGCTGATGTGGTGACTGCCTGCTGCAAATGCTGCTGCCTACGCTGCACAACGTGTGGACGGGTGGTGCTGCTGCCACTGCAGCTGCTTCCAAGAGCCCTGCCAACAGGATGGGTGCTGACGCCGGATGCACTGCAGTGTTTGCCAGATGCTGCCGCTGCGGCTGCTGCTGCTTCCGTTTCTGTGCTCTGGTGATCCAGCCTAGCTGACTGCCCACTGACAGTTGAGTGATGTGCGTGGTGGGGCCCTGACAAGCTGTCAACGTGTACAGCATGTGCTGTGTGCGCAATCGTGGTGCAGCTGCAAGGGCCGCTGTAGTGACTGCTGTCGAATGTCTGGCGGGTTGCTTTCTTTGCAGTAGGCCTTCCTGCCAAGGACGGCATCGCTGGGATGAGCATGTCGCTGCTGAAGCAGCGCTGCTGGCAGGACGGCCCTGACCAACTGGTCACTGCGGGTCACTGCGACAACCTTCTACGCGTAAATAATGGCAATCAGGACGTACTCAGTGGTGGTTCGCCGACAGTGGAGGGTGCTCTGCTGGCTTATTGCGCCTGTTGCGACACCTAGCAGCAAACATGTACCGTTACGCCTGCATGTGAAAGCAGCACATTGGATCTTGCCGAATTCTGCACAATATGAGGCAGGACGTTATAAGCGGGCTTGCGCCTAGATACGGCACCAGACATGCGGCACGGGACAACTAGGTTTCTCGCACGGACAAGGATATGTGTCGGTCTGCATGTCATCAGCGGGCATATGCTGGCCGAACGCACAACAGAAAACAGTCATATCGAGGCATTTGGAGCTTGCGGGCTTGCCATGACGCCTTGGGCTGCCAATACTTCGCTGCTGCTGTTGTCAGCTGCAGTCGTGAATGCAGGCACACCTGACGATGCAATTCACCACCTGCTGAGCTACAAGCCGTTACCATGAACTGCTGCAACAGCAGCCCACTCCATTTTCAGCATCAACAGCAGCCTAACAAGCGAGTTGCACATCCAGCAGCAAACACTGCTCCTGGCAGGAGCCTTGGAAACCAAAGAACACACTGCAGGCTGCAGCTAGCACCAGCATTGGTCAGATGCAGCAAAGCTGTAAGGGAATATAGCAGCAGCAGCAGCAGCAGCAGCAGCAGCAGCAGCAGCAGCAGCAGCGGCGGCGGCGGCGGCGGCGGGGGTGGTGCACGCTCTAGCAGTCAGCAAAGCAGTTCAGCTGCGCTAGACCGCTACAGCCGCCTGCTGCACCTGATCCCGCTCCAGCGCCCGATGATGCACCCCTACTCAAACCTCTTCACTTCATGTTGGCTCTCCGCAACCACCTGGCAGCTACAGCAACCCACACCCACACCACCACTAACACCAGCAGCAGCAGCAGCAGCAGCAGCAGCAGCAGCAGCGGGATACCGGATCATTGCAGGGTACCAGTGCCGGATGACGTGCGGCGGCAATTCATCAGCCCGCTTGCAGAGGCGATGCACCCCGCCAGTGCGGTGTGCAGCTACATCGCCGACTTGCCTGCTAAGCTGTTGCTGCGGCCTGCGGTGACGCGGCACCTGAGGCGCGGCTGCGGTGAGCTGGAACTTCAAATGAACTCCAGATGAACTTCAAATGGACTTCACATGAACTCCAAATGAACTTCAAATGACTCCAAATGAACTTTAAGTGAAGCGCTGCTGCGAGTGATGTGCTGCTGCACGTGGCGTGCTTCAGCTCAGGGCCCTGCAGCTGACCTTGTTTCCATGCATGGTGGTGGTGGTGTACAGCAGTACATGCAGCTGCTGCACCTGGTGTGTACAACAGTGACGACACTGCCGCCCCTGCATCAGTGCAAGTTACGCAATCACAGCATGATACCGTGTGTCACAGTACCTTTGTAGTGTGCGGCAGCCACAACGCTTGCAGTGAAACAACACATGTGACTGAATTGACAAGTTGCAGTGCCATTCCTGTGCGTGGTCAAATGCGGCACACCCTCGCTCACATTCAACATACCACTGTTCAAGCATTTGTGCAGTGTACATCATGCGTGGATAGCAGCGCATGCTGCTGAGACGGTGAGCTGCCATCGCATATGTGAGGCTGGCGTGCTGCTGCTGTTGCTGCTGCTCCTGTTGTGTCCTTTATGTCGATCAGGTGCATTCTGCTTGGATGCCTCCCCAGACACCTTCTCAGCTGACCTGCTGCTAGCAGCAGCAGCAGCAGCAGCAACAGCTGCAGCGCCATGGCAGTTGAGCACCAGCAGCAGAGGCAGCAGCAGCAGTGCTGGCAGCAGCCTGCCTGCCTGCTGCTATGTCATTGGCCACAGCAGCTACAGCAGGGAGCTGCTGTTTCTTGTCGGCACTCCCTTGTGCAGAACAAACAGCAACGCCAACAGCAGCAAGGACGGCAGCAGCAGTGGCTGGTTGGTATGGGATGTGCTGGATCCATCCGGCTGCTACCAACATGTGCGGGACAGCCTGAACTCTGCAGGTGGGCGTCGTCTGTGTGCTTACTGCCCAGCCTGCTTCTGTGTTTGCACCAGGAATCAGTGAATTAGAGCACAACTAAAAAATCACAGCGTTCATACACGAGCAACACAGCATGTTTAACAATGCAGCGGCCCGGTTGACGCCGGCTTACAAGGTCATATGGGCGTTCTGGCTACCATTTTCAAGTTGTTGCCGGAATTGAGGTTCATGATGCGCCGGGTGACAGTTCCATATTGTACTGTACCGTACCGCTCACGTGCCTGCAGGTCTGCCCTGCCTCTACCACGACCTGGACACCTTCTTCCAGTTCTACCCAGGCACCAGCTGCTGCCACGTGCTGCTGCTGCTGCTGGGCCACGCCACCCAGCTCATCAACCTGAGCAGCCCAAGCACGCTGCAGCTGAGCTACGCTGCACTGCTGGCAAGTCAGACAGACCCGGACCTGGCTGTTTCGTGCGTGGCACGGCTGGTGCTGGACGGCAGGGCCAGTGTGGGGTTGTGCGGACTCGCGATGCAGGACGCCAGCAGCAGCAGCAGCAGCAGCAGTGGCGACAACAGCCACGCCCGTGACGTGCCAGAGGCAGTTTGTCGGGCGCTCCAGCAGCAGCTGCTGCATCAGACTGCAGGTAGCAGCAGTCCACCTTCTGCTGCCGCCCCCACAGCAGCAGCAGCAGCAGCACCAGCATCAGGAGCTGCTGCTGCTGCACCTGTCACGCTGACAGGGCCTGTGGTTGCTGCAGCAGCAACTCTTCTGCCACCATCGCCAGAGACAGGGTCACCAGTGAACAACGCTGGCTGTGAACCTGCAGCACATCAACGTCAGTTTGAGGCGCCAGGGCGTGAAGTTCCCCCAGAAGCTCTGAGTGAACCTGCAGCTGGCAGCTGCAGTGACACCGCAACCATCCTGAACATGACAACGCCCACTACCCAGCAGCTGAAGTTCTGAACGAACCTGCAGCTGGCAGCTGCAGTGACGCTGCAGCTGATCAGACGGTGAACACCAAGCCTGCCGTGCCAGCTGCCAAGGTCTCGGCTCAAAGCCAGTCACCTGGCCAGAAGATGCAGCAGCGCCTGCAGGGACAAGGCCAGACAAGGAAGTGGCCCTGGCAGCAGCAGCAGCAGCAGCAGCAGCAGCAGCAGCAGGGTGCCAAGGGATGGCAGCAGCTGCTCAACCCTCGCCCCAGGTGGAGCTGGCCTGGCACGCAAGGCACCCCTGCCACCCAGCCTGCAGCCGCTGCCCCCGCCAGTGTATCGCGTGCAACCCAGGACGCAGATGAACAGCCGCAGCAGCCGCAGCAGCAGGTGCCAGTGCGCAGGAAGCGCAGATCCCTGCTCGGCTTGTACGCACAAGATGATGACCAGGACCCGCAGCAGCAGCAGCAGCAGCAGCAGCAGCAGGGGTATGTGCAGCACCTGGACCTGACAGACATGGCGGATGTGCTGACACACTTTGACGGCCACATAGCGCCGGACGGGCACCTGTTTCTCACCAGCTGCTGCGACCATGACAGCAGCAGCTGGTTCAGCAGCAGTGCAGGCATCGGGCTGCCGTTCTACACCAGCCATGCAGCAGGGGTGCGTTGGGTGGGCGGCTGGCAGGGGTGCAGGGACAGCAGCAGCAGCAGCAGCAGCAGCACTGCTGCGGGTTCTGCTGAGGAGTCTGACGACTGGTCGTCCGGGCACATGGACACTGCTGGCAGCAGCAGCAGCAGCAGCAGCAGCAGCGCTGACGCTGCACCTTGTGAAGGCTGTCTGAGGCACTCCAGAAACAGCAGCAGCAGCAGCAGCAGCAGAATGCGGATGTAGCAGCTGACACAGCTGCAGTGTTTGCAGCACTGCCGCTAGGGCCAACTCCAGCCACTCCATGCACTGCTGCGCTTCAGGATGTGCTGCAGCAGCAGGATGGTGCAGCAGCAGCACCAGCCGTGGCGTACAGCGAGGGAAGAGAGCTGGACCTGCCACATGCTGCTGCTGAACACCGACCAATCGTCAGCTTTGACACCACAGCTGTTGCTTGTGCTTGTGCACTGCCGCATGAGTCTGCAGTGCCGCTGCAGCAGCACCAAGCTGCAAAGCAGCACTGGAACATCATGCACACTGCTGCTGGAAAAGTTCTGCAAGGAGCAGTGGTGGCAGCAGCAGCAACAGTGACGACTGCAGCTGCCCTCGGTGCTGCTCCGCTGCCAGCTGCAGCAGCTGCTGCTGCCTTGGGTGCTGCTGCTGGGGCTGCAGCAGCACAACGCGTGGCTGCAGCGGCACAAAACGCACATGGTGTGCCGCAACGTGGCCAATCTGCTGGGTTAACAGCACCTTGGCAGGCTGCGGCTGATGGTCAAAGCGCCACAGTGGCCCCGCAGGCTGCTGCAGCAGTTGCAGCAGCAGCATCCATGCAGCCAGCAGTACGTGCCGCAGGGGCAGATTTGGACTCTGAAGATGCTGCGGCAGTGCCCGTACTGCCATCCTCTTTGGCAGCTGCGACTACAGTCACACCACAGGCAGCAGGAGCAAAACTGAGTCATGACCATCATCAGCAACACCAGCAGCTGCTGCTGCTGCAGCTGCAGCTGCTGCAGCTGCAGCTGCTGCAGCTGCTGCTGCTGGCCATCGGTTCAGCAGCATCTGTAGGTGGCAGTAGCGCGACCGCTGCTAGCACTGCCGCAGCATTCACAGATGACACACGGGCGGCTGCAGCCACCGAAGCACCAACACCAGATGCTAACCCTGCACCTTCCGCCCCTGCTGATGTGGCAGCACCTGCTGCTGCAACTCCACCAGCAGCTCCAGCAGCAGCAGCAGCAGCGCGTGCTGCTGTTCCTGCAGCCGTCACCGGCGTGTCGGAGGTCATCCTCCACAGGTCCGGCTACCACTTCACGCTGAGCATCGCCAACCACCAGCACGGCGCACTGCTGCACTTCGACTCGCTTGGGGCCACGCTCAGCCACGGCGGCTTTGCAGCCGTCCACAGCATGGGCAGCAAGACCTGGGGAGGCATGATGGACCCGACAGCAGCCGCTGCGGCGGCAGCAGAAGGGGTCGGCGCTTCCGTTTGTTCAGGTGCTGGGGCTGGGTCGTGTGGAGGAGACTGCAAGACGGCGTCACGGTCAGGAGCGCGGGCGCCGTGGGGCGGGTATCTGGCGGTACCGCTGCCTGGTGCGGCCGTGCAGAGGGGAGGGCTCAACACGTGCGGGCCTCACGCGATGTTTGTGGCGCTGTCGTATATCGCAGACGCCTGCGGGCTGAGGAGCAGCTGCGCTGCAGCCGCGCGGGGCGCGCTGGAGACGACGGCCCGGGCTGTTGGTGGCAGGCGGCCACCGGCTGCCGGCCAGCAATGCGGCGAGGATGCGCAGTCAATGCATCGGCGGCAGGAGGACGAGGCTGCCACGAGAGCAGCTGTGCAGGCTGCTCTGCAGCAGTGCTACAGGCGGGGCATGCTGGGCGTTGGCGGTGCTGACGTCGACCTGCTGGTGTCTCGAGCGTACGCTGCAGCTGTGGCTGCCGCTACCAGCACTGGATGAGCTCCGACTAGGCTCTTGCCTTGCTGAACTTGGCAGGTTGATAAGCTGTCTGAGGGCTGCAAACGATTGAAGAGCTTCAAGCTCCCCTAGTAGTGTTGTGAGGCACGAGGCCGAGTGGCGTGCAACTTGGGCACAGCGAAGGCATTGTGAGGGTGCGCGCTGACACGCGAAGCCTCCCTTTTCACCACCAACATATTGCTTACATTACCGCAGCAATTTGCTATGCATGCTATGAGGTATACATGGTGTCTCCTTTTGCATGTGATGCATGTGGAACAGCTCCCCTAGTAGTGTGTTTTGCTTGAAGGTGCAACTCTTGCTTGCTGTTGCGCCTTATACAATACATACAATACAATACAATGCCTCAGGCACTAGCCCAGCGAGCCGTTGTTCCGCTCATGAGGGTTTCTTGTAATTGTACCCAGTTTCTTCTTCAGTGTTTGGGCGATCAAAACCACCCGCACAAATGTGTCAATTCCAGTTGCTTTTTTAGCCCAGCCACGGGCGGTTTATAATTACATGGGCTTTACATTGTGGTAGGCTGCAAGGCACTCATATTGCATGCAGTGCGATGTCCGATCACTTTCAAAACGGGTTGCAGAGAAGCACGCTTGTTGTTGCGTCTGAGCACAGTGGCTATTGTGCCTTTCAGCCTCATACATCATTTTTACAATAAGTGCAACACGCAGCAGAGCTTGCATGCGCGAGAGTGGTAGCCTGTGGGGCACTCCTCTGCATGCATGCAGTGCTGTGTCCTTTCACGGTACGTGGGCGTTACCGAATTGCCGAATTACCAAATTACCAAAGTAGGGCCACTGGCCCACCCGCAAAGGAGCCAAACAAGGCTCATAGGGTCCACAAAACTCAAAAAAAGACCATCAACCGAAAGAAACCGCAACCTCAACAAGCCCAGAGAGCTCAGAACTCAGAGAATCAGTAACTTCAGAAGCACTACTAGTAATGCCATCCACTGGGAAGCAACAAATGTGCCAACTCCGGATCGCTTCGTACCAGAAAGCAACTATGGATGAAAGCAGCAACCCTACTCTGTCTTGGCCGCATAAAGTCTGCCAGACATCGCCCGCGCGGGTTTGCTAAGGCATTTGGGTTCTGCCAACCACCGAACTCATCAAACAGACACCAAAAACGCTCCCGCACTAGCTCGTAAGCATCACACTCAAATACCACGTGGAACTCATTTCAACCTGGCCAGCAGCGCATCGGGTGCAAAGCCGCTGATGTCTAGTAGCAAGGAGTTGCCAGCCCTCTTTACATTGTAAATGGTTTGCAGAGAAGCACACTTCCTGTTGCGCCTGAGTACGTGACACGTGGGCTTTACAGTGGAGAGTGGGTGTTGCGGCAATTACAGCATAGCCATCTTTTAAGGGTTGCCGGAAGCACACATTTCACAGCACAATTCAGCATATGCAGCACTCACATTGCTAGAATGGCGCCACACTGCCAGAATGGCGGCGGCCCCCCGCCACCATAGCAATTTGGTGGTACAGCCCAACATGCTGTAAGAAGCCGCATCATGCTGGCAGTTGCCTGTGCACACAAGCACAACCTCACACGTGTGCGGTCTTGCGCTGCTGTCAGTCAACGCGCCTAAGCAGCACAGTCATGTCTGGCCAGCATCGTGCTGGCCACAGTCCGTGCAGGCCAATTAGGTTTCATACTCGGTTGATTGTGAGCGTACGCGTGGTGCATAGCCTGACCATGCATGCTACATCTGAGCGGGGCAGCCGACGTGATGACTGCAGCATCGTTCAGAGGGTTGACTTGCAGGTTGGTGTGATGAAGGTTGATAAAAGGTTGCAAAAAGGCGCTTGTACATGAACAGACTCAAACCGCTCTCAGGACTCCAGGTTTATTCAAACGCAGAATCAAGCACGCAGTAACTGCTGCACTGGTGCAGCGCGCTGCTGTCGACATTGTGACAGCCGGCACGGCACTGGTGCTGCTAGCCAGTGGCAAGAGAGTGGCTGGGATTTGAGCCCAAGGCCTTCGGCCCACCAGGGTGCGTGGTTGAACCAGCGGCACGACCCCACACCCCGGTTTAGGAGCAAAAAAGCATGCATGCACCATGCATGCAGGTGCTGCGGCTGCCCTATTGCACTGTCACTGCTGCAGGTGTTGCCACCCATGCCTGCCTGCTGCCACTGCACATGTGCCTGCGTGTTCATACCCGAGCCCTGCGGTGTGCAGAGTGCACTTGCTGCTGTGCTGGTGCTGCAGCCTGCTTCCTGTACTGCATTCGCTGGTAGCTGCAGCAAAGTCGCTGGTAGCTGCAGCAAACACCTGAACAGAAATGCGGTGAAACAGCATTCTGACGCAATACACCCTTACCTGTGCATGGCCTTTGCTCGCAGTTGCTGCCTGTATGGTGCTGTGGCTGTAGCTGTGCGCGGGGTGTGCGGGACTCACAGAGCATCCGCAAACACCCATTACACCCACTTGAAAGCGCGCAGCCCCATACCACGCCGGACGGCACCCAGCCAACACAGCTGCTTGTGCAGGCAGCCCCACACAGCAGCTGCGCCGGCCTGCAAGAGGCCGGGGCTGGCACACAGCTGCGGTGCAGCAGTGTGGCGGTGCAGAGGTGCAAGAGTAGGCGGGCCCCTCTTGACAAGGCCGTGTTGAGAAATACAGCAAAACCTCTGCTGCAGTGCGCCCTCATGTTGTAGGAGCTTCTGGTGTAGTCAGCAGGGTGAAGCCGCATCTGCATACGCCAGGCAGGGCAGGAGGCTGCATCAGGAGGAGCTCAGCATCACCCGTGCTGAACAATGCATGCTCTGGGTTGCTGAACAGAGTGCAGGGTGCGGCTGCAGATAGTGGCAGAACCTGACGCCAAGCTTGCTGCAGCAGAGCTACCTGCCCACAATGAGCTGGCAGGGCTGTCAACATCTGCACAAGCAGCCAGTTGCTATGCTCCAACATGCATGCCACAAGCTGTGATGTGCACCAGACAAGAGGATGCTGTCCTGTAGAAATGCTGCTGCAGATGCTGGGCCAGGGCTGAGCCATACACATCCAACCGCCTACTTGAAGCAGCTGTATGGTTTGCTTGGATGTAGGTTAGACACAACACAAGCGCTTACCTGTGCGGGGCTTCTCAGAGGGTCTGTCGGAGTCTACTCCCTTCTGTTGGTGGTCTGCGGTGCTGTGGCGGTAGCTGCGCGCGGGGTCGCGGGACTCACAGGGCACTGCCAAAACCCATTACACCCACTTGAAAGCACGCAACCCCATACCACGCCGGACGCACCCAGCCAACACAGCTGCTTGTATGGGCAGCCCCACACAGCAGCTGCGCCGGCCTGCAAGAGGCCGGGGCCGGCACACTGCTGCGGTGCAGCAGTGTGGCGATGCAGAGGTGCAAGAGTAGGCGGACCCCTCTTGGCAAGGCCGTGTTGAGCAACACAGCAAACACGTCTGCTGCAGTGCGCCCTCATGTTGTAGGAGCTCCTGGCGAACTCGGCAGGGTGAAGCCGCATCTGCATACGCAAGGCAGGGCAGGAGGCTGCATCAGGAAGAGCCCAGCATCACTCATGCTGAACCATGCATGCTGGCTTGCTGATCAAAGTGCAGGGTGCGGCTGCAAATATTGCTGGCCACCTAGTGATGATTTACCGAAACTGGTGCAGCAGAGCTACATGCTCACTATGAGCTGGCAGGGCTTTCAGCATCTGCACAAGCAGCCAGCTGCGAAGCTACATGCATGCCACAAGCTGTTGAGGGCACTATACAAGAGGATGCCGTGAACAGCAGCTGGCTGCTGGATAGGATGCCAATAACTGCTGCTGGAAGTGCTGGGCCAGGGCTGGAACATGCACATCAAGCTGCAACTGACCGAAGCTGCATGGAACGCGGGATGTAGTGAAACGCATCACGAGTGCTTACCTGTGCGTGGCCTCTCCTTCTGCTGCTGGTCTGTGGTGCTGTGGCGGTAGCTGCGCGCGAGGTGTGAGGGACTAACATGGGCAAGCCAACACCTCCACACCTACTTACAGAGCGCGCAGCCCCATACCACGCCGGATGCACCCAACCAACACAGCTGCCTATGCAGGCAGCCCCGCACAGCAGCTGCGCCGGCCTGCAAGAGGCCGGGGCAGGCACACAGCTGCGGTGCAGCAGTGTGGCGGTGCAGAGGTGCAAGAGTAGGCGGACCCCTCTTGATAACGACGTGTTGAGCAACACAGCAAACACCTCTGCTGTGGTGCGCCTTCATATTCTGGAAGCTTTTGAGTCGTAAAGGGACAGATGATAGCACCTGCGTCAAAGTAGAGCTGAAAGCGAGCCTCGAAAGTGAGGGCCCAAGTTAGCACTAGCAACAAGCTGGGGACTGAGTGACCACTAGCGGTAGGACTAGCTGCAGCAGCTGCGAGTGTAAGTGCATACAATTTATTCGTCTGTGCTGTCTGGTTGGCTTTATAGGCAGCACGAAATTTTCATTGGTAATTGCTCACTGGTGTTTTGCCGGCTGGGTCTATCTCACTGGCACAGGATGAGTACAGCATGCTATCAATATGGACTCCCTACTTTAATATGTACGTAATGCTATTCATCAAGTCTGACACCTCTCCCGCCTCAAACTACAGGCTTGTACCGGCTAGGTTCCGTACACACATATGGATCACGCTACCAGCTTAAGGCTCCCTGTTGTAGGTGGAGTCAAGAATACACTCAAATTCCACAAAGAAGTTCGGCTTGCATGTAAAGACGCCACCCTGTACTGCTGAAGCTGGCACTGCTGTGAGCAACTCACAGCTGGACAACGTGTACCAGCTGGACAACATGTACCAACCCATTCAAGCCATAGCATCAGCGACATCGGCCCCGCGCCCCACCGGGGCGGAAAGAGGAGGAAGCACTGCTCCATATTAATGGCATATATGATATATGTATGAATGGCATTTGTGTATCAAGCAGCAGCACTCTAACCTACAGGCTAGCTAGCCGGAAAGTGAAGCAAGGCGAATCAGAGTTACCCCCCCCCCCCATCCATGCACAGCTGCATTGCATGTCTGTGCTGTCGTGTGCGCATTACATAATGCCAGAAAAGTTCAAGGTCGACAACCAGGATACACCGCACAAACCCACACACGGGAAGGGGCACCATACATATGAAGATCTTCTAGAAAGTCTGTCTAGACAGCCATGGATAGCCTAGGCAGTGCCCCTTCCGCCTTTGTCTTGCCCTGCATGACGAGCAGCCATGCTGCCAATTAGGCCAGTTCTGTCCAGTCAACAGCTGTACTGGATGCGTGGTTCGACTGGGGTCGGCCGAGGGCAGAGGTTTAAAGTGAGCCTGCTGCCAGCACGTGGAGAGTGCCGGACAAACGAACTGTAAAGCAGGCAACGCAACATTATCTTCATCCGTGTGTGGCTTCTTGGTTCGTCGGAATAAGCGCACGAGCCCAAAAATAAAGGACGCTTGATACCTCGCCGGCCCGGCGGGTGAAGGCCTTCGGCAGTTGTTACCTTGGAGTCTGCTGCATTCAGCACGGTTAACTCGAGTGGAGGAACAACATGTGACGCGGCATGGTGCGCTGTTTTATCAGCCCTGCCATTGCACATGCACCACCCTGTTGACGAAACTTTACAGCCTCTAGCTCTGCGAAATTATTCTTAGTTACAGCTGCTGCTTCAAAACTTGACCTGCCTGTACTGTGTGCGTTCTTGTCAATCATGTTGAACAGCTGCAGTCTTGCTTCATCCCTGCGCCACAGCGCCAGGGGCAACAGCTGCAATGTATGTGCGCATACAGCACGACGGACCTGCCCACAGCACCGCAGGGCATGCAGCACGTCACCCGCCAACTGGCATACTGCCAATTCAGCGCCATGCATCAGACTTCACAACCGAAGGGCAGCTGGCATGACACTGTGTGCTGCCGCAGCAGAATTTTCTCAGGAGAACGCTGGTGCGTATGAGCTGTTGGTCTTCACAGCGGCAACGCTGAAATCACGATGTGAAGTTAGCTGGGGCAGTGCCTGCTCTAGAGGCATGCAGGGATCACTTCTTTGCCTTGTGCGTGTGCTGCTGACTGTTTCTGCCAACATATGCACCACTTGTGCACGTGTTGTGCCTGTGCTCATCTGCAAGGCGTGCGTTCTGTGTGGAGTTCAAATCACAAGTCGCAGGTTCTGCTACACAAAAGTACACACCCCACATTCTGGCTGCACTGCTGAGTTCGTAGATGCTGGTTGCGTCACCTACTCACGACTGGTCACCAGGGTTGGCCATGCAGCGCAACTTATTCACTCAATGCCGGCGCTGCTCATTTTTGCTTAGTCAGCTGCATCTACGAACTCAACTGCAGCAGAGCCTGCTCTGCATTCTCACAGCAGGCATGTCAACAGTTGCCGAGTGTTCTCACCAGGCATTGGCACGGCCAAGGCACACCTGCTGCTGCTGCTGCTGCTGCTGCTGCTGCAGTGGATCTGGAGTTGTGGACGCAGCAGGGCACCACCCACAGCATGCGGGTGGTCCCGGGCAGCACCACGGCGGGAGACCTGAGGCGCTTGGCAGCAGAGGAGACGGGCGTGCCGATTGCAGAGGTAGGTGCTGCCGCTGCCCCTGCTGCTGCAGCTGCCGCTACTGGCATGCTGGCAACGGCTTGCACTTCTGCTGCTGCATAAAGATGCAACCAATCGGTGGTTGCTGCTGCCGTCCTGCTTGCCTGTTTGTGCGTTGATGCGCCTGCCTAGCTGCAATGTTGCTGCCGCCACCAGGGGTCATCACGCGTGGTGTGCATTTGCCAGCCAGCGCAGCTTGCAAGTGGCATGCTTGAAAGGAAGGTCCCACAACATCCAAGAAAACCACACATCCAAAAAATCGTGATTACAACCAATTTCCATTAGCATGTGGTGGCCTGGCGGTGCCCGGCGCACCCGCACCGCCAGGTACATGCTGCAGATTTTCTGGACAACTACTGGACAGCCTCTGGCTTTGGCTTTCCCATAGCTTTCCCATAGTTGTGCGCATTACACACACCTCAGCAGGCTGCTGTCCTCGAGCTGCCTGCAGCGCTGACCCCGACCCGGCTCTGCTGCCAGATGGTGTGCGCCGCCAAAAGCACACTGCATTGTCCGTCACATGCTGTGCATGCTGGCCGTGTTTCTGGCGCTCGCAGGTGCGCCTGGCGTATGCCGGGCTTGAGCTGCCGCTGAGCGGTGACGGCAACATCTTCACCGCCAAGCCAGGCGTCACCAAGATGTTCGCCATGCGCAGGGCAGCAGCAGGTGGTGGGTGGGGGGACAGCAGCTGCACCACACCATGCTTCACACATGTGGATGAGCCGGTGATGCTGCGGCATGTATGGGGCCACCTATGACGACGGATCAGCACTTTTGGGGCCATTGGGTTTAATGCTATAGCTCGATTGCAGCTCGAAATATGTGATGCCGTAGCACACGTTGGGCGTCCAGCCGTAACAATGCTTCTAACAAGTTGAATAATTTAGTTCAATCAATGCTCATTGGTAGTCAGGATTCCTCATAGGTCTGTCTTATCAGGAAAGACATGGGCGGCCTCTAGTTTGAACCCTGCCTTTTGTTATCAGCTCTAGAGCTACAGATCTGTTTAGGTTGTATGCCTCTCATACTTGCCAGGTAGCAGCGCTAAAACCGTTGCTATGCCTGCTGCTGCTGTCGTCATCCTGCAGCCCCTGATGCGCCCTCCTCGGGTGACGCTGCGGCAGGCAGCAGCCCAGAGGA
Organism: Scenedesmus sp. NREL 46B-D3; assembly: GCA_014080715.1. Classification (NCBI taxonomy): domain Eukaryota; kingdom Viridiplantae; phylum Chlorophyta; class Chlorophyceae; order Sphaeropleales; family Scenedesmaceae; genus Scenedesmus; species Scenedesmus sp. NREL 46B-D3. The sequence continues at coordinate 109,687 of JACERP010000058.1, forward strand.
GGCTGCTGCTGCCGCTGCCGCCAAGGAGGAGCCCCCTCCCAGCAGCCTGCCAACATACGTGACCGTCCAGACGATGGATGGCACGGTGATACACGGCCAGATGCAACACCCCGCCAGCAACCACGTGCAGTACACTAGTCCAGGACTCCTGGGCCAGTCGGACTGCACTGCCAGCAACTGTACAGCAACGCAACAGGCTGCCACAGCGGTTGATGTTGCGCGTGGCAGCACAGAGCAGGCTGCAAGCTCACAGCTGCACCAACACACCCAGTGCAATTGCGGCTATGGCGTTGCTCAGCAGGGGCTGTCGTGCTGCGGGCTGTCGCTGAGCGCAGGAAAGCAAACGTGTCGCGCACCAGCAGTGCCTGCCTGCTACGCTCCTGCTGCCTGCAGATGTTCAAGGTGCCCCTGAAGCCCACCACCACTGCAGGCGACATCAGGAGGGCTGTGGCTGCTACCATGGGCGCAAGCGCCAGCGAGGTGCAGCACTCATGCGCTGCTTGCAGGACAAACTGGCCGCAGCCCAAACAATGTCCCCATACTAGCCTTAAGTTGAACTATAGCGGATTGTGCAGTGCATGCAATGGCTGTCTGCCGTGCTCTTCTCTGCCAGTGCTAGTGTCACTAGTGCTTGCTGTTGATCACAGTGCGTCCCCCCTGCTGCTCTAGGCACACCACACACTATCAGCACAAGTCCAGGACTTGTGAACCAACAGCTGCTTCCTAGGCAGCACCGGTGCTGATGGAAGGGGTACCCCTTCCATCATCAGCCCTTGAACACGTGCTGCTGTTGCTGCCCCTGCATTCTTTGCCTTGTAGGTGCGCCTGGCGTATGCAGGCGGTGAGCTTGACCCTTCCAAAGACAGCACCCCCTTCAAACTCAACCCCAAGATCACCGTGATGCATTGCACAAAGCGCATGAAGGGAGGCACCTGCAACTCAGGCGGCCTGCTCAACTCCTCGCAGAAGCCTGTCCGCATCCCAAGCACTCTCGCAGCAGCCTGCGGCCGGAGGCTGGTGGCTACCGCCAGCTCAGCATTTGGCGCCACATCCAGCAGCACTGCCAGCAGCAGCCGCCCGCTGCCGTCTGTAACGGCGCCGGGGTCTGGCAAGGGCAGCGTTGCGGTGCAGCTGGCGAAGCAGTTCCGCCACATCATGCGCCACCCCACACCCGGCATGAGCGTGGCGCCGGATGAGAGCGATGAAATGACATGGCACATCAAGGTGATGTGAAAAAGAAGCAGCACTCTAACGTTAAGGTGATGCGCAGGCGACTTCACGACATGCTACACACTGACTCTCATGCAAGCACAATGATGGAGTGCAATGCTGAACTGCTGCGAGCGGCAAGCTGCACAGCATGCTGATTTATACGATACATTACAATACAATACAATACAGTAGCACAGGACTGAACCTGCCTCAGGCACTAGCCCAGCGAGCCGTTGTTCCGCTCATGAGGGTTTCTTGTGATTGTACCCAGTTTCCTCTTGATTGTTTATACGGTGGCAGCATGCATGCCATCAGGCACGACATGGCATGGCATGGTGTGCAAGATGCGATGGTGTGCTGGGGCAACCGTGCACAGTTGCGTGCCGGCATTGATCGTGCTTTGAATTCCCCCATCAGATTGCGAAGTGAATCAGCATATGCTCCTCCATCACAGTGGTTACTGCTGACCTGCTCTGGCCTGCTTGCGCTGCGCCTGCTGCTGCCTCCTGCTGCTTCAAGCACACAGCTGGCAGGACCTGACAACACACCCTATGCCGGCGGCTGGTTCTCGGTGGAACTGCGCTTTAAGGCTGGCTTCCCAGGCAACGAGCCCAATGTGCGCTTCATGACACCAATCTGGCACCCAAACATCACCCCAAGTGGCCACAAAGTGTGCGTGGACTTTGGAGACGACGTCCGCTCTGTAGCGTGCGTGCTGTCGGGCCTGCAGATGCTGCTGGCACACCCCAACCCTTCTTCACCTCTGAACAGTGAATGTGCTGCCGAGATGCTCAGCAGCCCCAGCACATATGTGGCCAAGGCAAGGAGCTTCACGGCAGAGCACGCCATGTAGCTACAGCCTACACTGCCTGAGGCAGTGTTGCTTGGTTGCCGTTGGTGAATACCGTGCTGTATCAGATGCTTTTGAAGCTTTCTTCTCAGGTTGAGGATCACAGACACTCTGACGGCACCTGTCCAGGAGCAACTGTCAAACAGCGCTTTTTTGAAAAGTTGTCATTAGGGCTTGGGTAACAGCACTTGTGTCGGAGGGTTGTCTTGCGCAGCGCTGGCAGATCACCCGTCTGCACGCTGACGTGCTGTATCACATCTCGGTTGCCAAGCTAAGCGCTCGTTCTTGGGTGTTACTAAAGCCGGAGAGGAGACGACCGCGGGTTGCAGCTGCAAACCATGTCGCTCTCCCTACGTAACTCGCACTTGCCAGCCCGGTCGCCAGCCAAAAGCAACTTGAAGATGCACAGGCTTCAGTTTAATGCTGCTACAACGCAGCAGCGACTCTTCAATCAGGTCACATCAGACAGGGCTTTCCTGCCAGAGCAAGACCCACTCGTGAGGTGCAGACCTACATGCAGCCCCTGGACACCCTTTCAGCACCATCTAATCTTACCGCATCTATAATGGGTGCAGCATCATGAGCAGCAGCAGCAGCACCAGCAGCAAGCGCAGCACCAGCAGCAGACGCAGCTTCAGGAGCTACAACCTGCGCGCCGCAAGGCGCAGCACCTGTCAGCACGCCCAGCCGGTGCCGCCACATTCTTTTGTTTGTTGTGCAGTGCAGCCATCTTCTTCCTAGCTAGCTTCCTAGCAAGGAGCACAAGCATTGAAAGTGATGCCATCTCTGTATGGGTGACAGTGTGTCATTGCCAGCGATGTATGGTACACCATGCAGGCTCCCGCATGCCCTGCAAGCGTACGAGGTTGCCCTGCAGGAGCTTCCAAAGCTGGCACTGGGCAGTAAGTGGCTCCGAGCTTGCAGGAACCGACAGCACAATCACTGAGACCGCCTTGACGCCCTGCACTTGACTTCTTACCACAGATGCACCAAGAGCGGCAGCGCAGCGCCCGGGTGCCAGATTATTGGGCAGCAGTGCGCAGCAGCAGCAGCAGCAGCAGCATGCACAGTGCTTATTTTAGCGTTTCTCAGTCCCTCCTGCCACATCCCCTCCTCCAGTAAGCTGGTGTGCGCGTCCTGCCCTGTGCCGCACACTGCTGCGCTGCCGACAGGCCCCGGGTTTTTGAGGCGCGTCCTGCAGGAGCTGCCTGCATTTGACCTGCAGCAGCTGCCTGCACTGGCTGGTGGAAACACAGCGCAGCTGCTGCAGCAGCTGCCCCCTGCTGGGCAGTGCTACACCAGCGCCAGCGGCAGCAATGACAGCAGCAAGGCACAGCAAACTGCAGTTGCTGTGGGCAGCGGTATATCTTGCGATGCTCAGCTGTGGAGGGCGTACATGGTGCTCGCCTTCCTGACGCATGTGAGTGGGTGCAGCTGCACTGCCAGCGCCCAAGCGATGGATGTTTCTGTTGCTGACCACTTGCCATGCCTGCACAGCAAGCCATGCACAGTCTGGCTTGCTTTGTGTGTATGTGCTCAATTTCTGCAGCTGCAAACGGCAGCACACATACCAGGGCCACAGCAAACCGTCACGTTCATGGACGCAACAGCAGCATGGCCTTTGATCCATCACATAACTACAATGTGTGTTAAGAGCATGTCAGTGGGTGCCAGCCTTGCACTTACCCCCAAGCTTTCTTGGCTGTGCCGGTGTCTGCAGGGCTTCCTGTGGTGTGACGGCCCTGCCGTGCCCAGCAGCCTGCCCCAGGTGCTGGCGCAGCCGTTTGCAGCAGTGTCGGCAGCGCTTGGCATGCCGCCCGTGCTGGTCTATGCGACGTACAACCTCATGTGAGTGGTCGGGAGGTTGCTTTACTTTACTTTACTTCACATGCTCCACCCATTGAGGAGTGGGAAGTTGCTTTACTTTACTGAACTTTACATGCTCCACCCATCGAAGAGTGGGAAGTTGCACCGATATATTCGCACCGATATCTGCGCTGGACAGATACAGATGCTGGGCAGACAAAGGAAGAACCGCCAGACAGCTGCTTGGAAGTATACCAAACCGCTTTGGGTGTCGGAAATGCGTGCACACGGTCTGTGTTCTTACAACCGGCCGTGCTGTGCAAGACTTATGCTTTTGCTGTGGCGTAGTTTGCTAACCGATGGGGGGAGACTGTTTGAACGACTGAGGGCTTTGCTGGTCTGCCTTGCAGGAACTGGCGGCGCCTGGACCCTGCAGCGCCTCTTGAGCTGGGCAACATTGCCTGCCAACATGTGGGTGTTTGACCGGTCAACGTGTGGGGGTTTGACCGGTCAACATGTGGAGGTTTGACCAGTGAATGAGGTGCACTGGCTGCAGCAGTGCTGAGCACATGCTGAGCTTGGTGTGCAGCGAGGTGCAGTGACAGCATGCACATCAGGCGCACCATACGTAACGTCGCTTGCTAACATGTGGGTGTTTGACCGCTCAACGTGTGGGGGTTTGACCAGTGAATGAGGTGCACTGGCTGCAGCAGTGCTGAGCACATGCTGAGCTTGGTGTGCAGCGAGGCGCAGTGACAGCATGCACATCAGGCGCACCATACGTAACGTCGCTTGCTAACATGTGGGTGTTTGACCGGTCAACGTGTGGGGGTTTGACCAGTGAATGAGGTGCACTGGCTGCAGCAGTGCTGAGCACATGCTGAGCTTGGTGTGCAGCGAGGTGCAGTGACAGCATGCACATCAGGCGCACCATACGTAACGTCGCTTGATGACATGTGGGTGTTTGACCGGTCAACGCAGTCTACTGGCTGCAGCGCGTGTAGAGCAGGGTGCGCCGCGAGGTGCAAAGCAACAGCATACGAATCAGGCGCGTCCATGTGACCGCGTGTCGCAGGCTGCGAACATTGCAGGCGGTTTTGTCGTGCAACGGTACAGCAGCAGCGCGAACGGAGTACGTCTGCCAAGTTATTCCCGCCCCCCTAACCCAGCTGCTGCCACCAGCGCAAGAATGCAAACAGCGAATGCATCGCATGTGATGGTGCTGCGTTGGTGCCGGCTCAACAAACATGCTGCATGTGCGCATGTGGAGTGGTTGTGGCTGGCGATTGCGCAGCGCAAGCATGCAAACCAAAGTCATGCAGCAGCACCGCAGGAAAGGCCTTGGCCGGGCGTGCACAAGGCCCGCTGCCATGTGTTCAGAAGTTCCCTGGGCAGCCACACCTTGAAGGCACCTGCCGAGCAGCGGGTGGGCGGGCCGCTGTGCTGCCCGTCCAGAAAGCGCCCCGCAAACCTGCGGGCTGCCGTCCCAGCCAGCGTCAGCTGCTGAGCATCTGTGTCGTCTGCATTGCCGGCTGCTGGTGCGCTCGTGCGCAGAACTTCTTTGGTGGCATGGACGAGGAGTGGTTCCGCCTGATACACGTGGCAATCGAGGCAGCAGCTGCGCCAGCGATGGCAGCGCTGCAGCCGCTGCAGCGGGCGGCGCAGCAGGTGGGCTTGCTGCATTGTGCTTGCGGCTGGTACTACTATAGTATGTGCGGGACAGTACGGCCCCACAGTGGGCGATAGCATACGCTGCCGTGCGGGGTGTGCCGGCCCAGGCTTGTAGCTACAGATGCACCCGTGGAGTAGTGTCACTCTTGCCAGCTTACACCGCCGCCTGCTTGGCTCCGTCTTTCCATGTGGAATCAGGCAAGTTGAACTGTGGTTGATTGCTGGGCCCTGTGGGCCTGCAAGGCCTTGGGGTTGCATCCCAACACATGACTGCTGCTGCTGCTGATGCTGATGCTGTCACATGCCTTCACACACCACTGCTGCTGCTGCTGCTGCTGCTGCTGCTGCTGCTGCTGCTTGTGCACAGCGTGATGCAGCAGCCATGGAGGCCCACCTTGAGGCCATCACGTCATCCCTGAAGGCGATGCAGGTGCTGCTGGCACGCATTGGCGAGCGCTGTGATCCATACGTGTACTACAAACGTGTGCGCGTGCCCATGTCGGGTGAGGTCACTGCTGGCTGGCACGCTGACCCTTGCAACGGGGCAACACATCAGCCAGGGGGATTGCTCTGACCGATACGCGGCTCAAAGTGTGTGCTTGGTGGCGCAAAGTCGGGTGAATCGGCCGCTTTTCCTGGCTATTCAGCAGCGGCAATGTGACTCTTTACAGCCAGGGTTTGGGGTCCCCTCACATATGGTGAGCGCTGCAAGCCATGCCAGGCCACCCATGTGTGCTGCTGCTTGCTGGCAGCGTGCATGACCGATTGCTGGTGCATGACCGATTGCTGGTGCATGACCGATTGCTGGTGGATGCTGTGCAGCATGCCATAGCTCCGCGCATGCTGATGCTTTGCAACATTGATTCTTGCTGCATGCACGGCTTGGCTTGAGCCTGAGCTGCCTGTGCACGCTGCAGCAGTCTGGTGTTGCACCTGCACGCGACAAAGGCACAGCCGTTGTGAAGGAAGTTGACCTGTCACCTGCTCCTGAGCAGATAGCAGGGACTTGACCACCACCGCAAGAGCACAGGGTGTGGCTGGTTGCATTGGGATGTGAACAGCAGCTTGTCCTAAGTTGCACCCAACTTGCAAGTGCAGCAGCTGCTGCTGGCGCTGCTGCTGCTGCTGCTGCTGCTGCTGCTGTTTTATGTTACCTGACGCTGACACCAACCTCGCAGCGTCGTCACTCTGTTGCTGCTGCTGCTGCTGCTGCTGCTGCTGCTGGTGCCGCTGTTGCTGCTGATGGTTTTCTTGGCAGGCTGGCGCAACAATGACGCGCTGCCGCAGGGTCTGGTGTACGAAGGGCTGTGGGGCAGCCAGCCGCAGCAGCTGTATGGGGAGACTGGCGCGCAGTCCACGGTGGTGCATGCGCTGGACGCTGCTCTGGGCATACAGCACAAGCAGGGCTGGTGGGCAGGGCTGCTGACACGCAACAGAGAGGCCTTTTGTCGGTGCAACATGCTGAAGCACACACGATGTTCTGTTGGCATTGTTTTTCTGGGTGTTTGGAGGCAGGATTGGTTCACGCTGTGAGCAAGTCGCACAAGCGTGCTTCACATGAGTGTGGGCGAAGGGTGTAGGGTCAAAACGACCGGCGGATGCCGTGTGTTGTGACGGGGGATTGGCTGCAATGCACGGTGGTGACTGGGGTGGACGTTGCGGGCTGCGCTGGGCCTTCACTGCACCAGCAAGGCTGGCAAGTGGTTTGGAAGGGCTGCATGTTGGGTGAGGATACTTGGTTTGACAGGGTGGGTGGCGGCTGTGTGCATGTTGATGTTCATGGCCAGGGGGGGTGGGAGCGTATGAGTGTCGTGCATGCGCACATGCCAGCCAGCCACAGCCTGGGGGTATGGCACACAACCACAGGGTATGGCACAAAATCAGCGTCGCCCAGACCTGCCGCGCTGTGCCTCTTCTCCCGCCGCCACAAAGTGCAAAGTCCACAGCAGCGACGCTTGTGCTGACAAGCCTGCCAGCCACAGGCTGATCTAGCACCGCCTGAAACACACTGGCGACCTCTGTTGCCCCCACTGCGGGTGCGCGCCGCAAATGCGCCCTCCAACAGGATGCAGTCGCATGTCCTGGGCCAGCCGGCCCACACGGCGCCCAGCACCACGCTGACCTGGCACCCTCAACGCATGACGGCGTCATGGTGACGCCCCGCTGCCGTGTGTTGCCTGTCCCGCTGTGCCCACCTGCAGGATGCAGGCGTACCTGACAGACATGCGCGCCCACATGCCGCCCAGCCACCGGGCATTCCTGGTGCAGCTTGAGCATGGTCCGTCGGTGCGGCAGGCTGTGCAGGCGCTGGGCCAAACAATGCCCAGCAGCACTGCCAGCCGCAACAGTGATACCCCCAGCAGCAGCAGCAGCAGCAGCAGCGCAGCTAGCAGCAGTCTTATAGAGGTTTACGATGCAGCTGTTGTCGAGCTCGAACGGTTTAGGTCTCAGCACCGGGCTTTCGCCATCACATACATTGCGCAGTGGTCGAGGAAGGAGGCGAAAGAGGTCGGGACTGGTGGCAGCGACTTTGTGCCTGCGCTGTCAGCATACAAGGATGCGACTGCTGCACACAGGCTGGGGGAAAGCAGCACCAGCAGCAGCAGCGGCAGCGGCAGCAGCAGAGGCTGCCCGTTTCATTAGCTAGGCACACCATACTCATGCAGGAGGCCATGACACCTTGCTGCTGATGAGCCGGCTGACTGCAGCAGCTAGCTGCACAGCCAGCGTGTTTCATGGTGAGGGCGGTGGTGCAAAGTCAAGTGTTCAATAGACGCACAGGATGGGTTAGATCTGGTTACAAGTGTGTTCTCAAAGCCCTGCACATGCAGGTGGTGCGCTTGCATCATCCGCCAGTTTTTGTTGTCTGTTTGATGAGTTCGGTGGTTGGCAGAACCCAAATGCCTTAGCAAACCCGCGCGGACGATGTCTGGCAGATTTTATGCGGCAAAGACAGATTAAGGTTGCTGCTTTCATACACAGTTGCTTACTGGTACGTAGTGATCCAGAGTTGGCACATTTGTTGCTTCCCAGTGATGGCATTACTAGTAGTGCTTCTGAAGTTACTGATTCTCTGAGTTCTGAGCTCTCTGAGCTTGTTGAGGTTGCGGTTTCTTCCGGTTGATGGTCTTCTTTTGAGTTTTGTGGACCCCATGAGCCTTGTTTGGCTCCTTTGCGGGTGGGCCAGTGGCCCTACTTTGGTACTTCGGTAATTCGGCAAGTGTTGGTCACTGTGCTCTCTTCTGCTCGTTGATGCAGCTGACAGTCGTGACATTGCTGGCGCTTCAAACGCATAACTTGTGCATTGTTGTGTCTTCAGCATGAAGCTCACAGCGCTCCTGGCTGCAGGGTCGCTTCTGCAGTACGGCCCATGCCAGACGTACGGCCTTGTTATTGCTGTCATTGCACAGTCACTGGCAAGGGGCTTGATGCCACCATATGCTAACCACGTGAGGCGTTTTGCGCTTGAACTGGCGACGGTATGCAATGGTACTGGCGAACACAGCATCGATATTCCCCTTACCTTGTTCGAAGAGTTCTGGACTGAGTGTCATTGCACCGAGACATAAACAAGTCTAATCAGCAGAGAAAATTTTCTGGAGACACTGCGGTCACGAGGTGAAACGCCTACATGGACATCAGACTGCTCCCAGGCGTAGCCCTAACGGTGAGCAGGCGGTGTAGGCCATGATTGCCCCCCAGCAGCGGCGCTTTCACGATTAAAACATCCCTACTTCACTCTACGCCCGCTGCGGTGGCCTGCGGGTGCAAAATGCACACGTCAGCCACTAGAAAGCAGCAGCATTGGTAGCAACACAGCAGCGCGAGCACAGCACCACCACTACTCAAGTGCTGTACAGGCCGCCTGCCCGCCTTCACAAGCTTCTGAGGCTACCGTTTCCTTCGTAACCTTTTGGGCAACCTGCCTTTGCTCCAGCTCAACCGCACCATGTCTCCCTCTTACCCCTCTTACCAAAAAACCTGCGCTTCTGCGCATTGCTGTGCAGGCTGTCGGGCAGCGCTTGGAAGAGCCAGATGCTGCCAGCTGCCGCCTTGCCTCCCGGCAGCTGGCAACAGTGGCACCACAGCAGCAGCAGCAGACAGGCAGCTGCCTGCAAGTATCAGCAAGCTCTTTTCAGGCGCAACTGCGCGCAGAGAAGCAGCAGGAGCCGGCAACAAGAAGAGACAAGGAAGGAGTACCAACAGCAGATGCAGCGGCAGCAACAGGAGCACGTGCAGAAAGGGCAGCAAGGCGGCAAGCTCTGGCAGCTCCAGCAGCAGAGCATCACCACGAGGGGGATGGCACACAGCAAGCAAGCACAGCCAATCAGCAGCAGCAGCAGCATCAAAGCAACGGTGCAGTACTGCCGCGCTTTAGCAAAACTGCTGGCAGCGTGGTACGGGCTGCTGCACTGCTGGGATGCAGTTGTGTGCGGCTGCACGTAGACGTGCTGCAAGCATACGCAGACGTCACTTGGCAGCAGTTGTTCAGGTGCGCTGCACCATGCTCCCACACACCGCTTGTCAAAATGTGAAAGAGAGAGGGCAGTTACACATGGGTCCAGTCACCATCTTAGACCGTGTGAGCCAAACTCTCATAAGCACGGCGTCAACAGTGAGAGAAAAGATGGGGTATACACTGAAGCACAGTGCATACCTGCATTGAAGCCTGTCTGCCGTGGATATGCACTTGAAATGTGCATTACTGCTGTGCCTGATACTTCCTGGCATTGCCTTTTCTGTCGCTGCTGCTGATGATGATGACCCAGGCTGCTGTGCTTGTCCGTCTGCTTGCGTGCCCACCTGCAGTGCTCTCGCTGCTTGCCCGGGCATCACCAGCGTACGCGTCATCGAGTATGCATCCCTCCAGGATCGCAAGGATTTCGAATTTTGGCAGCCCGCTACACCTGCAATGCAAGAGCTGACGCAGCGCGTACTTGATACGGGCAGCGGGTGCCTTGACACAACAACAGCAGCAGGCCGCCGCTACAAGCACTGCAACTGGCTGCTGGAACTGGCAGCGCGCCTCAGCAAGCAGCTGCAGGAGCTGGACCTGCAGTTGCAGGCGCCGCTGCCGCCTGCTCAGCAGCGGCTGCTGCTGCAGCTGCAAGCGCTGCGTACGCTGAAGCACGGGCCGGCGGACGACATGCTGATGCCGGACGAGATCCTTGTCGTGCTGCTGCCGCAGGTTGTGGTGCAGCTAAGCGCGCTGCAGCAGCTGCGCAGCTTGACAATTGTCATGGGGCCCGCAGAAGACAAGGAGCAGGACATACAGGTACAGCGGCTGCCGACGTATGTCAGGCCGCTGCCTGAACACGTCCCCAGTGGCTGCGTACCCTGGTTGCGGTAGCGATGCAGCTGAGTAGTATGTGGAGCATTCAGATAATCACCAGCTGCTGCTGCTGCTGCTGCTGCTGCTGCTGCTGCTGTTTCTGTTGGCTGCAGGTCGCGCTCAAGCTGCAGCAGACGTTCGGCACGTTGGGCAGCCGCCTGACGCACCTCAGCTTTGGCCTGGCTGATGCCAAAACCAAGCTGCAGCTGTCAGCCCCGCTGAACCGCATGCCGGAGCTGCAAACCCTAATTTGCAGGTCAGGCTTCACCTTGGACGCGGAAGACCTCCTGTACCCTGAGCTGGATCCAGCAGGGTCAGATCAAGGATTTGACAGCAGCAGCGATTCAGCGGCGGCAGCAGCCGCAGCGGCAGCGCAGGTGGTGCCGTCGCTGACTCGCCTTGTGTTGAATAGCGGCTGGGATCATGGGCCGCTGCTGCAGCTGCTGACTCAGCCGAGCAGGGAGGGGCTTGCTGCTGCTGCCAGCCGCACGCTGCTGCAGCAGCTGGAGCTCAACTGCCATCGTGAACTTCCTTTCGAGCTTATGAACCAGCTGGAGGGCCTGCGCAGTCTGAAGTTCATGGTGAGTATGGCCTGCCCGAGGCTGCTGCCAGTAACAACAACATCCATTGTTTGCGCAGCCTCTGCAGGATGTTGCAGGCAGCGTGTCGGTATGTAATATTTCGCCAGCAACAATCGGCCATCAGCATTGTCAGTATAAATGATGCTGCGAGCTGGTAGGTACAAACATGCAAGGCACCTGGCGAGCGCTTAATTACATCACAGTCACGGTTTGGCTTATATTACACCAGCCTAGTGATAGGTCAACGTGCTGTTCATGCATGTGGTTGATGTACGCCCACCTCAACGCCCACCTCAAGTCTGCTTTGCATCAGGCACTTTGGGTAACCACCCAGATGCTACTGACAACCTTCCGGTCAGCTTGCACATACTGCTGCCGCCAGAGTAGGCCCATGTGGGTCTGGCCCGCTGCTCGTGTTGCTGCCCCCCCCCCCCCACTAAATGTGCTGCATCCCTGCATATGACGTTGGTTGACGACCTATGGATGGTGAACTGGCTGCACATGCTCGCAGGCTCAGGAGAAGCACGACCTTGCCGACTTCATTGCCCGAGCCCCTGCCCTGGTCAAGCAGCTCCAAGGCTTGACGGCAATGTTAACCCAGCCGTCCAGTCAGTATGACGAGTGGGCAGCACCCTACCGCCCGGTGTCACTGCTGGCAGCCCTCACTGGCCTGACAAGTAAGCTCTTGGTGTGCTGCCTTGTTGATTTGCCGCCTGACTGATGTAATGTCAGTTGCTTTGAACCTATGCTATTGATAGTAAGGCAGCCGTGTGCACAAGAACAGCAGATGTGCACTGTCGTACTCTCTCCGTAAGTTTGCGGCTCCTGACAGGGATGATTCATGAGGCGCACAGTGTCGGTCAATGATGCACCATGCACGCGTGCACAAGCTGTACTGGTGTGTCGAGGCGGGCCGGTGGGCCAGCTGCAGACACCTCGCTGCTGTTGACCAGTGACACATGAACCTGCTACACATGCGCTTGGTCAGCTGCAGCACTGCACTGTCAGGTGTGCGCGCCTCGCGCTGCGGTTCCGGTGTCTTGGATGGCCGATGCCTTGCCGCGATGTGCAGTCAATGGGCTGATCCAGGTCTGTGCTTGCACAACCGAAGGTGTCCAACCAGCGCCCTTTTGCTATGCTGCCACATCACATCTCTGCCCAGGCCTCAAGCGCATCGGTATGGCACACATGGTGCCAGCCAGCGATCGCGTACTAACTGCTCACGTCCTGTCTCTGCTTGCTTGCATAGGCCTGAAGGTAATTGGCACGCCCTACGTGCTGCTGTCGACCAGCCAGGACTTGCCGCTGCTGGCATCGACCATGCCGCAGCTGCAGGGACTGACCTTTGTCGGCGGCCTAACTCAGCAGCGGACAGCAGCGCTGCCCATGCAGGTGCGTGCAGTGCTGTTTGTTGCTCGTTGCCTGCTTGCCTCCAAGCAGGACCAAACACACACCGCATGCTGATGCCCTTGGGCCTTGCTTGTCACATGCTGTCTTAGTTGTGCGTGCTGTGTAGCTGTAGTCCGCCAGCAGCTGGCAGCCCTGCCACGGCTGTGGCAACCGAGCTTTGCTGGCGGGTTGACTCAGCAATGGCCAGCACAACGGCCAAAGATGGTGATGTGGGTGGCAGGACTGCTGAGCACATTTTCACATTTTGGAAGTTACATGGGTAATTTCGCCCATTTGGGGAGCCAATGACAGGCTCATTGGGCAAAGAGCAAAACGAAGGCAAGCCCATAAGAGACAAAGAACAAAGTTATCCCTACCAAATATCATCCTGAATACCATCCCACATCAGATCGCAAACTAATTCCTGATGTCTTACGTCCACCAAATGTACCAGTTCAGCCACAGCTGTTTGGTCTTTATGGTTCATCAGTCGCAGCATACAGTCTGGGTCACTTGGACCCCCAGTATTCCATTATAGCCGGCTAAACGGCTCACACAGGTCACAGTACCAATGACATATAAACATGACATGCTTCTCATCCTCGATATGCCTGCCTGCACACCGCGGGCACAGCCGATTACCTCGACTCACACCACGCCACCGGCCTTCAAACACCTCCAAATAGTGCACACCCAACCTAAAACGACGCACACCCAACTTGCCCCCTTGCATGTAGGCCATGCAGCTCAGACCACGCAGATAAACGCTGTTCCAACACCATGCTAAACACCTTAACAAACACATTGCCCACAGCAATGCCTCTGTAGTTGCCCTGTCCCGTGGGGTCCCCTTTCTTGAACACTGCAGACATAGCTGCCAGTGACCACAACGGAGGGTAATCACCACTCAAGAAAACCGCATTGATGACAGAGTGGACAACAGGCAAAAGCACATTGCGATACATTGCGATACACTGGGACAGCAGCAGGGGCATCCGACGCTGGAGGTCGGGGGCCATCTTCCACTCAAACCACAGCATCCCTCAGGAACTCAGCGCAAAATCGTCAGGCCCAGCCGCCTTGTTCCTACGCAGTTTTCTAACAACTGCCGCAACCTCCTCCACAATCACTGGCTTGTTCAGCCCAGCAGCACGCATACGCGCCTCTAGCGACACACTTTCAACCATAGCAGCACATAATAGCTTATCAATCTCGCACACAGAGCGAGGCAAATCCGGTGCCACATGTGACCCAGCAAATAGGTTGCTCCAGTACCGCTTCCACTCATCAACATCATGCACAAACTCCTGCCTGCGAGTGCCTTTGAAATACAACCAGAACCTGCGTGGATTGTTCTTCCATGCATCAGCCAACTGTGCCATCAAATGATGCGAATAATAATGCTTCCACCTGCGCTTCTTAGCATTGAAAGCGCGACGATCTGCAGCTGCAGCAGCAGTGTCACCACTGGCAATGGCATGCTGTATCGTGGTTCACCTATGCTGCTACCAGATGTTGTGCCCTTTCGCATGGATTTACCGCTAGGCTATACTGTATGTTGGCTGCTTGTGTGTGCATGCTCTGCCTCCCTTTCCCCCCTTTGGTTGTGGAGAGACATTGTGGACCCCATGAGCCTTGTTTGGCTCCTTTCTGAGTTCTGAGCTCTCTGAGCTTGTTGAGGTTGCGGCTTCTTTTGGTTGATGGTCTTCTTTTGAGTTTTGTGGACCCCATGAGCCTTGTTTGGCTCCTTTGCGGGTGGGCCAGTGGCCCTACTTTGGCAATTTCGTAATTTGGTATCCTACGCCATTCATCCTTGCAGTGCTTAAACCAGTCATTGGGCCGCCTTCCCGCTATACAGCGGTTAGGACGGTTTGACACCACACCAAAAAACACCACATGCAGTACCATGTATGTGTTCACAAAGCTGTGTTGCTGCTGCCGAAGCAGACAGCTGTCCAGAAGCAATACCATCCGATATCCCTTGCAGCGTACACCCAGCTGCATCACCACTCAAAACCAGAGCATACTGTTCCTTGCGGTGCGGATCCCAGTTGGGAATCCGTCGCTGCTGTTGCTGCTGCTGCTGCTGCTGCTGCTGCTGCTGCTGCTGCTGCTGCTGCTGCTGCGGTGACATACCATCCATAGTACCAGTCGAACCTGTAAACAGGAAACCAAAGCTGACTGTAGCAGAAAGGGGGCAATGGTCACCCCATTGCCACACCTTGTCCAAAACCTTGAAAGAGCGTACCAGAGCAAACAAAGCGGGGTCCACTAGGCAGTAGTCAATCACACTGGGGGTTCTCCCACGGAGGGACGTGCGTTGGCCATGTAAGTCCCCAGGCAAGCGCCCATTGCCAATCAACACACAAGCACACTTGCAAGCGTCAAGGAGCGCCAGTCCATAGCTGTCCACACAGAGCAGCCAACCCACCACCGTCCCTGTGCAGCGTGTTGTGGCCAAGCAGGCTGCAGGCTTTGCTTTGCTGCCATGTTCGTGTTTTTGTACTGTGCACCATTATTAAGTCTAGGTGGCAGCTTGGTGGCAGGTTCCAGTTGCTGAAGCACGCATGCTGCTGTGTTTGCTGGGCTGCTACTTCAACCCACTCTGTGTAGCCACCGCCGCTACGTTTGGCGCAGGTTGGCTCGCACCGCAGCAGCAGCATCAGCAGCTTCATCGTCCTGGAAACGCCGCCACGCCTGACGGGCCTCGCGCTGTTTTGCATGGAGCCAGACAGCAAGGAGCGCCAGACCCTGCGCTTCATGCACGGAGCTCTGCCAAGCAGCTTAAAGAGCCTCTGCATAACCGGCGTCACCAGCAGCATGCAGGGGCCATATGGCGACACAGCCGGGAATGCTGCAGGCTGGCAGGATGTACAAGACAGCAGCAGCAGCGGCCGGCACCAGGCGGAGGGTGCCGGCGAGGGCGCTGCTGCAGCGGACAACGCAGCTGGCAGCGGCGGCAGCAGCAAGGCTGGCAGGCCTGCTGCTGCCCCATCAGCAGGTGGCGATGTCCTGGCAGCGCTGCCGCTGCTAGAGAATGCAGATGTGACGATGGAGTCGCTCGAAGATGCTGCTGTCATGCTGAGGTGGGCCCGGGGACATGTGCAGCATTTTGCTGCCGAAGGGGCTGTAGGCTGGCCGGAGAAGCAGCACATGCGGAGGTGTAGCCTTGCTGACACTTTTGGGGAGTGCTTTTCAACCAGCAGTTGATGCACTTTGGGGTGTCTGTGTGAGCAAGCGGCATTCTACACATCGGCATTTGGCGGCACCTGGAACCAGCGTTGCCACAAACGCCACACCTGCAAAGCAGTGCTCGAGGAGTAGCCCCCAGAGATTGGTGCTGCGGTTGCTGCTGCAAACCCCAGCTATTCAAGAGCACCAAAGCCATGCACACTCTTCATCATCATGTAGTTCATTTAGGTCTGTCCATCAATGCCATTAGCGATGCTGTGCACACTGGTGATACTGCGTGAGTGCGCAGCTGCTGGTCACTGCCACGCTTGAGAAATGATCTGCCGCAGGCGACTCCACTCAGTGCCTGCTCTGCCCTGGGTGCCTGCAGAAGCGGCAGCAATCTGCTGCAGCTGACGCTGACGCTACGGCCCCCAAGCATCGTCACCAGCCTGCAAGACATCCGTGTGGCCGACACAACAGCAGCAGCAGCAGACGCAGCCGCAGCAACAGCGGCGCAGTCGGCTGGCGTGCTGTCTTGCGCTGCAGCAGGGGTGCCGTGGCCTCAGCAGCTGACCAGCCTGCACCTGGGCGTGCCTGGTGAAGGCAGGCACTGGGAAACAACAAGTGCGGCTAGTGCTGCTGCAGCGGGCTGTTGTGCGTCGTTGATCAAGCAGCTGTAGAACCACCGCTCGCCAGCGGAGTGTGTGCTGCAGGGTTGTTGGCTGGCGGGCATGGAGATGACGTGGGCTGTTTGGCAAGTGCTGACTGCTGCTGGTGGTAGTGGCTCTGCTGGCCGCAGGGCTGCTGCACTTTGCATGTTCTGCCGTGCTTGCGCGGGAAGCAGCCACCACACCACTGCCGAGGCACTCCTGACGCCATGCTCGCCCACTCTGTGCCTCGCCGCCACATGCAGGTGTCACTCCTGGGCTCGGTACCATGCAGAGCAACGCTGCTGATGATGCGCGCGGCGGGCTGCCCCTGCTGCTTTCCAGCCTGCACAGCCTGCGGCAGCTGAAGCAGCTGTCGTTGAGCTGCAGCAAGGGCATGCGCCCCGGTGAGCGCCAAGACAGCAGCAACATTGGCTTTGGTGCTGAGCCCGCATTGCATGGGTACAAGCGGTGATGCTTACATGCACGGGCACAGGCAGCGATGCTTATGTTCAGCGGTTTCTGCAAGCTGCTTCCAGGGCAGCAAGCTGCAATGATTGTCTCAGCTACATTGCCGCTGCTGCAGCAGCTTGTGGGGCTTGTAGGCCTGCCACTGGTCTCCACGCTGCGTCTGTGTTCAAAGGCCACGGCGGTCAACATTCATCGCGTGTCGCTGCTGCTGCTGCTGCTGCAGATGCCCAGCGGTCTCTCAGCTGCCTGTCCAGCCTGACCCGGCTGCAGACATTGCAGCTCAACTTTGCGTGCTGCAGAACCACAAGCATGCACAGCGACCAAGCGTCTGCATCTGCAGCAGCAGCGAGAGCAGAGCTGGGCACGATGGATACTGCTGAGTGGGCACAGGTGGTGGAAGGCCTGCAGCGCTGCAGCAGGCTGCGGGAGGTTGTGCTTGGGCCGACTCTACCCTGTGATTATGAGCAGCAGATGCACCTGCAGGACCAATTGCCCAACTGCTGCGTGTACAATGCGTGGTAGCCAGCCAGCAGCTAGTGGGGGTTTAGCATTAGTATGGTAAAGTGAAGTTGATGCGGGAAGGTGTACAGAGGGACAGGCGGTGCATGCAGGTGCTGTGCCTGTGCTGCAGTGCTTGGCTCTTGGTCAACAACAGGCTGCACCGTACAGCCAGCGTTAGGCGGTGTACATAAACATATGCGTGGTCTAGAATGTTCTGCGAAGCGTCTGGGCACTGCGCTGATGTTAGCGAGGGTGGGCACCTGCACGGCCTAGACAGCGCCTCTTGGTGCCACTGGCTGTGAATGCCGGTGACGCCAGCCTACGCTAAAACAGGGCAACCAAACAAGTAGACTCTTGAGCGCACAGCACGAGCTCGGTTGGTCAAAGTACAAACATCCATCTCCACCGCGATTGGGTGATCCGCGCCACTGGCGATCAACGGTTACTCCATAGCTCCTTGATTGTCCTGCCGGAGTTTTCTGCTGCAATCATCCTGATACGATGAACCTTCACGTAGCTACCTTACCAGCTGACGGCCATTGCGCACCATTGTAGCTTGTGTAGACCTTGGGGCACTTGGTGACACACACTCCACGTGCTGCATACATAGCAAGACGCTGCCGCGATCGCCGTCATACCCATCACATGCATGAGGTTGATTTCGTTGCGTTCTAGCTCTGGCTTTGTGAGTGCCCAGAGTGGCCTAGACTCCTTGGCCTGACCACGATCTTCGGGGCTGAGCTCTACAAATATAATAGTTATCAACAGTGTATGTTTCAGCACTTTGTGGAAGCTCACACCCAGCCGGCAGGCGCCTCGTGCTCGTGTTGTGGTGACACCAGGACGCTAGCTTCATGCAGCAGCGTCCGGCCTCCAAGGCCATGCTCAGCAGTGATCCAATTAATGAACGGAAAAGCCGCACGCCAAGAGTAGCTGCGTTGTGCGCATTCGGGATACTGGTGACTGTTGGCCTGGTGGGAGTGTTCTTACACTTTTCAGCACCGCAGCAACAGCCACGCAGCAGCTCGTGGCTGGATCAGCAGGCTTCGTCGCTCGCGCTGTCAACGTCGTGTCAGCAGCTGCCAGGCCGGCACAAGCAGCTATGCCAGGACTACTTAGAAGCAGTAGGCGAGGAGCGCTGGAGTGCTGCTTCTGCCTGGCGCAGGGCCAGTCCAGATTCCTGTAAGCGTCCTGCAAGTCTCAGCCACAGCTGACTGCGAGTAAAAATCTGTTCGTATGGTTATCACTGCTCAGCGGCCAGGCACGCAGCGGGCAACGACAGCAGGTCTCATGAGCAGCTCTTGCTGTTTTGGGTGCCAGTGACGCCTGCCACATCTGCTTGCGCTCAGTGCAAAGCATTAAAAGGCACACACAACTAGTCTGTCTGCTTCTTTACTTGCTGTCCTGCACGTCTGTCAGCATCCAGCACACCAGTTGTGCTGTGTGCTGGGCCACATGCCTGTGTGCAGCCCGTTGCTCTGGCAGCGCAGTGGTGTGTGCACTCGAAAGAACGGCAACATGAACGTGGCGTCACCCCTGCAACAGCTCACAGATGACATGCAGCCGACACGCAGTATGCCTGATATGCCTCTGCTGTTTGCTGCACTGCCGCAGTTGTGTGCGCCGGCATAGCAGTGGCCTGCCTGGACCAGGACATCGAGGATGACGCGGCGGGGCCCAACAGTGCGTGCCGGCCCCTGCCGGAGGACGCCCAGTGCGGCTTTGACAAGTTCTGCCAGCAGGGCTTCTGCGGAGGTGCGGGCAGCTGACGACACATGTTATGTCATGTTATGTATTGTTATGTGATGTGATGCTGGACGGCATGCGACAGTGCAGCAGCAGCTTCAGTGGTGGCGGCTGTTAGGGGGTGCAGCTGAGCACTGGTTGTTGCCGCAGTGAGGACTCGCATGATCGGATTCTGTGTGTACAGGCAGCAGTGAAACGCATCGCACCAGCAGGTGCAGTTGCTGTGGTCGCAAACGCACAGGCTGGAGCAGGCATACACTGGGATGTACCTGTCAGCACTGCCTGCCATGCAAGCATTGCAGAAGTAGTAGAAACGGGAACATGTTGTTGGGCTCTGCAGCTCACTTCACCATATGCACATGATACATGAGCAACATGTGATGGTGTACATGCTGTTGTTGGCTGCTGCAGGTCCACCAGCGAATGGAACGGAGCTGCAGCAGACAGATGTTGCTGCTGATGCTGAGTCAGCAATTGCACATGACGGCGGCAGCAGCAGCAGCAGCAGCAGCAGCAATGCTGATGCTGAAGACAGCGGGATCACCGTTGATCCAGCTGCATTTGAACAAGATGAAGAGGAACAAGATGGCACTGACATGGCAGCACATGCAGCTCCCGCTATCCTACCAGAGCAGCAGCAGCAGCAGCTGGGTGAGGTCAATGCAACACACCATGCAGCAGCATTCATCGAACAGGAACAGGAAACAGAAGAGACGCCCAGCCGCCGCCTGCTGGTGTCTGCACGGGCCGTCGCCAAGCAGAACAAGCCCGTGGAGAAGTGGCCGACGGCAATCTGTTCTGTTGACGCTGGCCAGCCTGGGCGTCGGGTGACGGACACCTTCCTGGGCACTTCCCACGAGTACACCCGCATTTTCGACTATGGGGAGGAGTACATACACGCCTGGGCCAATGTGTTCAGGAAGCTGTCGTCGTCCCCGATCATCCGCGTCGGTGGCGCCAGCCAAGATAAGATGAAGCAGGTGCGGGCGTCAGCGGCACTTGTCACATGACTTGCACCTCACAACTGTACGGCGTGTTTTGAGTTGTGGGTGGCAACAGGGGTAGAGCGGTGCAGCAGGCCGCTATCCTCTGCTGCTGAATGTGGCTGCAGCAGAGACTGCCCAGCTAGGACCGGCACTGCGTTTGCTGTGCGGCACATTGCGATGCCATGTGGTGCGCCATGTGACAGCAGCAGCAGCAGCAGCAGCAGACAGCATTGCGGTGTCCCAGAGTCACATGCTGTGCATGCGTGTGCTGCAGTCAATGTCAGTAGCTGCAGCCAGCACGCGACGTGGCGCCTCGCGCTGGCAAGAGCTTGCACCAGGCACCTCAGCATCATAAGGGCGGGAGGTACGCGCATGCTTGTGGAACACTCGACAGCTCAGGCAGCATGCATGCGTGCACTGGAACCCCGCCAAGATGTTCAGATGGACCAGTTTTGGGTCTGCCGTTGATTGCTGCAGGTGCCAGGGCCAAGGGTGTGGAAGGCGCTGAATGCGCTGCAGCAGCGCGTCAATGCCAGGTGAGCCGCAGGGCCAAGCAGCTGGATGCACGAGTGCTCGCACTCGACTTCATGCGTGCTTGTTGTGGGTGGCCGTGCTTTGGGCCCACCTCTGCAGTGTGCAGCGGCTGCCGGGGCCGTCAGCGCACTGCCCACGCTGGGCAAGAAATTCAGAGCCTCGCTAGGAGCTGCGAGGTTGGCGCAGGGTCTTGTGGCCATTTGTGGAGGCACAGGCCAAGCTGAATCCTGCGACAGCAGCATTCCGCGCCAGAGGTGCCCCGCGACAGCCCTGCAGCTTGCCTGCTCGGTTGATCGCAGCCCTGCACATGCAACAGGTGACGGGAACCCGGCCGCCGCGTCCCCGCCTGCGTCGCCTGCCGCAGGTTCATTTTTGGGCTGCCGCTGTGGCAGAAGAACGCGGTGCAGCTGTCCAAGCAGATCATGGCCCTCGCGCAGAAGAACTTGTCTCCTGCCTCTGTCATCGGCTTTGAGCTGGGCAACGAGGTGAGGCCTGCTGCCCTGCGACCGTCTATCAGTGCTGAGGAGATACTAGTGATGCAGGGTGTTGTTTGTTGGGACCACAGCAGCCGTGTGTGGCGTGTCACTTGGGAGGCGGGACCTGTGCAGTGCAGAAACACCCTTACTCTGAATCGATCTTTGGGGTTGAGCCAATGTGTGTGCCAGAGGGCAGGGGCCTGTTGAGATCAATGGCATGTCAATTGGCGAAGCTGTGGGCTTGATGACGAGGCAAAGCAGCGACTCGTGCTTGCACTCTCGGATCTTGCCGCATGCTGCTCAGCTGACCCTTGCTGATGTGCAGGCATCAGCGATTGCCAGCTGTCTGGGAAAAGGTGCAGACGCATCAGGGGGTGTTTATGCAGAAGGTAGCCGCTGGCAGCAGCCACTGCAGCTAGATGACGATGTACATGTGTCTGACGATGCCATTGCTGCTGCTGCGCTGCTGCTGCTGCTGCTGCTGCTGCTGCTGCTGCTACCGCTGATTCCTGATGCAGCCGGAGTTCTGGCCAACGGGGCTGGGGGCCGCAACGCACAGGGCGAGTGGAAGGGCGGGTTTGACGCGTTTGCCAAATACTTCCATAGCGTGGCCCAGCAGCTCGCGCCCTGCGGCAGCGGCAAGAGGATTCTGTCTGGCCCAGGATGGGGTGCGTCGCCAGTTTTGACCACTGCAGCTTGAGGTTGATTGCGCCTATGATGCTTTGTTTGGCGGAATGTCGGCCATGCATTGTGCCAGCTACCGGCCGTAAGTTGATCTTTCTGATGTTTTGAAGAAGGTCATAACAAGCACCTTGCAGCCATGGCTGATGCTTCCTTTGGCAGTTAAAAAGCCAAGCCGCATTGTGCTGAGTCTTGTCGCTCATACTGTGTTGATGAGCAAGGCGCCTGCTGCACAGCTGTGCAGCTGATTGTTGCAGAACTTGAGCGGCAACACGTTGTGTGATGCAGCAGTGGTGCACAGTGTTGCGGGTATGTCCGCATCTGTGGCGAGCAGGGACGTCTCAGGCCAGGACGGGCCGAGTCCAGTCCCGTAGCTTGAACAAGCGCTGCTTGTCGCCTGGCTGCTGTCGCAGGGCGCCATCATGGCGCTATTTCTGCACAGCATAGCAACTGCACTCTGTTAAAGCTGTGAGGCATTGTTGCTCCGCATCGGCGTTGACTGCTGCTGCTGCTGCTGCTGCTGCTGCTGCTGCTGTGCAGGCAACGTCAACACGCAGCCTCACAACTGGATGGCGCGCATCATGTGGACCGGCAAGGAGTGCGGCTACATGTGGGAGGTGAACGTGCACTACTAGTGAGTACGCCGCTGCGGTGGCTGTGGCGTGGGGCGAGGTTCCCGCGTAACCCAATCAGGCAGCAGCAGCATAGAAGTGCTCCCCTTGAAGTGCTGTGTGCGAGGTAGTGCTGCCGCTGGAACCAAATGCAACAGTCTTGTTGCCATTAGCTGATGGAAATGGGGGCGGCTGATGGATGGTTGAAATGGCCATTGTCAGCATGCAGCATATATTCTGAGCAAGCAGCTGCGGGACAAGCTGCTTATCGATGGTTGGCTGCACACCAGCTGCTGATGCTGATGCTAATGTTCCTGTGAACGCCATGCATTGCCGCAGTCCCTACATCGACAATACCACAGTGACTCAGGAGCAGCTGCTGGCGCAGTCGCTGCAGGACATTGGCCTGGAGAAGTACAGGGAGTACCAGCGCCTGGCGGACCAGGGCAAGATGCGCCTGCGCATCAGCGAGACCAACTCGTTGTGAGTAACACGGCGCTGATGCACAGGGCTGCGTGCAAGTGTGCGGTCCCAGCGTGGCAGGGTTTGCGGCTAGCTTACCCTGCTTGCGTGGATGCTGCCGGGAGCTGTCGCAGTGATACCGAGATGTCTGATGAACCAGCAACACACTGCCGGCAGCGTGTGGAGCTTGATTGCGCAGTACTGAGTGGTGGCGCAGAGTGCTGCTGATCCGGGTCGTCCCATCAGTACTGCCAGGAACTGTCCCAATAATATGGGGAGCGGTCTGGTGACGTCGTGTGAACACACGGAGCACGATGCGCAGCTGGGACTGCGCCATGCTGCATGCACCGCGGCTCTCTTGCAGCGACGGTCTGCCGGCCTGACACGCCCAAAGCCTCCGTCACTGATCGTCTGGGTCAGGCGCGCCCCAGGGACGCGAATGCCGGCTGGATCTGTGCGCTTGATGCACCTGCTGAGGATGACGCACACCTGCTTGCCGCTGAACAAGCCCAACAAGCCATGCCATGCAGCACACCACGCTGCATGCCCCACCCATGGAGCCGGCCACCCCTCACGCTGCGCTCCTGCTGCAATGCTCGGCAGGTATGGCGGCGGCAGGGCCGGCCTCAGCGACACCATGGCCGGCACGTTCTGGGTGCTGGATGCACTCTGCGAGCTGGGCAAGGCCGGGGCGGCCGGTTTGCTCTTTCACTGGGGCCTGGGCGGCGCTGAGGACGGCACCATGGGCTCGCCCAACACGGGCGTGCAGACAAACTTCTTCTACAAAGTCGGGGGCAAGAGGCTGGAGTATAAGGAGCTCAAGTCGCGGGGGGTGAGCGATGCACCGTTACGTGGCACGTGTGTCGCACGCGTCACCTGGATGCAATGCACGTGTGTCGCACCCGTCACCTGGATGCAATGCAACACGGCTGGAGGTCGAGGGACGCCACCCGCAGGAATGGGGAAACCCACTAATCGACAGGCACTGTTGTTGGAGTACATGGCTGCTGGCCTGCTGTCTCTTTTCAACATGCTAAGGACACTTTGAGCTCGGTTTGCTGCCGTGGATGACGATTACAGGCTCCTCACCGCCCAGCGCTTGCACTCCAGAATTCCTTTAGGTTGTTTGCTGCTGCTGCTGTTGCTGCTGATGGGGCCCATGTGACGCTGCATCTCTGGTGCTCAGCTGTACAGCGGCTTTGTTGACTGGACCGCACGCATGACCATGCCATGTTTGCTGCTGGCGCTGGGGCCCTGCACCCTCGCCCCCTCCATTAGGGGTATCCTGTGTAATAAACTCCTGCAGCTGCCCCCGCCACAACTTGGTCTGCCCTGGCAAAGCCCACAGCACTCCAGCACCGCACCTCATGGCCGCCGAGTTGCTGCCGCCTGTCCTGCGGCTCGGCCCCGCGTGGCATGGATGGCTTTGCGCCTCACTTCTCACTCACTCACTTGTGTCTGCCAATGTATTGCAATCATTTGCACTGTGCAGCTGTCACCTGACAACCTGCCGGCTGCTGTGGCCTGGCCCAGCATCCACGCCCCCTGGTACGCCTACCTGGCCTGGACCTGCTTTGCGCACGGCGGCTACAACAAGCTTGCAGACACGACGTTTGTCCGCGCCAGGGTGGACAGCCAGGAGTTCTGCAAGGCCAACCTCAAGGTGCGAGCAGCAGCTGGGCTCGTCGCGAACCAACCTGCCAGCATGCTGGATGGTGCACTGGGCGTTTGGGTGTTGCAGCACACCGGCCGCACGAAATTTGACCATGCATGCATGCGGTGCTGCTTGATGACAAGCACACACCCTGCATTGCCTCGCACACATGAACGTGCCTGCTGCTGCCGCTGCTGCTGCTGCTGCTGCTGCTGCTGCTGCTGCTGCTCCTGCTGCTGCTGCTGCTGCAGATCCACGCTCTGCGGGCCAACAATGGTGAGCTGCGCATCATGCTGCTGAACAAAGACGCCCAGCGCAACTGCAACGCACGCATCAAAGTGCCCGGCCAGTACTGCAAGACCTCTGCCCTGACTCGGCTGCTGCCAGGCCCTCAGGGAATGCGCAGCAAGGGGGGCATATCTTGGCAGGGGCAGACGTACCACAATGCAGGCCATGAAGGGGAGATCAAAGGGCAGAAAGAGGTGCAATGGGTGGACAGGAAGACGTTCAAGGATGGGCGGTGCGGCTTCGAGATTGCGATGCCGGCAGCGACTGCAGCGCTGATTGTCAGCAAGGCGTGAGGTGTGGGCGGGGCAAGCATGCGGCTGTCAGCAGCTGCGGCGGCTGTGCACATGCATCCATGGCGCGGCCAGCAGCGGCTGCAGCGCTGGACACGCGCAGCGCATTTAGTTGGGCGGTGCTGATGTGGCTCTGGGTGGCCCCTGGAGCAGTTAGTAGCGGCGTCAGCTGTGTGACCGGCTGTGTACTAGTAAAGCGCCAAACTCAACATAAACAAGGGTATGAGCAAGCACTTAGAGCAGAGATGGCCGTACTTGGGCAGCTGGTGGCGGCTGTCATGGCTGCTGATAGTTGCAGGTTCATTTGTGCTGTTGCACAAGCGTGGCAGCAGTGCTGTCTGTGTAGGCGCAGGTAGGGCTCTCTGCAGCTGCTGCAGCCGCAGCTACATTTACTTACATGCATCACTTAGCACCAGCAGATGCATGCAGGGGTGCCGCCTGGACATGCTGAACAGAGCCAGGACCATGGTCGAGTACCAGACCTGTTTGTGGCGTCTGCAGAAGGCGAACATGGGGACGTGTACATGCATCGGCTCTGTTTGCATTCACAATGAGTGTGCTTCATGCACTGAGTAGAGCTGCATTGGGCTTTAGACAGATCTGTGTATGTTGTCAGCGCTTGTCCTGGTTCCTGTCCTGGCTTGAGCGCCGTGCGTGGTAATAAGGTGTCCGTGGGAATGCATTGTTGGTGTACCTGTTAATCATCAAGGCGTTGAAGCATGTTGGTGCATTTCTTGCATCAGTGTGCTGGCAAGGGAGCTTCAAGATGGTCTCTTCCTGCCAATTGGCATTGCAATGCACGTGTGAGGGTGCTGCCAGCAGTGGCACCGCATCGCGTGCCGTGCTGCAAGCCCCGGCTGGACATGCACATCACACTGGCCTGGTGTGCCAGCTGCTGATGGCTGGGCCGGCCGTGCATGGAGCGCGGCCTTGTGTTGCCAACAGGCTGAAACCGATCACATGCGGCACTGCTGCTGCTGCTGCAGCGGCGGTTGTTGCGCGTCATGCTGGCTGCTTCGCCAGCAGTGTGCACGCTGCAGAGGGGAGGCACTCTTGCGATTGACTTTCATGCTTGCATCATGTCCAGTTTAGACCAGCTTTGAACCGGCTTTGCAGCTGGCACGGGCACCTCAGGGAAGGTTCCGTGGTGTGGCATGTCTGAAGGCTGCGGCTGCAATACTGCCATAGCATATGACCCCCGGCGCAAAATTCTATTTTGTGCATTCCCCATGGGTGTGCCTGGGCTGGTCGGTGGCAACACACCAAAGCCTTATCTCGTTCTATAACACCATAGCCTTATCAAATTGCTGCAAAGTGCAGGGCAGCAGGGCAACATTTGTTGTGCTGCTGCACCTGATGGCTGCTGCAATCCCTGCAAGGCAGCACGAGCAAGCCTGCCTGAAATATGGCATGAGCTGCAGTCACTTTATAGCAATGTCGACCTAGCATGGTAAGGCATGCCATTGCAATGGCACTACCAAACATGGTAATAGTATTGCAATGGCACTACAGTACTGTGGCATTGCCCAGCAATTGCTTTAGAACAATGCTGCTAATCGTCCTTGACGATGGCATAGTTTGACTGAAGGGGACAAAACCATTCACCCCAGTCCCGGGTTAAACCTTTCAATCCCATACTATTAGTAACACAATCAGGAGCAGGTTGACCTTGACACTATCGGGAGCAGGATTTACCAAATACCAGATACCAAAGCAGGGCCACAGGCCCACCCACTAAGGAGCCAAACAAGGCTCATGGGGTCCCAAAACAGCCAAAGAGTACCAATCCAACCAACTAATCCGAGGCCTCAACAAGTTATGAGGATTCTGTCTCTGAGGCACTAGTGTCACTTGGGAGCACAGCAAGCGCCATAGCCGGATCATTTCTAACCAAGAGACAATAGGAGATAAAAGCAGCAACACTACTCTGCCTCTGCTGCACAAAGTCAGCCAAACACCGTCCAAGAGGGCTCACAGCTGGGCTCTGCCACCCTCCAAAATCAACAAACAGCCGCCAGAAGCGATCGCGAACAACCTGACATGCGTCACACTCAAACACAAAGTGAAACTCATCCTCAACTTGGCCAGCACCGCACCGAGAGCACAGTCGCTGTGGCCTGGGCAGCATAGAGTTATCAGCCCTCTCCCACCGACCAGTAGCCACACGCAAGTCATGCGCACCCAGACGAAAACGCATCAGAGATGACAGGTGCATCTTGTTAAAGCCAGCTGTGTTGTGCACATAATCTGGGCACCAACTCAATGGTTTCGTCAAATCAAGCTCATTTATATAGTTCATGAACAGCATGCCAGTCAAGCAATGGGTTTGCCAAGGCTGCTTGGCACATGCTGCCCGCCTCAAAGGCAGCTGCTACTGGGCTAGATGGTGCTGCCACAACATCATGCGCAGTCAGGCTGGGTGACCGTCACAGCTGTGACAGCTATCTCAACGTGATGCAGGAGAACCGAGTGCCACTTGACGCAGATGGTTTCTGTTAACAGAAACCATCGAAACGCAACGCAACGCAACGTTGCGTTGCTGTATGCACACCCTGTGAATGCCCTTGGCCTGGACTGCCGAACTCTGCAGCTTTGGGCCCTGCCACTGGTGTTGAGCGCACCCTGCCAACAGTGTTGCGCGCAGGGCCTGCATTACTTGCCACATGGAAGTGACTCGTGCGACAACACACGCCCACGCCCACGCCCACGCGCACGCTCACGCCCACGCCCCCGCCCACGCCCACGCACACGCTCACGCCCACGCCCACGCCCTCGCGCACGCCCACGCCCACGCGCACACGCACACGCACACGCGCACGCACACGCGCACGCACACGCAAGCGCACACGCACACGCACACAACAGCCCAGGAGCCGTTAAATCCGTTTTGTTACAACTCCTTACGATACAGACCATCACCCGAGGTTCTCACAGCCATGCAACTCTTGCGTTGGAGGCCATGGTAACAATGCAACTGGTACCCCCCCCCCCCCCGCCGCAAGGGCTTTGATTGTGTGCCAATAGACAAGTAAAAAAAGTTGATCGTTCACAAGGGCTGAAACAATGTTGTCTCGGAGTAGGAAATAGGGTTTCTTTGTGGTAGTCTGGACTAATGAGCTGCTAAAGTACAATGCAGTCCTCGGCAGGATACTTATGTCCTGTCACCCAGTATACCCAACATAAGGGGCAACATTGCCGAAAACGTGGTGCAGGTAACAGTGCCAGGCAGCTGCATGCAGGCTGCCACCAGTACTGCTCAGCTGTCGTCTCCTTGGTAGGTCGAGCCGCTTGGCACTGACACCAGCACCGCCCCCAAGTCGTGCAGCGTAACGGGCACCCCTTGCTGCACAGCCGCAGAGTTGGCGCGCTGCTGCAGCTCTCTCAGCGGCGGCAGCACGCATGCCGTGAGCTGCGCACCCAGGCAGCAGCCTGTGTCGATGCCTGTGGCGTGCTCGCATGTCTGCAGCCGCCGCGCCGAGTCATGGCCGAATATGACGTGCTGCGGGCCTGCGGGCGCCAGGCAGCAGGAGCAGCAGCAGCAGCAGCAGCAGCAGCAGCACGAGCAGCCGCTGGTGTACATTGGCAGTAAGGGCCATTAATGCGTGTCTGCGGCGGCTGCACGGATGGCCGGAAGATGGTCCGCTGAGAGCCACAGCTGACAGAGCGCCCAGGCACACCGTGCAGGTGCGCGGCTGTGATGCATGCAGGCACCGCATCAAGGCAACGGGTTGCGCAAGCAGTTGCTGCCTGGGGCATATGCATGTGCATCACATGTGTAGCTGTTACACGGCCGCACAGTTGCGGTGGTTGCGTTGGCCGACAAGCTTGTCAGTGAAGTAGCGGTCCATGTACTTACCCTGCCAGAAGCCAGCCCAGGGTTGACTGCCGTCCTCAGCTCTCTCCAGCCCAATAAAGCTGCCAAACAGCAGCAGCCGCAGCCGCAGCCGCAGCCGCAGCCGCAGCAGCAGCAGCAGCAGCAGCAGCAGTTGAAGAAGTCACTATGCTGCTGCTTGCACCAGCAGAAGGACCGGTATATGTTGGACGTCATAAGCAGCGCATGCACTTCCGGGCGCACCAACTGACATCTGACCTGGTGCTGCTGCTGCTGCTGCTGCTGCTGTGCTGAACCTGTGCAACCACACATGCCACCTGGGGCCTGGCTGCCATATCCAATCTTCAGGTGCAGCAAGACATCCCGCCTGCTGCCAGCCCAACGGCGCTGTGCAGCTTTCGCACACATGTACATGCCCTCATGCTGCATGGCTGCTGCAGGGCACCCTGATAGGGCACCTCCCAGGGCACCCTGATAGGGCATTCACAGATGTTCCAGCAGCTTCTGCCTTGAGTGCTGCTGTGCAGCTGCTGCATGCAGTCACACCTGTCCTCTTCCCTGCTCACCTGCCGTCTGGCTGTGGCATCACATCCCTCAGCGCCGCAAGGTGCTGCAGCTGCTGCTGCTCCAGCGGCACCCCAGGCAGCATGCCCCCATGCACCACGATCAGGTTGTAGCTGCGAGCCACGCATGCACGGCAGCACACACGTAATGGGTGTACTGTTGGTGCAACTGCATGCGCCAAAGTCAGGCACGTACATGCAAAACAAACTTGCAGGAGCCTCACATGCACGTGTCAGGCCAGGCCTGGACTAAACTGGTGGCAGCATGGCAAGGAGTGTGTCGGCCACCCCCAGCAGCTGCTGCTGCATCTTTTGTATCACCCTGATGTGCTGCCGTCGTTGGTGCCCTGCCGCCACGGCACCGCTTTTCCGTATGTGGTGTGTCAAGAAGCAGCAGCACTCTAACGCAGCAGCAAAAGGCAAGCAAGCAAGCAAGCAAGCAAGCAAGCAAGCAAGCGGTGTCACCCTACCCCTGCATGCGAGGCTGCGCATGTAAGCAAAGCTGGCTCCACCCACTGCACTGCGCCGCTGGTTGTACTGATGCACACGTAGCAAGCATCCAAGGCCAGAGTAGTTGCTTCGGGGGCACCAACCCTTCCGCGTACAGGGTGTGGTGTGGTACTCACCCCTCCACTGTCAAGCTGAAAGGCAGGCCCATGAGGAAGTCCACATCTTCGGGCAGCAGCTGTCCCACCCAGGCCAGCTTGGCTTGCAGTGGCGTGATGCCCTGCTGCAGGTTCCACCATGCTGCCAGTGCTGCATCATCGTTGTTGCCGCGTACAGCCCAGGCCTGGCCCTCCGACAGCAGGCGCACCGCAGCAGCAACCTGGCAGCAGCAACACCACCAACAGACAGCAGGCAACACACAGGAGCTCAGTGGCTGGCAGAACTGACATTGCTTGCTGTCTTTCAGCAGAACTACACGTAGTATTAACAGTAGGATGACCATGTGATAGAGGCTGGGGTATGGTCTGCTGTCGCAACGGCAGTTGGCAGGCAGGACAACAGCAGCGGGACGTCCCCTGATCAGCAATGCCAGCAGTGCTGCGGCGCCTACCTCTTGCGAGCGCGGCCCCTTGTTGCACAAGTCGCCAGTCAGTATCAAGTTGTCTTTGCCGTAGTCAAACTTGACGGCATCCAGCAGCTGAAACAGTTCAGCAAGGCAGCCATGGACGTCTCCAACCACCACAAGCCTGCCAGGCGCAAGCTCATGCTGTCGGATCACTCTGTGAATGATAGGGGGAAGGGGATTTCCTGCAAGCAGCAAAGAACACGAAAAATATTATACATGCATAATTGGGCCAATCATGTTGCTTGTCCTATCAGTGCGCTCTATGTGCATTGCGTGCAGCGCATATGTGTAAACCTTCAAGTTGCTCTTGTAGTCGGACAGTTTCTACTGCTAGCAGCGCTGTGTGAACACATTGCCATCAAGAAGGCGTGAATTATGTGTCTGTTCATGTGGTGGAGGGATAACAACACCCGCCATACCTGCCGGGGAGAGGTTTGGAACATGCAGTCCTTGAAGCTGCTGCTGTTGATGCCGACTGGCTTTTCTTGACCTCACATGGCACGCACAGCAATTCCCCATGCTTTGATGCAGCAAAAAGGCTGGGGAAGGAGCTGCTATGCAAGCACAAAACTGTGCACAAAGACGTACGACGTCAGTCAAGTCCCGAAGTTGCACGTGACATAATGCAAATTGACAGCAGCCGAGAATGATTTTTAGCGGTTGAATGCAACAACATCCACCCGTATTGCTTCCACTGTGTGTAACGGTCGAACTGCCGGTAATCTAGGTGCGAAGGTCACCATGGTGTTTTGGCGTGGACCTCACAGCCAATTTAGGCTGCAGCGGGCGGGACGCCCGGTGAGGCGGGAACATCGCATGTGGCTGCCTGCAAGTAGCAAGGTAGGTGCTTCGCAGCCTGGCCGGTTCTAGATTAGGCTAGATGTGTTTGCTACCTTTTGAACTAGGGGTGTTGTTGTCAGGCGTAGGCTTCTCAAGTATGCACGCCGAACTGTCTCCACCGAAAAAAAGCACGGGAACGTACGGGTGGAAAAACCCTGATGCGCACTGTTAGCAGGCAGTGGCTGCTGCGTGTGGGCCGTCAGCAATGGCACTGGAGCGGGCACGCCAACAGCCACTCCAGAATACCCATTAAAATAGTTCAGCTGCAGCTCAAGCTGATGCGTGCTGTTACCGTGCTGTCACAAAGAAACCCTGGTCTTACCCCTCAGCCGCTGGGACTCAAGCCCAGCATACAAATACCACCTTCTCTGCAGTGACACCATCAAGCCCGGCAGCAGTACCGCAAGACTACACACCACAACACAGAACTGCCTGAGCAGCTCTGCAGCACAACAATAAGAGTGGAGCTGTGCAGCACAACATTCAAATTTATTCCTCAGTGACTGGCATAGCCGTTTTGGCGGCCCAGCAGGCATCAGGCATCAGGCGTGCACCGTCCATCATAATCACGGCAACCGTCTGGATCGCTCAGCCTTTTGCCTGGCGCTTAATCCAGCTCTGGCATGATGCGCTGCAGCAACTGGTATGCAGCAGTAACACAGATGAAGCTACAAGCAACATACACAACACGAACCAACCAGCAAACAGAGCAGCTGCTACGGACTGCACCGTGATCACTGCAGAAAGCGACCTGCCCTGCCAATCAGCTTGCCGAGTAGGTTGCTTACATGTTGCAGCATCAGCTTGCTGGGGTGCAAATTTGACTCATACAGCAGCACACGCCACAGATGGTGGCATCCAGAGCAAAACGAACAGAACACAAACAAGCAGCTTGCTGCTGCTGCTGCTTGCTGCAGCACCCTACATGCTGCACAGCACTAGATGCAGCATCAGGGTTCACTGAGTCAGCCCCAGCACCTTCATGCGCTGCAGCACCTCCTTTGCCGACACGCGCGGCTTGCGGCTGAACAGCCTGCTCCACAGCCGCAGCACCTTCTCCCTGAACCCCCGCAGCAGCTTGAACCGCCGAGGTTTAGCAGTCACGTCCAACACCGCCACCTCCCGCACCTCCACAAAGCCGCCACCAGCCTCGTCGTACACGCGGTCGCTGCTGGTCACGCGCCTGACCTCGCCGTCAGAGCCAGTCACTGCACGCCACGCAGCGCATGGTGCAGTGCAGCAGAGGACGTGCATGTCACGCCTTACTCTGCATCTTGGTGCAAGATCCATGCACAGAGGAATCAAACTGAAACCCTGCCTCAAGCCGCCACACACCTCACAGGGCATACACCACATCAGTGTGCACGCAATGCATTGCAGCAGCAGCAGCCACGGCAGTTCCAAGCCTGTCAGACGACAAGTCTGTCATTGTACCTGTGGTGCTAGTGTAGCCAGTGACTGGTGGTGACGGGTGACAATGCCAGCAGATTACAATGTATGTGTTGCACAGATGTGTGTGCTCAGTGCCCTACCTGTGTCCTGGAAGAAGCGTGCCTGCAGCTTGAGGTCCAGCACGTCCTCGATCAGCTTGTACAGCCCCAGCACCTTGGACTGGCGGCTCTTGGGCCAACCCCTGCAGCAGATGACGGCGGCGGCAGCAGCAGCAGCAAGCTTAGCAGGAAGTGTACCACCAGGACAGCGGTAACATATCCCATTTGCGCCCTGCAGTTACACTGGATTGAAGGTCACAAGCAAGCCTACGGCAGCAGAGGGCACACGCAACCAAAGTATCACCATGCTGTGCACATGCGCCCTCATAGGCCATGCACCGTCACCGACACACACGCATGCGCCAGCCTAGGCACCCACCCCAGCACAGCAGGCAGCATGCAGGCTGTGCGCACGGCCGCACGTCAAGACTTGGCATGGCCTACCCCGCAGCACACCCAACATGCGCACAAGCATGCACCCACATGCAACACCGTTGCAGCAAGCAGCACCCCACCCACCTGCCGTCCAAGCGGGTAGCCAGCGACCGCAGCAGCCGCCACGAGTCGCTCCTGCCCTTGTACCAGAAGGCGTAGAACGCCTCGAGGAACCCCTTGGCCGGCGGCAGCCGCTGCAGCGCCAAGCTGCCGCGGTCACCGCTGCTTTTCTTATTGGTTTTGCTAGAAGATGTGCTGCTGCTGCTGCTTGGTGTGCCTGCAGGGGCGTCTTCTGCTGCGCTGTACTTGGAGGAACTGAGCTTGAGGTAGCTGCGCGCCTGGCGCTCGTTGATCTGCAGCAGACGGGTGGGCAGGCAGGCAGCCACGGATTCGCGCAGTGAGGCGAGCATGCTGACGCGCGGTTCGCAGTGAAGCACCGTCAGGCGGCGCACCGCTTCAGGCCAAGCGAGCACCGCCAGCGACATGCAGCTGCAGCCAACGTGTGAGTGATCAGAAGTCCAAGACAGCGATTGCCAGCAGGTCCGGCGTCAGCGCTGCAGCGTCAACAGATCCGGCAGGTGACGTGCGACTACTTTGCAGCCCCCCTCCACGCAGCCGAGGTTGGTCCCCGCGCCGTGCTCACCTTGGAGTGGCCAAAGTCCAAGATCTTGAAGGTCAGCAGGCCCCGCGCCAGGGCAGCAGAGTCGGGGGACACGTGCCCGGCCGCCCGCCAGGCTGACTCGTCCTCCCTCAGGGCCTGCAGCGCATCCGGGTCCGTGCTGTGCTCCATGATGTTGCTGCGCAGCACAGAGGAGCAGGTTTGCAGGGCCTCAGTTGCTGTGTTGTAATTGTGTACAATGGGCTGGAGATGCATGGATGCATTCGGCGACCCTGGTTCGTCCTGGAGTGGCTGCGGTGCCTTGGGGCTTGCGCCGTGCTTCACCACGTTGCTGCACAGCGGAACAAACGTTTCATACTATTCTATGTTGCCGATACATGGACGCACGGGACCCCCGCAAGTCATTCCTGAGAAACAGCATTGTCCGCTGTGCAGCAACATCATGCAGCTGTGCTTTGTTGAGCTGGTGCGCAGCAGGAACGCATCACATGTTGCAGCATATGTGCTGCTGAGTCAGCGCACATGTCCCTGCATCAGCTAGCCCCTGGCGGCGTTCCTCGCCCATGTTCCAGTCTGTGCTGTGCTCCAACTTGTTGCTACAGCACGATGACATCATAAAGAGGTGAAAGGCGCGCTGTACTTTTGCCATCTTATACGGCGTGTCCCACGCAGGGAGAACACGAGTTGGCGTATTGAGGTTCAACCCACTTGCTAGCTGTCCAACCAACACTAGCCAAAGTGAGCCAGGACTCGCAGACATGGTGAACCCAGGGATGTGCTGCAAGCATACTGAAGCATACCTATTGGAGTGTGTAACCTAAGTAAAAGGAATCGCCAGGGTCCCCGTGCGGCAGGTATGCTGTGTGAATATGTGAAAGCTCTTGCTTGACTGAACGCATTGCATGCACTCCCGCTTGTGTCCAAGTGGGGTGCAGGCCGCCAGACACAACACAGCTGCTGGCGCAGTGCTTCACCACACAGCTGTGCAAGGCGACATCCACCGCCCCTGCACACTCAATTTGCCCACCTGATGCGCAGGTCTCCGTGCTCAAAGCCCACCAGCGCCTCGGCCTTGTGCAGAGCAGTCAGCACCTGGCAGCACCAACACACGCACGGGATGAGTTCAACACAACTCCTCACACAGCGAGGTAGGGCGCTGCTGGCAGCAGGCACCGGCTGAGCATGGCGCGAACACGCAGAAGGCAGGCTGCACAATCCTCAACTGTTGTGGATGGTGTCAAGGCACATAACGCAGCTTCACAGCACCTCACTACAGATTGTCTTCCCAATGCGCATCAACAGGCGAAGTCAAGCCCTCTCCTGCAACAGCAGCGGGCTGATGCCTCCACCGCAAGTCGCCGCGATTGACACCCATACATCGCAGCATCTGGCGACACCCCTTTCAGCTGCCAGGCGCCCTGACTCACTTAGACACACCGCGGCCCCGGCTGCATGCTTCACGCTTCATGCCTATTGCGGCATGTGGCACGTGCTGCTTCATGCCTATCGATTGATTGCTTCATGCCTATTGCAAATTGATTGATTGCTGCATGCTTCATGCTTCATGCCTTTTGCGGCAGGTCGCACCTGCTGCAGCATCATGGTGATGAAGTCCACGTCGCAGAAGCTGTTGTCCTCCTCCAGCCTCTTGTCCAGGCTGCCACCGTTGATGCCCTCCAGCACTGTGCCCCTGAACACCAGGTGGCCCTTGGAGTCCTTGGAGACAACAGCAGGGCCTGGGACAATTGCAGCAGCAGCAGCAGCAGCAGCAGCAGCAGCAGCAGCATGTGACTCTCTACTCACGTCAAGGCGCCTGTAGACAACGAAACACATTCAACACCATGCGGTAGACATGTGTATGCTGTGCAGCCAGCACTGTACAGGTTGCATGACAGTTCCCGTACATCACTATAAGTGGCTGTTCAGTCAGATATCAGACGGTCCCTGTTGTACGTGGACACAACCGCAGGGCCTGCGCTCGCCTTCAGACGAAGCAGCAGCTGCATAGCAACATCAGCAGCGCACAGCCCTGCTACCACAGGTGCTAACAGTCGCACTGCTGCAACAAGCACAAGCAGCACGCACCTGTGTGTATGATCATGTTCAGCTCCGGCGCCTGCGCTGCCACTGCATTCAGCCGCCTGCCAAGCATCCATTCGCGCTGAAACGCTTGCCGTAGTCCAGGCACTGGCTTGGCCATCTTGAGCACCTGCGCACGCCATTGCAAGCAGGGTTGAGTTTGTTTCAAAGGCATGTTTCAAAGGCATGAACATGTGGCTGGGTGATGATGGAAACCAGGGACAGCATAACGGGCATAGATATTTGATTTGTAAGCGAGTGTGAAGGAGGGCACGCCATGAGCGAAAGGAGGATGCCTTGTTGACTAGAACGGATGTGTTGATGACAGGCACACAACCACCACAACTGCGAGGCTCGAGCGTTTGACAAGTCCTGCCCAGCGCCCGCCCAGCACCCTGTCTCGTGCATAATGGTGACATTTTCGCGCCAATTGGCCCTCGACATGCAATGCTACTGCCTGGGTGTGCTGGGGTGCTGGCTGACAGACATAGGACGACGCACACATTGGCTGTGATACATGCACCGATGTATGCGCCCTGCAGCTCAACCACATCAGACAGCGCAACAGGGACAAGCAGATACAGGCAGAGCAGCAGCACCCACCAGCTGTGGCTGCTTGCCGCTGCTCTGCAGCTTGTAAACGTCTGCAGATGTGCCGCTGCCAACGTGCTTGGCCACCGTGAGGAACGGCGACAACTGGGACCCCTCATTGGCCTCGAACGACTCCTCAACCTGTGTGGCATGTACCAAGTGGAGTGTGGCACGTCGTGCGGAACAGCAGCACAGCAGGTGGAAAGGGAAACATCGCAGTTGAAGCAGCATATCTGGTGGCTGTGTCTTGGATGCAAGTAAACTGGCCCTTGGCAAAACAGGTGGGTGTTGCAGAACCGCACTGCATGGACTGCGCTGACTGTTGTGTACGACAGCGCTCAGGTGAACGCAAAGAGAGCACAGGCGTTGCCGGTGGCAAGAGCTGTGCTGCCGCAAGCAGTGGACAGCGGTCGTGTCGTACCTGGATTTGCTCCTCATCAAACCACAGCTGCTCAGCAAGCAGCGGCTGCTTGTGCTGCTGGTTGTCGGGTTGACGCGGGCGTGTAGAGCCTGTTGCATGCATACGTTGTCTTGTTAGGGCAAAACAGCATATCCTGAAGATTGCACACCATGCAGCAACGCAGCATGCACACTGTGACAGCAGTGTCTACTACCACTGCTACTGCTGTTGCTGCTGGCCATGTGCCACCTCACCTGCTGCCCCTGAAGCTCCTAGCAGGGCGTCCGCACGCCTGGGTCCACGTGTAACACGCCTCCTGCAGCCTCCTGTTATCAGGGATTGATCGCGTCCCTGAATTGCTAAAGCCATCGGCCTGTTGATGCAGAGTCCAAGGCTGGGGTGCTGACCACGTAACACTAGAGTGTCGGCACACGACAACGACGATGCAAGCAAAATTTGCTTGTAAAGTAGCTGCAGCGTTCCAGCAGCTCTCCGCTGTTTGCTCGCTGTGACACCGCACAGGAAGCCGATGTGCAGCACACACGGATTAACGCCTTTAGCTTATAATCTAGGCTTCTTAAACTTAATCAACACCCTGGTAACACACAATGTAGGCAGCCCTTTCGGGCCAGAGCATGACGCAAACCTTGGAGCACAACACATGAACCGTGCCTTGACTCACACTCGCACGTGCAACGCATTATGCAACAGTAACACTTTAACGCAGTCACTTATGCTGTAAACAGACAAGTAACGCCTGTTCCAACAGCTGCCAGGTGCTGTCAAGCTGCAAGCTGCCAGCGCCATCCAGCGTCAGCTTCCCCAACCCTGCCTGCGCAAGGACTGCGCCATCTGCTTTGCTCCAGTCACTGCTGCGACTGGTCACACCACACTGCTGCTGCTGCTGCCTCAGGAAAGCTGAGAGGACAGCGTTCAGCTGTCCTGTAGCACTGCCTGCATCTCCATCAGCATAACCAGCGACGACACATGGTGTTCTTACAATCACCTCCACCGCGGTTGAGCCTCTGTAGCAAACCGGCTGCAGCTGCAAGCCTGGCTGCCCATCAGATCTGTCAGGCCCTGAAGCTGTCTGCTGCTGCTGTTGCTGCTCCTGCTGCTGCTGCTGCTCAATTAGTCCAGATGCGTGAGCCACACCGCCTTGCTCCTGCTCCTGGTGGGGAGGTGCCAGCAACAGCGGCATCACCCACTGCTTCTGCGCCACCCTGAACACACCCTTCAGCCGCATCACATGTGGCTGCACAAGCTGCAGCAAAGGCAGCAATGAAGCTCGGTCAAAGATGTCCTGCTGGTCAAACACCCAGCCGCAGGAGCTGCAGCCAGCTGCTTGCAGGCCTGTACCGACCACTCTGCACGGCTTGCCTCGACGTGCTGCTGATGCTGCTGCTGCTGCTGCTTTGCCTGCACCTGCTTCATCCTGCACAGAAGCTGCTGCCTGATGGTCTGGCGCCTGTACCGCTGCTCGCAAGCTGCTGCTGCCGCTGCCAGCAGCTGCCTGCTGCTGTCGTGCCCTGCTGCTGCGGCTGCTGGGCGTCAGCAGCACGGCCGTTGCTGCTGCCGACCTCAGCACATCAAGCCAGCAGCTGTCCAGCTGTCCACGTGCTGAAGTGACCACCTGCGGCACGGTGCACACAGCAGAATGAGTGCGCTACAGCCCACGGCAACTGGCCGAATCTTGCTTAAACTGAAGGTTGATGGATTTAGTGGTTGCCCAATGAGCCTGTCATCGGCTCGAAAAACGGGCGATGTTCCCGTCGTGTAACATCCAAATTGTTAAACTGTGACCAGATAGTGAACATGCAGGCTGCAAGCAGCAAACAGTAGCTTCCAGGAGGCAGAGCTGCAGCATTGAACTCTGAACACGGCAGCTGCTGGCCAAACACAACACTGTGCAGCACCATGCCGCGTACACTGCTAGTTTGAGCGCCGACCTCACATGTATGCAGGGAGTTGCTTGCAGGAGCAGGACCTGCACATGCATTTGTCAACACCGTGGACGCTATCATGCATGTTCTACATACGGTGATCGACAGTCATTGACAGCAGTTCCAGCGCATCCTTGCCGCACCTCCTGCTTTGGCGGGAACAGCTCCTCCGCCGCCCACTGCTTGAACGCCTCCGCAGCGCCTGCGGCTGCTGCGTCTGCCTTGCTGCCCACCAGCACATCTGCCACGGTCACCTGGTCTGCTGCTGTGCTGCTGGCCATGAGCGTGGCTGGGTCAAACACAGACAGGTCCACCTGGCAGGAAACAGGTCGCGACATCCAGCAGGGTTGTGCAGTCTTTGCTGGACAGAGAATGAGGCGAGCGGGGTGTGTGGCTGCAGGCGTGTGCTGCAGCTAGCGCGCACAACGAAGGCAGGTGCTGCCCAGGCGTAGCTGCTAGTATGAGTGTTGGGTGCGTTGATGTGCTGCAGTGCTGCTGCTGGTAGCATGCGCACAGCAGCAGCAGCAGCAGCAGCAGCAGCAGGGGCAGCAGTCGGCTCACCAGGCAGACGACTGCGTTGAGCTGCAGCGAGGTGCACAGGTGCGCCCCCTGCAGTATGTCTATCAGGCCTGCAAGCCATGCACAAAGCAGGCACAGCAGCCAGCAGCAGTGTGAGGCTCGCGTGGTGCCAGGCTGCGCACTGCGCAGAGCATAATCAGTTGCCGTTGTCAAGCTACTGCTGGCGCGCGCTGCTGCTGCAAGGCATGGCAGAGGTCGACACAGACAGTCTGCGCCAATGCACATCGCATGCAGTGCCGTGTCCTTTCACACTGTTGGCGTACAGGTGATTTCCATTCGGTCAGCTGCATTTTGTTGCTTGATTGCTGCAGCTGCGCTGAAGCCCAGCCGACAGCGCGCTGTTGTGGCCCCTGCTGCTGCTACAGCCTGCCTGTGCAGCTGCTGCCTGCTGACTCACACAGTACTGCTCTGCGGACTGTGTGCTGCACTCTCTAGATCACTCACCGCCAGGGTGCCCTAGGCCGCTGGGCTCCATAACCACCCGGTCAGGTTTGGCCTGGCGGATGATCTGTGCTATGGCAGCACTCAGGGGCCCAGACAGCACGCAGCACATGCAGCCTCCTGCAAGCTGCTTCACCACTGCTGAGCCGTCAGGGCAGCTGGCCTCGATTGCAACTGCATCCAGGCCTACTGCACCAAACTCGTTAACTATGACGCACCAGACTTCGCTGGGAGGCTTGTTCTGATGGGGGTTGTGCGATTGCGCGCGGGTTACAGGGGTTGATGATGAGTAGTAATGTGCTTGCCTGAAGGCGGAAGAGTGCAGCAGGTTCTGTCGCATAATGCTGCTGCTGGCCACGTGTTCAACCACTTCAATGGCTCATGGTGGTTAGGCTGCATGCTGTCGTGCAAGCTGCGCTGCACCCACCTGCAGCAGGGCACTTATGACCGTGGTCTTGCCCACTCCCAGAGCTCCTGTGATGATTGTCACCGGTATGGGGAGTTTCAGTCGCCGTGGCTGAGTCATTGCTGCCTGGCTTATTTAGTCTGTTTTTCTGGGGTGCAGCTGCAAATGGATGGCAGCAGCAGCAGCACCAGCAGCAGCTGTGGTCTGAGAGTGGGGAGGTGATGGAAGATACCAACGGACGGGAGCAGAATATTCTGTCGTAATCTGTCCAGCTTGTTGTTGCGAGTTTTCAGTTCACACAAGAGGAACCTGACAATGTCGGTGACCTGGCCTGGCAAGCCGTATGACAAGGGTTTCAAATTGCGTTGTTCTTAATTTGCAATGCGACAGAGCACAAACTGAAGCTAACTTAGCGAGTTTTACTACACAGGGTTACACAACAATAGGTTGAGGCACGCAGTCAAGTGGGCTGAACACAGCGTTCAACCACAGCAAGAATGGCAGAGTGGGTGTTCTCGCTGCCCGGGGCAGCGAACGGAGAGCTGGTAGACAGGTAAGTATCTAGTCGTAGCCTGATGTGCGTGAGCACCCTGCTGCCCGGCAATTCATTGTTCAACCATCTGCATCTGCTCCAACATGTATCTCTACCTTGCACTTGTGGAACAGATTGATGGCCAAGATAGCTGAGTTAGAGACACGACTGTACGAAAGGGAGCTTTCTGGCAGCGACCTGATTCCAGCTGTGCACTGTAAGCGCTGTGGCCCAGTGCTGCTGGCAGAGTGCACCCATGTACTGCTTGTAATCCTTTGCCTCCACTGCAGGTTAATGGTGCTGCTTGTTTTGTCCACGTTAACTGCAAGTGTATGTCGTCGCCTGTGCCACGTCTTCTTTGGCGCCCACTTTACTTGCCTGGCTGTGCGGCATCATCTGCAGCCAGCAGCACCAGCAAGAGCTCCATCGCAGCTCCAGCGGTAAACAAGGAGCTCCTGCAAGCATTAGGCGACCCAGAAAAGCTTGCAGGACCTCCGCAACTTTTAGGAAACAGCAGCAGCAACAAGCGAGACAGCTGGCTAGGCTCAATGAGGAGCTCACTCGCCAAGTCCCTCGAATCCCTGACAGCAGCAGCAGACGGGCCCAGCAGCAGCTTAGATGCAGCCCTTAGCACCAGCAGCAGATATTCCAGCAGGAGCAATGTCAACAGCGGCGACGGCAGCAGCGGCCGCAGCGGCAGGGCGCAGGCGCCGCAGCTTGCAGGAAGACCAGCTGCTCAAGGGGAGTACCAGGCAGCGCAGCTCAAGCAGCAGCCAAGCTCAGGTGGTGATATGTGCGGATCATCAGCAGAGGCAGCAGCAGACAGCAGCACCAAGGCATCTGCAGGCATGCTGAAGAGCACAAGTAACACAGCACTGGCGCCGACTGCTGGAGTAGCAGGCGGTGGCAGCAGCAACAGCAGCAGCCAGCCAAAGTGGAGGAGCAGCTTGAAGCATTACTACAGGTGCGCATGCGTGGTACCGCAAGAAAAGGGCGTGCACAGCACCATTTTATTTAGGCAGGTCAAGCGCTATGTGGCTCTCAGGACGACACGCGTGCCGCCAGGGAAGCTTGGCAATCGAAGGCTTGCAACCACCCACACACGAAGCAACGCAAGCCGTCACAACATACAACATGCAAGGCGCGGCTCCAGCATAGAGCGCGTGGAGAGGCCCGCACCTGCGACAAGAGACAGCGCATGCGCCCAACACCAGCAGCCTGGCAAGGGCATTGAACAGCTGCCCACGCTCTGCGTACCCTGCTCTGCAGGTACTACCTGCCGCCTGCTGACGTGGACGACGAGACCGGCGACCTCACGCAGCGAGTGCAGGAGGCTGCCGGCGCTGCCCTGGCTGAGGCCAATGAGCGGCTCATGGAGGCGGAGCTCAAGTTGCAGGCAGCACAGGTGGGCGCGTGCAGCAAGGGGCGCTGCCGCGCCCCAGCAACAAAAACACTTACATGGGGCTCATTTTGCATGGCGTGGCATGCCTTCGGCAATGCGTGTGGGTCCTAAACAATGTGTGGGCTTGCAACGTGCACACCTGCTGCATCGATTATTTGCCGTGTTGCTGGTGCCTGCCGGCAGGCAGCGCAGCAGCAGCTGCAGCAGCAGCTGGCGGCGGCGGAGCAGCTGGCGGCCGAGGTGGAGCAGCTCAAGGGCGAGAACCTGGAGGCGTGGCGCGTCAAGTACGAGCTGGAGGGCCAGATGGCGGCGACCAAGGCCAGCCTTGAGGGGATGCAGCGGCAGGGCAGCAGCATGCACAAGGTGCGGTTGTGGCGAGGCTACTTGGGCCCTGCCGGCACCGGCAATTGCTACCTGCATGCCGTGTTGCCTGCGCTGCGTTGCAGGATGCAACGCACGCAGCAGCGGGAGCCGTTGTACGGGCTGTCGAACAGCCGCTTTCTGCACAGAACACACACTCACACACACCACCACTGCATCAATCATCTGGAGCTGGCCTGCTGTTGACTTGCAGGAGCTGGAGGCGGTGCGGCAGCAGGCGCAGATCTGGTCGGACGTCAGCAGCAGCGAGGTGCAGAAGATGCGCGCTGAGGGCGGGCTGCTGACGGGGCAGCTGGCAGCACGCAGTGCTGAGCTGGCAGGGCTGCGGCAGCAGCTGACAGAAGTTGAGGCTGAGCGGGATCGGGCGCTTCAGGAGCGGCAGCAGGTGGGCACTGGCGTGTTCTGTAAGTTGCTGTTGATTCACGAGTGCCTTGAGCAGAGCTTTACCCCCTGCGACAACAGCAGTGCATCTCAGCGGTTGATCTGGTCTGAGCCAGGTGACAACCTTCATCACTTTGTGTGGGTCACCTCATCTGGTTTTGGTCTACTGCACCCGCTCATTATGTTTGCTGCTGCCGTTGTGTTGCCTTCAGGCGCTTGAAGAGCGCGAGAAGCTGCATACTCAGCTGCAACAGGTTGGGTCGCTTCAGCAGCAGCTGGCTGCAGCCAGTGCCGCTGCTGCTGCCGCCACCAGTGCGGCGTCAGTCTGGGAGGAGAAGTTCATGCGGGAGCGGGCTGTGAGGAGGAAGCTGCATGAGCAGCTGCAGGTGAGGCTGTGGCGGCAGGCGCAGCAGCGGTGGCTGGCAGCAGCAGCCAGCAACTCACATGCAAAAAGACAGAAGCGTACTGCGCACAGTTGGCACCCAGCTGGACATACTGCCCCACCAGAAGCAGCAGTAGTTTTGGTTCATCGATGACAAGCAAGGCTTACTTGCAGCACACGACTGGAGTTGTTGTGTTCGCCTCGACATGCCTGCTGCTGCGCCTTGTGCTGCAACATTCGTTGTGCATCGCCTGCCTTTGGCGGCATTCCTTGTCCAGGTGCTGCGTGGTAACATCCGCGTGATGTGCCGCATTCGGCCGCCCCATCAGCAGCAGCAGCAGTCACCCAGCAGGAGCCCCGCTGCTGCTGCTGCTGCATTTGGCGCCACACACGGCAGCTGCATCAGCTACCCGCTGGAAGGGCTGCTGGCGGTGCACGATGCCTCAACTGCGCGGCAGCGAGATTTCGAATTTGACGCTGTGTATGCGCCGGAGGCCAGCCAGCAGCAGGCAAGCACAGAAATTCTGGCAACTGCAGGCTACCTGCAAGCCCTGTGCACGCCAAGCGTGCATGTGCCTGTCATGAATTGCGGTGTCTTTCGATTATAGTCTTCTTCTGGTTTTTATGGACCCCATGAGCCGTGTTTGGCTCCTTTGCGGGTGGGCCACTGGCCCTACTTTGGTAAATTGGTAAATTGGAAAATTGGC
Organism: Scenedesmus sp. NREL 46B-D3; assembly: GCA_014080715.1. Lineage (NCBI taxonomy): Eukaryota > Viridiplantae > Chlorophyta > Chlorophyceae > Sphaeropleales > Scenedesmaceae > Scenedesmus > Scenedesmus sp. NREL 46B-D3. The sequence continues at coordinate 154,124 of JACERP010000058.1, forward strand.
ATACTGCTCCGCACCACGCATCACAGCAGCAAGAGTATGTTGCAATGTGGTTCACCTTAAAACCGTACCCCGCTTGCCAGCCACTTCCGCCATCTACCGTGCACTAACTCCTGTGTATATGCTGTGCGTTGCCCTACAGTCAACAAGCTGCTGGTGCTGCCCTAGCTTACGCATGTGTGCTTTGGGTGCTGCTGCTGCTGCTGCTGCTGCTGCTGCTGCTGTGGCTGCTGCCAGGTTTTTGAGGAGGTGTCTCCGCTGGTGCGCTCCTGCGCTGATGGCTGCAACGTGTGCATCTTTGCGTACGGCCAGACGGGCAGCGGCAAGACGTTCACCATGGACGGACCAGCAGACAACCCAGGCATAAACGCGCGTGCACTGCAGGTGCGCTGATGTATAGGGTAGTTTGCAGCTTCTGCTGCCGTGCAGCTTGGTCTGAGAGCCCTGCCATGCCCATACATCGCTGCTGCTGCTGCTGACACTGCTGGCGCAACAGACAAGACCAGCCACTCCTGGGGCTTCAAGCAGTGATGCTACATCAACAGTGTGGCTGCTGCTCCCGCTGCTGGCGCTGCTCTCACCTCGCATGCCATCCCTGCGTGTGTTGCTGCAGGAGCTGTTCTGCATCGCAGCCGACGAGGTCGACCACTCCTGGTCCTTCCAGGTGGCCATGCTGGAGATCTACAACGAGGCGGTGCGAGACCTGCTGGCAATGTCAGCGTCCATGGGTGGGGCAGCGCTGCAGCCCCAGCAGCAGCGGTGGCGACTGCTGCAGCTGCACACACTGTGGAGGTGTCTGGCCTGCCAGCGGGAGAGCTGCCACCTAGTATGGACAGGTATGCGCGGAGGTGATGCAGCGCTGGTGGTCCAGCTCCAAGCCGGGTGCTGCCTTTGCCGCTGCTGTGTTGGGCAGACGGGGGTTGCCATGCGGATCAATTGAGGGCAAATTGGTGCCTGCTGCTGCCCAGCGGCCACCGTCGCATGCAGGGCTGGTCGTGCTCAACGCCCTACATTCTCATAGCAGCCCGGCAGTAGAGTCTGCCGCTTCCTGCGGATGTGACCGGGTATTGTTGTATGCCGGCTGCAGCTTTGGTGCCACAGTATGCACTGCTGTGCATGAGCCCTTTGGCCTTTGTTGGCTCCTGAGCGGGGTCACGCTCCGTTGTTGGGCGAAGCATGTGTGATGTGATACAATGCTTGTGTGCTTGCAGGGTGCCTGGGCTGGTGTGGCGGCGGGTGCCTGTCTTGTTTCTCATCAACTTTATTCATGTTCAATTCCTGGTGCCCTGCGGTGCCCTGCTGTGCTTGTGTGTCTGCAGGGTGCCCAGGCTGGTGTGGCAGCGGGGGTCTGTTTCATGATCAGTTCTTTATATTTCTGGTGCCATGGGGTACCCTGCTGTGCGTGTGTCTGCAGGGTCCCCGGGCTGGTGTGGCGGCGGGTGTCCACGCCAGCTGAGGTGCGGGCGGCGCTGCGGGAGGGTGCGCGCGCACGCGCCACAGCAGCGACAGCGCTGAACGCGGCCAGCAGCCGCAGCCATGCACTGGTCTGCGTGAAGGTGCAGGGCGTGCGCGAGGGCAGGGCCTTCACCACGATGATGCACCTGGTGGACCTGGCAGGTGGGTGGTGTGGTGCCAGGCGCAGTACTTAAGGCCACAGCAGCGGTCCGTGCTGTTGCTGTGATGGCTTGATCAAGACCATCACCAAACTGCCGGTGGTCAGCAGCTGCGCAGCGTGACTTGTTATGTTAAGTACACCTCTTGAACTGCTCATCACATACCAAGGCTCTTGAGCTTCGTGGCAGAGTCTGGTGGCTGAAGCGCACAGCCGCTCAACTGGTAACTGGATGCAATGGAAGCTGAGGCCTAGCCTTGCACAGGCAGCTGCTTGAGGATGGGGTTGAGAGCAGCCTGCAAGCTCATGTGTGCACACACCCGAAACGAGCACGCATGCATGGTGGCCCCCAAAGTGCCGATCCAATACAACCAATGCGGCCTGGTGCACTGCTGCAGGCTCTGAGCGTGTGGACAAGAGTGAGGTGACGGGGCAGCAGCTGAAGGAGGCGCAGGCAATCAACAAGTCGCTCAGCGCCCTGGGTGACGTCGTCGCGGCTCTGCAGCGGCGCGGCGCGCACATCCCCTTCCGCAACAGCAAGCTCACGCAGGTGGGTGCTGCTGAGCTGCAGGCGTGGGCAGCGACTATGATATGGCACATGCTGGGCATGCGACGGCTCTCCCACAAAGTTACATGCACTTTGAGAACATTGAAAACAAGAGTTCATGGAGGTTTGTTAGCGCCTTGCTGGCACAGCACCTGCCTCACTGCCGCGCACTCACTGATGTGCCTGACGTGCCGTGCACGCCTCCTCACCCACTTGCATGTGCATGTGCATGTGCATGTGCATGTGCATGTGCATGTGCAGGTGCTGCAGGACAGCCTGTGTGGCAGCAGCAAAGTGCTGCTGGTGTGCAACCTGTCGCCCGAGCCTGCATCGTGCAGCGAGTCGCTGTCGTCGCTCAACTTTGCATCGAGGGCAGCTCAGGTGGAGCTGGGGCAGGCACGGCGCACCCCGGCAGCTGCAGGCAGCAGCAGCACAGCAGCCGACGCTGCTGCAGATGCTGCTGGCAGCCCCGGGCGCGGCGGCAGCAGCAGCAGCTCAGCAGCAGCAGCAGCAGCAGGCGGCACCGACAGGGGCAGCAGCTCCAGCCCAACCAAAATGATGTCGACGGGGACACATCCGCTTGCTGCTGGCGGTGGTAGTGTGCGTACTTCTGGCAGCTTCTCTCCTGGGGGGCTGGCTGCAGCAGCAGTGCGGCCAGGCTCGCGGTTGAGTGAGCGTGCAGCAGCAGCAGGCGCTGCCGGCGGGATGTCCAGCATCGGCAGCCCCAGGCTGTCTGCTTCAAGCACTGCCAAGCCTGCACGGCATTAGCTGCAGCTGGGGTGGGCAGCAGCGTGCCCCCCCTGCTGAGCTGCCAGCACCTGAAACTGTTCAGTTGGTTCAGTTACTTGAAGAATGTAGTCTTCAAGAAGATCTGAGGAAAAATGTCAGTAGCTGCAGCCATCGCATCAAACGGTGCACTTTGAACTAGCCAAATCTATTGCTGGATTGTGGCTTGTTCTGAAAGCATTGCATGCGCTTGAGCCAGGTCCCGCAGAGGTATCACTGTCGACATCATCCTCCAATTGTTGGCTTGCGCGGTCCTGACTCAGGCCAGCGTGAGTACACGTGTAAAAGCTATCACAGCAGGGCCTGCCTGCTTGACTCAGCACCCGCAAGTTGCGGGCTGTCAAGCTGGGAAACGGGTTGCCTCAGCTGCCGCTGCTGTTGCAGTTATGACTTGCACTATTTCGTGCCAGCGCTGTGCCCGGCTTTCAGTGGAAGGCAGGCTGCAGCCAGCACCTTGCAAATCGGTAGTGAATCAGCTCCGACCCATGCACCCTGCTTCCATCAGGCTGGGAAGGAGAAGCCGACTGAAACTTGATAAGTATCTGCAGCACAATAAAATACAGAGCAGAGCAACACAAGCTGCCAGCAAGTGGAGGTTAAAGCATACTGTTGCTGACGTGTGTCCGTCCCATTGTCGAATATGGCAGTGAGGTTTGGTTTCCGTCCACAGCTAGGCAACTGCAGCTGATTGACAAAGTGCAGACAGACATCATCAAATGCGCAATGCGCTGTGGCAAGGAGCGCCCATGCTCTTCAGCTCTCTTGGCAGAATGGGGTGTGAAACCGTTGCATATGTGGCTTCATCAGAGGGCTTGGAGTACTACTACAGGATTCAGCGTATGCAGGGCGTTCGGCTGCCAAATCAAGTGTTTACAGCTGAATGGAGGCGTCCTAGTGGTGCTGTGGCGGTGACACCGTGGCACAAGTATGTGCAGAGCCTGCTGTGCAAGTATGGTGTGAATGTTGTGACCGCGGAAGGCAGAGCCAGTGCGTGCAAGAGCCATGTCAACAAGCAGGTCAAGACACTACATGCTGAAAGGATGCATGTGAAACGTTGGAACACTCCACTCTGAGTCGGTATGTGGCTCATGTGCATCCCTCTCATGTTGATGCTATGGGTTTCAGGAGGCCTAGGCCGTACTTGCGTTCAGTGGCAATTCCACGTGGTATTGAATTGCTGTTGCGTGTTCGTATGGGTTGTCTGTGTGTACATGAGCGTACTAGTCAGTTTGGCGGTCGCAGAGCTAACTCCACTTCAGGATGTCCTTGTTGTGGTGCAGAAGTTGAGTCTTTGTCACACTTCATGTTTGATTGCCCTGCTACTTCTGCTCAGAGGGATGATATGTTTGCTGAGATCAGATCCCTGCCTGGTTGCGCTGAAAAGTTGCGCAGCGTTTTGTCCATGGCTGATTCGTCAATCAAGGTGTTGCGTTTTGTATCTGATGATATTTGGGGCAGTTCTGGAAGATGTCTGATGGTGTCACCCTGTATTGCTGCTTTTCTTGTCAAGTCTTGGGATGTGCGCAATGCATGCAAACATTCTGGAGCAGTGCTCCCTCCTCTTTCCGCCCCGGTGGGGCGCGGGCCGATGGCGCTGATGCTATGGCTTGAATGGGTAATATGATGATGATGATGATGAAGCTGCCAGCAAGCCGGCGTTAGGGAGCAAGGTTGCATACATGCATGCAAACTGCACTGTTGCACCCCAGCACTGCTGCTGACTGTCGACAGCGCTGCTGCTGCTGTGGAGGCCGTCATCATCATCATCATCATCATATTACCCATTCAAGCCATAGCATCAGTAGCTGTGGAGGCCAGTGCTTTGGAGCTATCTCGGCATGCCGCTGCAAGTGCAGGGCTGAGCAGTGGCATGCCATTGGCCAGCGGCACAATAAAATTGAGTTTATGGCTGATGACGCAGTTGAGGCAGCAGATGTCATCTGTGTGTTGCTGATTTTCTTCTGAAGGCTTGGAATGTGCGCAATCATTGCAAGTATGGCATACTTGCGAACATTCTGGAGCAGTGCTCCCACATCCTTCAGACCCGGTGGGGCGCGGGCGAGGCGCTGATGTGGCGGGTTATGATGATGATGAGGGGGGGGCGGGGCCGATGGCGTTGATGCCATATATCAAATACCCTTAGTGAGTGGGCCTGTGGCCCTACTAGTAGGGCCACAGGCCCACCCACTAAGGGATGCTATTGTCACTATGGCTAGATTGGGTGCTATGATCATGAGGCAGCAGATGTGTTACCGGCTGTGTTACAATGCTGCACAGTTACGCCCATGGTTAAGTGATAACCTCACCGCATGCCGACTGTGCTGCTGGGTGGGGTGATGCAACATGATGCATATGTCTTGAAGTATGCAGCATGCCAAGCCATGAGTATGCCATGTGATTGTTGGGAGGATGCATGTGCATGTATCATGTTGAAAAGTGAGGGCTCGTATCAAGTAACAAGCAGCATTGTATCAAGCGAGCCGCACATGCAATCCGTTTGCTGCTGCGTTGGAGTGCTGCCTCTTCCTGACAAGCATTACACCCCACGAGCCTGGTTTGGCTCCTTTGTAGGTGGGCCAGTGGCCTTGCTTTGATTGTAGAAGTCCGTTGGTATTGTGTTCAAGATTACAAATCAGACATGCCATGAGGGTGGCGGGGGCCCATTCTGGTATGTGAGTGACACCAATCTTGCGTTGCAATCCTAGGCACCCAGCCGACCCACGATTAAATATCAGCAGCTTGTAAAGCCTGTATGCACGTTGATATTATGATATAATGATATCCGTCAAGCCAGTTTTATGATAACCGCTCCAGGCTTTCACTCGCTTTTATCCGCTGTTCGCAGCATCAGCCATCGATTACCCGTGGACTACTCATGTACGTAGGTAGAGTGTGAAAACGTCACCACCCGTGGGTGACACTTGTAATTAGTGTTCAGCTACAGACCATTGCTGACGCTGTGTATCTTTTCAAAAGTTAACAAAACACAGTTTAAATGTAATTTTGGGCCTGATGTGGTGCCTACCTCACCAGGCTGTCACTCGTGGGTAGAAGCCACGGGTAGACCCGCCCGGATGACCTATCCGGGGTAAGCAACAGCATGCCCCAAAGCGCAAGTGACACACCTTTAGCAGTAGTTTAAACAGTTGTGAAATAATCCATCAATGCTTAGCAAGAGCTGATCGCTTGAAACTGACGACATCCATTCCATTTTTGGTGCAAGTCCGCTGTGCTTCTACCTACAGTAGTCGCCACCCTTCCCTTATTTTGTTCCGTCGAAGTCTGCTTGCAGCTGGGACTGAATCAAGGTGATTCTGCCGAGTCACTAGCGGAAACCAGTTCATTCTTGTGCAGCAGGCCGAGGCAGCAACTGCTGGACAGGAGCAAAAAAAGTTTGAAAGCAAAATAAATGAACTATACACGTCTCAAATGCCCAGACAGCTGTCAGTGCAGAGAACTTGCCACTGGCCACGTTGAGCAAGCTGTGTCCGCTCCAAAGCAGCTGCCTCGACCTCTCGCAGCTTACCTTTTCATGTCAATCAGCATCTAGATCCTCACCGACCCCTCTCGCAACACTGCGTGGCGCTGGTGCAGTGTATCTGAGGAGTCTGGGACTACCTACTGGTGGCAGCCTAATCCAACTGCTCAACCTCTACTTGGCGCTTGCTTCCAGGTGTTGCAGCTGTCTAAACCATCCCTGTCAACAGCAGCGGCAGCACTGGCTCGTGCTGGTAACCATGGTGGTTGCAACCCATGCTCTGGCGCTGCACCAACAAAGCTGGCAGGACTGGCTGCCGGCTTGCTGCCTATCGCCTGCACCAGGGCGTCAGTCACCAAGTGCTGGAGCGGCACCGCAGGTGGGGCTGCTGGAGGTTGAGAGTGTGGCCAGCATGCACGCGTACATGTGTCACCCTCCCCTGCATGTGTGCACGGACTTGGCAGCGATCCTTGAACACCGGGTGTGTGTGGGGTTGTGTGCGTGTGTGCGTGGCTGGCGGGTCGGGAGCAGGGGGGGCGAATGGGTGAAGAGGGCCCCCCGAATGCCACGCTCCAGCAGACTGCTGGGGTGTCACGTTCGGCCCCCAGGAGCATCGGCCATTGCGCTGCGTCTGCTGGAGGTCCGGCGGCAGGATGGGGGTGCCGGTCGGGCTGCCCGCTGCTGTGCGTGTTGAGTGGTGCAGGCCTGCCTGGAGGCGCCGACCCATGGCGCACCCTGCTGCCATGCGGCCTGGCAGCAGCAGCCGGCCCCTGGGGCGCCCTGCTCTCAGGAGGCCAGGCAGCAGAGTCCGTTGCACCCTGTAGTCCCTCCTTTCTTTGCCTCCCTGACTCTCAACCCTTTTGGCGCCAACTTGTGACTTGTAACTTGTAACCCTAACTTGTAGTGCCCACGCTGCAGGTCCACAAGCACTCAGACGCGTTGTCTGAGCCCCGCTTTGCACCGCTGCCTTTCTGCTCTCCGCCCCATTTTCTGCCAGTGCCGTGCTCGACGGGCTGCTACTTGGGTGTCACAGCGTCTGACAACATGCAGAGCTGCTTGTGAAGACAAATGGGTGAGCAGTGTTCATGCAGCGCTGCCTAGCAGTCCTCAACTCATGTGCTGATGACATGTATTCCTGCCGTCGCCGCTGCTCAAGCACCAGGCTAACATCGATGTTGTCTCGCAGTGTCAGCAGCAGCCCTGGCTGCACTTTCCTGGTGAACCCCTGTGTCCCGCCACTCTCGACTGTATCTTTCTCCTGCTTTCAGGCGTCGCGGCTTGCACCACCACCCCTGCCAGCAACCACACCGGCAGCAGCAGCAGCAGCATCAACAGTGTGCCATCAAGCATGTCGGCAGCAGCTGGCGCTGTGGTGCTATCACAAGCAACACTGGCAAGACCGACTGCTGCCTAGCAGCCCTCCAACCCATCCCTGCCAGCAGCAGCATTGGCATCGTGCTGGTAGCCATGGTGGTTGCAACCAACGCTCAAGCGCTGTGCGGAGCGGAGCTGGCAGGACTGGCTGCCGGCTTGCTGCCTATCGCCTGCACCAGGGCGTCAGTCACCAAGTGCTGGAGCGGCACCGCAGGTGGGGCTGCTGGAGGTTGAGAGTGTGGCCAGCATGCACGCGTACATGTGTCATCCTCATCTGCATGTGTGCGCGCGCACGCGCAACGGACGTGGCAGCGATCCTTGAACTCCAGGTGTGTGTGGGGTTGTGTGCGTGTGTGCGTGGCTGGCGGGTCGGGAGCAGGGGGGGCGAATGGGTGAAGAGGGCCCCCGAATGCCACGCTCCAGCAGACTGCTGGGGTGTCACGTTCGGCCCCCAGGAGCATCGGCCATTGCGCTGCGTCTGCTGGAGGTCCGGCGGCAGGATGGGGGTGCCTGTCGGGCTGCCTGCTGCTGCGCGTGTTGAGTGGTGCAGGCCTGCCTGGAGGCGCCGACCCATGGCGCACCCTGCTGCCATGCGGCCTGGCAGCAGCAGCCGGCCCCTGGGGCGCCCTGCTCTCAGGAGGCCAGGCAGCAGAGTCCGTTGCACCCTGTAGTCCCTCCTTTCTTTGCCTCCCTGACTCTCAACCCTTTTGGCGCCAACTTGTGACTTGTAACTTGTAACACTAACTTGTAGTGCCCACGCTGCAGGTCCACAAGCACTCAGACGCGTTGTCTGAGCCCCGCTTTGCACCGCTGCCTTTCTGCTCTCCGCCCCATTTTCTGCCAGTGCCGTGCTCGACGGGCTGCTACTTGGGTGTCACAGCGTCTGACAACATGCAGAGCTGCTTGTGAAGACAAATGGGTGAGCAGTGTTCATGCAGCGCTGCCTAGCAGTCCTCAACTTCATGTGCTGATGACATGTATTCCTGCGTCCGCTCCAAGCACCAGGCTAACATCGATGTTGTCTCGCAGTGTCAGCAGCAGCCCTGGCTGCACTTTCCTGGTGAACCCCTGTGTCCCGCCACTCTCGACTGTATCTTTCTCCTGCTTTCAGGCGTCGCGGCTTGCACCACCACCCCTGCCAGCAACCACACCGGCAGCAGCAGCAGCATCAACAGTGTGCCATCAAGCATGTCGGCAGCAGCTGGCGCTGTGGTGCTGTCACAACAACACTGGCAAGACCGACTGCTGCCAAGAAGCCCTCCAACCCATCCCTGCCAGCAGCAGCATTGGCATCGTGCTGGTAGCCATGGTGGTTGCAACCAACGCTCTAGCGCTGTGCGGAGCGGAGCTGGCAGGACTGGCTGCCGGCTTGCTGCCTATCGCCTGCACCAGGGCGTCAGTCACCAAGTGCTGGAGCGGCACCGCAGGTGGGGCTGCTGGAGGTTGAGAGTGTGGCCAGCATGCACGCGTACATGTGTCATCCTCATCTGCATGTGTGCGCGCGCCGCGCAACGGACTTGGCAGCGATCCTTGAACTCCAGGTGTGTGTGGCGTTGTGTGCGTGTGTGCGTGGCTGGCGGGTCGGGAGGAGGGGGGGCGAATGGGTGAAGAGGGCCCCCCGAATGCCACGCTCCAGCAGACTGCTGGGGTGTCACGTTCGGCCCCCAGGAGCATCGGCCATTGCGCTGCGTCTGCTGGAGGTCCGGCGGCAGGATGGGGGTGCCTGTCGGGCTGCCTGCTGCTGCGCGTGTTGAGTGGTGCAGGCCTGCCTGGAGGCGCCGACCCATGGCGCACCCTGCTGCCATGAGGCCTGGCAGCAGCCGGCCCCTGGGCGCCCTGCTCTCAGGAGCCAGGCAGCAGAGTCCGTTGCACCCTGTAGTCCCTCCTTTCTTTGCCTCCCTGACTCTCAACCCTTTTGGCGCCAACTTGTGACTTGTAACTTGTAACACTAACTTGTAGTGCCCACGCTGCAGGTCCACAAGCACTCAGACGCGTTGTCTGAGCCCCGCTTTGCACCGCTGCCTTTCTGCTCTCCGCCCCATTTTCTGCCAGTGCCGTGCTCGACGGGCTGCTACTTGGGTGTCACAGCGTCTGACAACATGCAGAGCTGCTTGTGAAGACAAATGGGTGAGCAGTGTTCATGCAGCGCTGCCTAGCAGTCCTCAACTGCCATGTGCTGATGACATGTATTCCTGCCGTCGCCGCTGCTCAAGCACCAGGCTAACATCGATGTTGTCTCGCAGTGTCAGCAGCAGCCCTGGCTGCACTTTCCTGGTGAAACCCTGTGTCCCGCCACTCTCGACTGTATCTTTCTCCTGCTTTCAGGCGTCGCGGCTTGCACCACCACCCCTGCCAGCAACCACACCGGCAGCAGCAGCAGCACAGCAACAGTGTGCCATCAAGCATGTCGGCAGCAGCTGGCGCTGTGGTGCTGTCACAACCAACGCTGGCAAGACCGACTGCTGCCCTGAAGCCTGTCAACTGCTCAACCTCCTGCATCCCTACCTCAGGTGGGCTGCAGCAGTGTGCATGCATACATGCGGTACGAGCCGGCATGCATGTGTGACTCTAGTTTAGGGTTTAGGGATTAAAAAAAGGGTTTAACAACCCTAAACCCTAACCCTAAACCCTAACTGCATACATGCGGTATGAGCAGGCATGCATGTGTGACTGTGCAATGAGCAACTGTGTTGCCCACATCACTGGAGACCGGGTGCACGTGTGGTGTGGTGGGCGTGTATGCATGCCTGGCTGTCAGGGCAGAAAGGGGAGAGGGCCTGTGCCTCAAACCGAGTTATCTGTACCCCTGATCCAGCCCCCTGTCTCGGTGCTGTACTGCCTGCCGGCGGACTCCTGGCGTGTGCCGTGCCGCCGCAGGAGAAGCAGCCAAGCTGTTGCGTCTGCTGCCTCAGAACGGATGGGGCAGGGTTGGGCTCAAGCATCTGCTGTGTGTGATGAAGAATGCATGTCTGTGTGGTTGCGTAGGCCTGCCTTGCATCTCCACACCCACTCAGACGAATCGTCTGAGTCCCCGCTCCCCCGCTCCCGCTGTGTCCTGCTGTTGTGTTTCTTCACCTTCTTTCCTTGTTTGAAGGTTCAACCTGCAAGTTGCAGAACTGCATCTGGCGGTCACGCTTGCGTCCATGTTGGGTGACATCATACAGAGTCACTTGTCAAGGCACCGCTGCTATTCCTTTGTGAGAGGACACGGCACTATCATGCTCTTCTCTTGTGTGCCTCCTCTTCAAGCACTCAAGCACGTGCGCTGGCACCAGCAGGGTGCTGGCACCAGCCGCCCTGCGGCGGGGTGCTGACACCAATGCCCTGGAAGCCTTTAAACTCGTCCACCTGGTGTAGTGGTGAAGACGCTGGAGTAGGAGGAGGAAGGTCGTGAGTTTGAACCCTGCCAGGACACCGTATGGAATTGACGGTGCAGAAGGATGCCGTGCAGTGGCCAAGTAGAGGAGGGCTGCTGTGCGTGCAGTCAGGATTAGGAGTGCTTGCGACACAGCAGCGTGCCAGTTCGCTAGAGCCGAAGGCAACTGGCCGATTCCCCGATTCAGGATGTCCTTGTTGTGGTGCAGAAGTTGAGTCTTTGTCACACTTGGTGTTTATTGCCCTGCTGCTTCTGTTCAGAGGGATAGTATGTTTGCCGAGATCAGATCTATGCCTGGTTGCGCTGAAAAGTTGCGCAGCGTTTTGTCCATGGCTGATTCGTCAATCAAGGTGTTGCGTTTTGTATCTGATGATATTTGGTGCAGTTCTGGAACATGTCGGATGGTGTCACCGTGTATTGCTGCTTTTCTTGTCAAGTCTTGGGATGTGCGCAATGCATGCAAACATTCTGGAGCAGTGCTCCTCCTCTTTCCTCCCCGGTGGGGCGCGGGGCCGATGGCGCTGATGCTATGGCTTGATGGGTAATATGATGATGATGGCCGATTCCCCTAAATTAAATTGCTGGATCAGGTGGTTGCCCAATGAGCCTGTCATTGGCTCAAAACGGGCGATGTTCCCGTCGTGTAACATCCAAACTGTGCATGCGAGAAGGGGGGTCCAGGCTGCCGCAGCCTGGTCTCAGCTGGTTAGTGCCTTTTGTATCTGGCCCCGTGCAGCAGAAAGTGCCGCTTTGCAAGTTGTGGCGGCCGATGCAAACCGGAAAAAGTCCTTTTGAGACACTGGGTAACTATTATAAGCTATTATGAGATTTGCGCTATCAGGTGTAATAAGCCTCTAAAATCACAGCATTGACATCGCATACTATGCGTATCAAGACAGGTACAACAATAGGGTGTGTGTACACATCTTGACACTGCTTGCTTGCCTTTTGCTGCTGCGTTAGAGTGCTTCTTCTTCTGACATCGTGTAACCTGATGTGTTTCCTCCTTATGGGCAGTTGATTGCAGTTTTTGTCCGATCTCTGGGCTTTGCACCTGTGCTGCCTATAAAGTAAACAACTGGTCAAAGCTGGACACAACAAGCAGGTGAAGGTGCATCAGCACGCCTGAGTAATCCTCTCCCTTTCAACCACATTTTACATTTTCACATTTTGGAGTTACATGGGTAACTTCGCCCGTAACCAAGCCTCTTTCACAAAGCGTCTGCATGCAAACACAACCATTAGTTGCACTTTGAGAGGTGCTGGCGCTCATTACTGATCAGTGCCGACGTCCGTCAAATCTGTAACAGGTTTCAGCCATCCAAACTTTGGCATTGGAGCCGGGATGCCAGCCGCAGCCAGCAGACAGAGTAATGACAATTTCGCCTGTCACAACGCAGTTGACGATTGCGATGTGCGACTCATGCTGTGCACAGCACGTGCTGCTGCTAAAAACCCTGCAGCCTTGCTGACAACAGCCTTGCAAGCCAGAACCAAGTGCACGATGCGTTGTAACCATGCATCTATGCATCAGGTGTTGCCTGCTCAGCTCTGATCACTGTGCCCTGACAACGCTAGCAGAGCACTACCCATAGTAAGCACAGCAAAGCAGAGCCGGTAAGTGTAAAAACCATCCGCAACGCAACGCAAGGCCAAGCATCTCACATGGCGAGCGCACCTTGCTGTCAGCTGAAGAATGTGCCATCCCCAACATGATTAAATCGCGGTAAACCACCTCAGACCCAAGTGCAGCCCCATACTGTTGTGGGAGCTCAGTAACATACTGACTGCGTTAGGTGCTTCATCTTCTTGACATACTGACAACGCTATTGACAGCCAGGCAAGGCATACAACACCGTCTGCAGCACCACACCACATTACAAACGCAGCAGCAGTTGCTAGCTCAGCCTAGTCTCCCCTGCTAGCTCCCGATGGGCCCTCACCCAGCTGCAGGGACTTCTCAGGGTTGAGCAAGTACTGCAGCAGCACACAGCATGCGCACAAGGGTTTTTACAAGAAAGTTTGTAAAGTTTGCGGCATAGCAGGGCAGGGGAGCATGTTGAGAATGGTTAGCAGCAGAGGCTAGGCAATGTTGAGCGGCATGCGTGGGTGTGCTTTTGCAGCGCTCCCAGGCGCATCACATGAGATGCCAGCACTTGGACCTGCAGCTGATGACTCGACAGACCACACACGATTGCACAATCCAGCTCTGTACACAACGGGAGCACTCTGACAGCGGCCGAGCCTAGGAGGGTGGCGTGCTGCCTGCAAAACGACAACAGCAAGGCTGCACAGCAGGACTGCAGCTCCTGCAGCAGCGTCAAGCAGCTCATGTGCCACATACGCATACGCTCGTACCCCGCTCCGGCTCGGGCTCCAGCTACCTGTCCTTCACCCTGCAGGCTTTCACAGTAGAATATCTCATGGCCGTGGACCTGTGACACGGGGCAACAAGCTGCACTGAGCCCTAGACTGAAACCCTAGAACCTGAACACAGCGGCAGCCACCTGGTTCTCTGCCTCCTCGCTGTGGTAGACGCACGACACCTCGGGGTCGCTGGCCAGGTCGCCCACAAAGCCAAACGTGTTCATGCGCTTCTTGCAGGACTCAACCTGAGAGCAGCAGCAGCAGCAGCAGCAGCCAGCAGCAGCAGCAGCGGAAGTGGGGCAACATGAAGTCGAGCGATAGTGTTGGTGCAGGGTGGTGGCCACCTAGCCACCTGGTGGCACCTAGCCACCTGGCCACCATCTGACCACTGCAGCCACTTGGAAGCATCTAGGGCAGGAAAAGCCAGCGTGCACGTGCCTGCTGCCAGCACCTCCTCATACAGGGTTGCATCTGCTGGCGAGCAGCGCTGGCGTCAAGCATCTACTGCTGCTGCTGCTGCTGCTGCTGCTGCTGCTGCTGCCTGTGCGCACCTGCTTGCTGTCCACCAGCTTCTCCGCTCCAGCACGTTGAAGTTGCTGCGGCGCAAGATGCAGCCGGGCTTCACCTCAGGCTGCGGTGTGGAGGCAGTATGGCCAGGCGCCAGGCAGGCAAGCAGGCAGCGTCAATGGTGTGGCTGCACTACAGCCGACACGGCTCAATTTTTTTTCAGCGCAGGCCGCAGCCACGCTGCACGTCGATCTGCAAGGCTGCCAGGCACTGAAAGGGCAAGCATGCTGCGTTGACCTCCGGGATGTGGCACACGTGGTAGACAGGCACCAGGTGCTGCACTCTCCTTGCGGCAGGGCGATTGTAGACACACAGGTAATCGCCGGCGACCCAGGCAGCAAAAAGAGGGTTTAAAACGGCACTTATACTTCAGTGCCGTGCGCGAAGTCGCTGGCAATCACGTGCTTGTCTACAACAGCTGCTGCTGCTTCGCGCTTTGCATACTTGTAGTTTCTGTGTTGGCGCGTTTTGTTTTGAATTCCCTTCCCTGCTGCTGATGCTGCACTGCCCATGTGCTTTGTGCGCTGCTGGATAGTGTCATGATGCGCCACTTTCCTGCAAGCCAGCCGCCCTTGGCGGTCCACCCTGCGCCCACCTGGGTCACGTACAGGTTGAACGGGTTGTACGTCACAAACACGCGCTGGTCAAACACCATCGCTGAGTAGCCATACGCCATGCACACTCAGCATTGGGAGTGCGGCGGTCGATGATCTCCGTGGAGGCCACCTGCAGGAAGTCGTTACATGTTACATGACATATGTTACATATGTTACTCATCACATGGTGCGGCCATGTGCGTCACGCCCACAACGGTGTGCGGTTCGCGCCGCTGCTGTGCATGTGCTGGCATCAACTGCCCCCGCCATGCACTTTACTTTTGCTGCATACATCGATGGAGCTGATACCGATAAAAATTCAGGAAAATTGTGGACATGGCCAACTTCCATGTGAGGTGCTGCCATGCATTCTGCGGTCCATCAACAGCTGCACCACGCCATACTTCTGGCGCCTCATTCAACATTGCTGCTGCGGCTGCTGCACCTGCTGCTGTTGATTCACTGCTGCTGTGCTGCTGCCCCTGCAGCAGCAACGCCTGTCACTACGCGGTGCGGAACAGCAGCGACCGCTATGCTGAACAATGCCTCTGTGCATCTTGCCGGCTTGCTGCAATGCAGTGCTGTCACTGCTACACGCCTACTGCATTCATGCAGCGCAGACACCTCTGTGCTGCAGGTCGCAGCGCTCACCTGGTTTGGCGACAAGTTGATCTCAGCGTCAAAGTACACGCCAGCGCCCAGCCCAGTGACAAACGCTGCTGCAATCAGCGCCTTTGTGTACCCGCTCAGCCCGCCGTCACCATCACCATTGCTGCCGCCGCCGCCGCCACCATTGCCGCCTTTGCCGGCACCTCCAGCTTTCGTAGCTGGATCTGCTGACGACCACGGCTGCTGCTGCTGCTGCTGCTGCCAGCTCCACGGCTGCTGCTGCTGCTGCTGCTGCTGCTGGGGTGGCTGCTGCTGCGGTTGTGGCTGATTGCTGCGTGGTGGGGCGTAGTGTAACCTCCTTGCTGCCTGAGCTGCTCTCGTTCAAAGTCTGTCTGCTGGGGGTTGTTATTTCCTCCGCCTGGTAAAGCCCTGCAGGCAAGGCCTGCTCTGCCACTACAGCAATTACTGCTCGTGGTATCTTGACGTTGCAGTGAGCAGCATAGCTGATTCTGCGGCTGCAATTTGCACCGGCTGGGGTTTGCTGCTGCTGGTGCTGCTCTGCGCTGCTCCTTGCTCAGTCGCATGCAGCTGCGACAGCTGCTGCTTAAGCTTTGCATATTTCCTGCTCTATGACCACGACAGAGCCTGCATGACAGTGCATGGACACAAATACAACTGGGTTGAAGGTATTGTGAGCAGCAAGCATCCTGTACAAGCAGCAAGGACAGCTGGCGGCCTTGCAGCCTGATACATATCGTACGATCAGCTGTCACCATAACATGAGTGCTGGCTTGATGGACAGGCAGCAGCATGCATTGCTGTGCAAGGGTGGGCGCACCTTTTGGGTCTGGATGCTGATGAAAGCACGGCCTGGGTTTTAATTATATTTATTCACAATGAAAGAGCACAAATGTGTGTTTGATGCCCGACGACAAAGACGGTTCGATTGCAGAGCAGGAGACGCAGCAAACTAAGACTGCAGGATGAAAAGGGACAACGCTCGCATGTTGCTGGCTTGCTATCGTGGCACATGTGCTGGTGCGGTGCAACCAAATGACAGTCTGGCAAACTTGTGCCAACGTTTCACGGTGGTGCTCGTGTCCTGGGCTGACTGCGCGCGGGACACGTGGGATGCACAGCAAACCAGACGTCGACGAGAAGGCGATATTTACCACGTGCAATACGCACTTTTTAACCTCTCAGACAACAAGCTGCACATACAAACCCTGGTCAAGGCCGAGGCTCTCAGAGCCGTGCCAGGTGAGGAACGGGGTCACAGGTAGAGAAGCCGCTGCCACTGCTTTGGTTGGTGGTGGATAATCTGAATGCGGGGCTTGGTTGGTCGTGTGACAGTTTGGGGGCTGCCATTGCCACGCTCCTCTCTGTGCAGCGCTGCACAGGCTAGCCTGGCAAGCTGATCAGCTTGCTCATGAGCTTGCACTCTTTAGCTTGCATGGGAGTTGATTGCCTGAGCATACCTTGCGACGTCACGTCGGTTTAAGGATCGGCTGCATGGTCTGCTGTGGCATGTGAATCACACTTTGAGCACATGGCACCAGCAGCAACAGGCGCAGCAGGCAGCGGCAGCGGCAGCAGCAGCAGCAGCAGCAGCAGCGCAGCAGCAGCAGCAGCAGAGAGCGGTCATTAGTCACTGATAGTACCACCATCATAGTCATGTTACCCATTCAAGCCATAGCAACAACGCCATCAGCCCCACGCCCAACAGGAGCGGAAGGAAGAGGGAGCACATGTACAGCTCCATTGTGTTGTCTTCGGTTTCTGTTGCTCAAGCGATGGATGCAGCGGACGAATTCTTCTCTGCTGATTCTTCTGTTTGTTCTGATGACGATGTTATGTTCTATGAGGTCCCCCCCCCAAATGAGCCTCTCGTTGGCTCCTGAATGGGGTTCCCACTCCTTGTTGGGTGGAGCATGTAATGTATTGTTTGTAATGTATGTGTTTGCACGTATAACGTAAATCCCAAGCCTGCACAAGGTAGCCAGCAACATGCCTTGAAACCATCTGCCCTGCTCCAGAACCACATTTTTGGATGTTAAACGACGGGAACATTGCCCACCCAACCACCCAAAACATCATCAGACACAAATCACAACACCTTGGTAGATGTAGTAGACATGGTCACAACACTGCGCAGTTTCTCAGTGCAATCTGTCAGGGAGCTGATCTCGTCAAACATACTATCGCGCTGGGCAGAGCTTGCAGGACAGTCAAACAACAGAAGTGACGATGACTCAACATCTGTACCACAAGAAGGACATGCTATGTTAGGCTTAGCTCCTCAGTATCACGTATGCCCACCATGGGGGCTGCATATACGCAGAAACGTACATACGTACATCTGTAACAAGCAAGAGCAAGTAGCAACTTCAAGTGCGCAAAGTTTGCGTAACTAATGTGCTGCTGAGGGGAACGTGGGTGACCTTGAAAACCACTGCCCTCTCCACACCATCACCACAGCAGAACCATCCCTGCCACCGTTGAACCACCAACCTGCATTAACCTACAGCAGCATGATGCTGTGGTGGCCATGCCTTGCATCTCCACAGCAGGCCCTACACCTGCTGTCCAGCTGATAAACACTACAATGCAGTTTCCGGCTGGTTTGAGCACAAGGCAGCTGGGCGCTCACAGCAACACACAGCAGCAAACAACGCCTGCGAGCAAGAGCTCCATCCCCAGCACTGAACTGCAGCGTTCCCAGCGTCCTGTACTAGCAGCGCCGTGCAATGCAATGCACCTGCTGCCATCAGTCAGCGACTGACGATGGGGCCAGCACTGTTCACAGCCAGAAGTTCGTCCCTAGCGCGAGCTTCACAGCAGGAACTCCGTTCCAAGCACACACGCATTGTACATGCTGTGCGCCAGCAGCGGCACCAGCAAGTTGCCGTCAGCAGCCAGCAGCGATCCACTGAGGATGACCCCCAGCAGTGCTTCCGGCAGGAAGGAGTCAGCAGGGTGGGCACTTGCAAACAGCAGCCCGGTCAGCAGCACCTGCAGACAGCAACCGCGCAGCAGCAGCAGTGGTGTGGTAAGGCGAGTCCAGCAGTGATCTCCAAAAACTGCTCACAGGGCGCTCAATGCGAAACAACAGCCCAGTCAGCAGCACTTAGCAGCAGCAGCAGCAGCAGCAGCAGCAGCAGTGATGTTCAGAGGTCACGTGCAGCAGTGTTGTCAGCAGGACCTGTGTAGCATCGACCCACTTGCCCTCAGCTGCCCAGTCAGCAGTACTTTCAGGCAGAACAATAGCTGCAGCAGTGGCAGCGTTAAGCGCCCAAAAGTGACACCCAGCAGTGCTCGGGTGCTGCCACATCCCAGGCACTGGACTTCTGAATGGGTTACACAATTCTGACGCATGATGATGCAGCTGTGATGTGCTTTGCAAGAGCACAGCCGGTGTACAGCCCATCACAACAGGCAGTCAGGACAGGCATGTGTGTGATACAATCTTTATGCCCTCACCGCAATGCCAGGGTGGATCCACTTGGTCAGGCTTGGCAGCACGTAGCCCCTGAAGTAGTACTCCTGTAGGCGCACCGCAGCAGTACGCACAGCTGGCTCAGCTGCAGGGCCTTCATGGCAGCAGCCCGGCGTCAGGTGCTCGTCGCCACGTGCACGTGCTGGGTCAATCTGGTCGGCTGCACAATGCACATGCAACGCCGCAAACTTGACATAGTGATGCCAGCCAAGGGAAGCCTTGCACTCCTGCCTACCACGCACTTTGACCACTGCAAAAAAAGGGTCTATGCAAACCTACTGCTTTTGGCTGAGCTGGCTGTTCCTATTTGTTGCGCACCTCTGTGGCCGGTGCGAGCAGCAGCGCGCCCAGCACCTGCGCCAACGTGCCTGCGTCATCCTGGTGCAGGCCAGCCAGGTGACGCCATTCCTCTGCAGCAGCAGCAGCAGCAGCAGCAGCAGCAGCAGCAGCAGCAGCAGCAGCAGCAGCAGCAGCAGCGACGCCTTCCTCAGTGCTTATGCCATTGAGCTACAGTCTGTTTGAGTCAGCTTGCAGGTGGTGCTCAGTAAGTGAGCGCCACTTGCAGAAGCGCTGCTGCAGCTACGCCGTCCATCCTTGCGACATGCGACACAGCTGTACGGTGCAAGGCACTTCAGCCGTGGTGGGCAGGTGCTGTATCTAGCCTTTCAGTCCCGGGCTATCTGCATATCGCTTGGCGGTGTACGTCTGCCGGCAAGTCTCCACCCAGCCCTGCAGCTCTGCTGTGCGACTGTGGCATGTGCTGTGCCCACCTTCGCCATCGACATGCCCCGTGATGAAGCCAACCAGCAGCACCCCGGATCCCACAGCAGCAATCGCAGTTGCCAGAGCCTGAAACAGTGGAATGATGGCCACCTCAGTCATGAACCTGGCCGACCAGCAGCAGCAGCAGCAGCCGGCAACATGAGCAACACTAGTCAACATGGGCACCAGCTTGCCGCAAAGAGAATCCAGGCCATGTGCTGTCTGACCACACCAAGGCCACACAAGGTCTTCGTTCCTTTACAAGAACTGCTGAGCTCTTTGCAAAGTCCTTTGATCATCCAGCATGCAAGTATCAGCCGCTTCCTCTCATTCCCAGCAGGTAAGTCGCAGCCGGTTCTCCTTTGCAATTGTGCGCCTTCAACAACGCACCATGGTTGGGCAGCGGCTGGTGCTTGCGCGTGCTGCTGTTGATGATGAGGAAGGTGCTGCCCAGCTGAAGCACCTGGCAGAACAAGTTGAGCACCTCCTGCAAACACGCATGCATGTGTGATACAGAGCTACACATGAAGACGTGATCAGCGCAACGTCAGCATGCCGCTGCAACAAGCAAAACATACTTGTGCCAATGACAGGATTGCAGCAGTGACGACATGAGAAAGGCACGCCATCGTCTGGCAGTAGCGCCAAGGCCACTGGCTTTTAGCATGCAGACACGCTGCCCAGGAAAGGCCAAAAATAGAGAGAGGAGGAGTTACACTTCAAAATCAAATGCACATCAGATGTTCAACCTCTAAGTTCAGCAACAGCTTGGCCGCACCTTCTCTACGAAGGGCAGTGTGGACAGCTCTACTCCCTGCAGTCGCGCTGCAGAGCTCAACACTGCAGCAACCAGAACAGCATTAGCTCAGTCATTCCCTAGATTATTTGGTGATTCTCGACTCCAGCGCAGGCCACAGAGAACAAAGCGCAGGCCACACAGAACAATAAAACACGTCTTGGTGCATGCAGCAGCGCCAGCAACACCAGCCGCCCTACCTGCGAAAGGTATGGCCATGTTGAGCACCCACACTGCTGCAGCCACCTGGACAAACTCCCTGCGACAGCAGAACACAACGAAGTAGCCGCCCTGTCCACACCATCGGCTGCAGGCAGCTGGGAAGCCGCTGTTGAGGCGTCCAGGCTTCAATGCGCCACCCACTAGGCCTTCTACAATGGGCTGTGTGTGATGCGTCAAGCTAGTCCCCGTGAAGCTTGCCACAAAACACGGTAACTGCTGATGCTCGGGGTGCTGCATTTCTTGCGACACAGGTGAGGTATCAAACTGCCTCTCGGTAGTGTCAATTTTTGATGTGCGGCTTACCATATGTCCCAAGGGACCACATAGCGAGCTCTCATGGTGTCCAACTGGAACACCTGCTGCTGCTGCTGGGCTGACTGGGGCACTGCCAGCTCACTGGCTGGCGCATCCTGCTGCTGCTGCTGCTGCTGCTGCTGCTGGCTGCTGCTGTTCTGCATGGTCCTGCAGCTGCAGCAACTGACGTGCTGCAGGCTGCTGTGGTGTGGCTGCAGGCTGCTGCTGTTGCACAGTATCTGCTGCCACGTCTGCAGGAGACGTGTTTGGTTTGTCGGACGCCTGCAGAACCACAAAACTCAGAACTATCGCGAAGCCTGTGCAAGCAACATTGGCACCCTGCCGTCCATGCTGTGGAATGCACATCATCACTGAGCATGCTACAGCAGCAGCAGCAGCAGCTTGGCAGCAGCATGCACAATGCAGCAGCACCAGCAGGAATAGTGAGCATGCAGCCACCCTAGGGCGCTTGACCAACCTAACATGGTAGTTCTACATTGCTCGCCTGTAAGGATGTGGCCCAGCGTTGGTGCAGGTGCCTCCAGCGCTGTCTGGTTGGTGTCGGAACTGCTGCACTGCTAATGCTAGCTGCAAACGCTGAACACCGGTGCTCGACCGAGCTAGACAGAGACTTCCGTAGCATGTTAGTTGCTGCAGTTATGCGCGTTTGCACGGTGTCAAGATGGCACAACACAACAAAGAAGATGTGCCAGAATCCCGATCAAGCACACCCACGTGTTTATGGCCTCTCAAACGGCGATACAACCTGCTGAGAAGTTGAAAAGGCACACTGAAGAGAACAGACAAGCATGCTGTTGTGGGCAGATTATGATAAGGGTTGTCACCACTGTCAGTGCGCACGTGGGTGGTGGGTTGGGGGTGGGGTGGGGTGGGGGGGGGGGGTAGACGGTGGCCTTAGAGCCCTTACCGGAATAGCGTTGGCGGAAGTTCCACAAATCAACGTTGGGATCTCTTGGGGCTCCCAAGGTGATCTTGGGGCTGCTACTGTCACGCGAGGTTTGGCAAACTGGCCCGGTGTCAAACCGTTTGCCCTCTGAGGGCAGACTAACAGTTGGTGTGCCAGTTTCAAGCAAACTCTGTCCATATATTCAATTACGATGCGCTGGTGATTAGGGTGTATTAATCAAGTAAACATGCCAGTATCGGCTTCGGTTATATCCGTACATCTTGGCCGCACCGTTACACCAACCCTTCGGCATGCAGGAAGCAAAGGTAGAGGCTATGCACACACACACTTGAGCATCCCCGCAACAAACCGTAACCAAGCAGAAATTGTGTTTCTGCTTGGTTGCATGGTGTGTTTTGCAACACATGTTTTCTTCAAAGTGCATGAACGTGTGTAACCGTTCCTTATTGCACTATCTTTTGGCACAATGTTAAAGTAGTGTGTATGTCACACGTGTTTGTGGGCCCTACGGGGGCTAGAGCGGCCGCTCAGCATATGGCAGCGGGAGGTAACCCCTTCAACTCCTGAGGTGTGGTGCTTTTTGCACCCAGTGCGCCAGGCTAGCAGCACAAGGTTTAACTTCCAAAAGGTGGTTGGCCCTGCAGGTGTTCCTGCACCTTGAATTCACCAACACACTGCAAAAAGGCTCCAAATCCACTTGTTGAACATTTTAATATCTAGAGCCCAGATCTGGGCAATTTACTGAGCAACCTGTCCAGATAAAAGTTGATGACCATCATGAACGTTCAAGGCTGGTAACCTGTTGCCAGTTGCTGCTTCCCCATTCCCCGCCGCCACCCCTCACCCCTTGCACGGTCATGCCTTTCTCATGACTTTGTTGCTTATGTGTGTAACTACTTTACCAATACCAAATACCAAAGTAGGGCCACAGGCCCACCCACTAAGGAGCCAAACAAGGCTCATGGGGTCACAGTACATGCTCCACCCAATAAACGAGTGGGAACCCCAATAAAGAGCCCACAAAAGAAACAAGTGTGCATGGTGTTGGGGCAAAGTTCATCATGGTGTTGTACTGTCAGATTATAGATCGGCCCCCCTTGCATTTGCCTATCTCACCACCGCCATCAAGGTGTTGCGTTTTGTATCTGATGATATTGGGGCAGTTCTGGAAGATGTCGGATGGTGTCACCGTGTATTGCTGCTTTTCTTGTCAAGTCTTGGGATGTGCGCATGCATGCAAACATTCTGGAGCAGTGCTCCCTCCTCTTTCCTCCCCGGTGGGGCGCGGGGCCGATGGCGCTGATGCTGTGGCTTGAATGGGTAATATGATGATGATGACCACCGCCAATCTGAAAGCTTTTAGATCCTTAAGGGATACGGGTGTACAAGTGACTCAGACTGTTCAACAGAAGCAACCAGCAAATGCTTTGGGCATGCAGCTTATAGTGGTGCAGGCGCATATCATATGGACATATGGACACAGTGGCTTTCAACGGCGTCCTTACGCGCGGCTGGTTTGCATCAGCACCTAATGCATGCCTTGGTGGCACATCACGTCCAAATGCAGCATTCTAGCCCAGGCATAATGAACATGATTGACAAAGGCGCACACCATGTATGTGCAGCAGCAGGACATCTCTCAATAACTTTGTTCTGCTGCGCCAACAACACTGTGACCTAGCAAACACATCAGATAAGTACGGGGTCCCTTGACCTCTTATGCAAGAATGTGCGTACGAGCTGCCACCACCTCTTTTACTGCTACGAGTCACTGTGATGTAGAAGTGTATCTGCAGACATATATCTGAGACCTTACCCGGCATGTCTGCAGATACAATTCTACATCACAGTGACTCGTACATCTATATAACTGCAAACATTGTTGATTGCTATGCACACTAACAACTGCTTAACAGTCTCAAGCAGGGGTCACCACCATACACGTCTAGAACAGAATGTCTGCAGTGCCATGTCTAGGCTTGACGCCACGCATGTCTTGTGGTGCTGCCTGCTGCTGCTGCTGTGAGACAGCAGTTGTCACATTGCCTGTCATCTAACATGTCACGTGGTCTCATGTGGCACCATGCCCGACGCCATTCACACCGTCTGATGTACCGCACAAGCAGCCATGGCTTGAAGGATAGTTCTACCTTGCTGGCCAACGACGTCGACAACAGCTGTGGCCACATGGTCATTGCCTCACACACATTGCGCGCACACCAGATGTTGCAGTGCCACCTACAACCGGTGTTGCTAGTTTACAACTGTGGAGCCCTGACGCGCTCCGCAAGACCACGCATGCCGTTGCCCCACTGCACGAGCACACACAATCCAGCACCCTCCCCATGCAGGGCACCAAGGAATACCCCACGACTGCCCGACTTTTACACAGCAACTGCGTTTTGCGGCAAGTACTGCGGCTGGTGCCCCTGCCTTGCCACAACAGCTGCGGCAACACACCCATGGCCATGACACAAGACCACCAAGCTGCTGTGCTGGTGTCATCATAGGACAGTAGCAGCAGCGCCAGCGGCAGCAACAGCAACAGCAGCACGCTTGGCCACCAGCGCAACGGGCATGCTGATGCACATATGGTCCATCATCAACACCAGAAGCAACAATTGGCGAGCCCATCACAGGTCCTCCAAGGACTTGGAGGGCAGGTTTGTCACAAACTGCACGGGCCCCTTCACGCCTGGCGGCTTGCGCCAGCTGGGCGGCCGCAGCACCTCCCAGCACCACCAGCCAAACAGCAGCCGGCCGGGGCCAGCCAGCCACAGCGCAGCAGCCAGCAGCAGCATGCGCCAGAAGAACAGCGCGGTGGCGAGCGGGTCCTGGCCTGTGACCATCGCCTGCAGGCGCTCAAACACCATGGCGAGGTCGTCGATGCGGTTCTGGACCTGCGGCACCGGCAAGCGCGCGGCGGTCGGATCACACCGGCAGTGCGTCGCCACACATCGCTTGACGCTGGCTAACCGCCAGCAGCTGCTACTCTCCGCTAGTGCTCTACCAGACTTGTGTGTATGTCAGATGTGTGGCAATGCAGACGTTTTACTTGCTCGATGGTGCTATCCAACACTGGGTTGCCTTACTCTGTAGGATGCCGCCCTGCCCGACATCTTTGATACACCCCTTTAAGCCTGGTGACAGTCCCGCGCTCGCAGCGCGATGCACAGCAGCTGCTGCTCTTCTCTCTGTATCAGACCTCTTCATATGCTTGCCATGTGCACCTCCCGGACGTGCCTCCCAACCCTTGTGCTGCCATATCCACCGGCTCACATGCTTTGAGGTGCGCAGCAGCTGACCACACATCTGTTGCCAACATCTGTGCATGCTTATTGCCCTGGTTACTACCAACAACCTCCTCGTCCTTTGCAGCAGCAGCGACTCGTGGCTCACCTGCAGTGAGATGCGCAGCAACTGTTCATACCTCCGCTTCAGCATCTTCAGCCGCCGCGGCTGGAACATCATGATAGCTGCCAGGTCCCTGACGCCGCCGCCCCCGCCACCCCAACCGCCGCTGCTGGCACTGCCACCTGCGGCCCCACCGCTTGTACCCGCTGCGTTGTACGGCCCAAAGACGGAGCTTGCGTGGCTGCCGCCGCTGCTGGTGCTTGCTGCGTCGTCGTCCTCGTCGTCCTCGTAGTACAGGAGGTCGGTTGGCAGCAGGCCGCTGTGTCAAAGAGCTCGCCCAAGTCGAAGCCCAGGTACTCGACAAGGCCCTGCGACGCACAACCCCGTACACAAAACATCATGCATGTATGCATGTGCTTGACTCGGCATCAGTCATGCTGGGCTGCATGCTGCATAGGTCCAGGTGCTCCAGAAGGCTTTGCGTGCTACGAGTGCAAGATAAGGACAAAAAGTCGCCGGCCCGATGCAACCTTGTCTGTCCAGAACAGTGTAACAACACACCAGCTGTCACCGCTGTTGCATTGCGCCCCCGACCTCCCCTCAACTCCTCAAAGCAGCACTGCACAGACAACCCCGTGTCTGGCCAAGCATCTCGGCGCACAAACCAACCCCTCACATGCATCAGCAGCCGCCGCAGCGCCACTACGCTCCTCCACAGCAAGAACACGAACAGGGTTGCGATGGGCCTGAAGCACAGCGACGCCATCAATGCCACGCTCAGCAGGTTGTGGCTGGGGCGCACCCAGGCCTTCAGGTCGTTGAAGTAGTTCCAGGCTGAAGGCACCCAGCTGGTTGCCACGCGCAGCCTGTGGATGTTGTGCCTGCAGCATAAAGCAGCGACACAGCATGTGCGGCGTTACAAGTGCATATGTCCAACAATACATATGTGTGGGGTCTTTTCAGGTGCCGCCAACAGCTGTGGTGATGTTGGAGACGACGGCCAGCCAGAAGAATTCGTACAAACAGCAGTGTCACAACGCGTGCTGTGCAAAGCTTCTACAACAATGTGTGGCAGAGCAAAGGACAGGCGCATTCCCTGGGAAGCAAGAAAGAGTGCCACCAGGTACTACAGTTATGTTTGTTGCACTGGTGCATAGCACTGCAGCAATACAAGTGAAGCCCCCAAGTCATAAGCGGCTGTGTTCGATGCAACGATGTGTTCGAGTTCAATTGCCATGCTGCCAGCATATGCCACAAGCCACAAACCACAAATGTGTGCAGCTGATTAATGCATGTCTCATAGCGTGTGATACACTGTGAAGGACCGACCAACCGCGCGGACACAGCACCTGGAGCGCGACAGCCTGAACTTCTCCCTGCCTGTCTCCAGCACCTTCCATGCAGCAGCTGGCGGCACCGGGGGATCAGCTGCATCTGACAGCCAGGCGACCACCTTCTGGTGGTGACTCTGCGTGATCACGTCGCGACTTGCGGCATGGAACAGGCTGATGTGGTGCACCTGCAGACATGCACATGCAGCGCAGGCGCAGCACCAGCAGCAACAGGGGGCAGCGCATGCATGTAGCGTTAATCAGCCAGTGGGCGAGTGGTGGCAGCTGTAAGTGTTTGACCACGGCAGGGGCAACCTTGATCTGCCGCGGCGGCTGCTCAGCTTGCACACAAGACCCACCTCAGCAGCATACTTCTCTGCCTCTAGTCAGGTGTGTCGACCCCTGAAAGCCTGCTGTGCTGCACTCACCGCGGGAGGGTACTGCGAGCGTTCGTACGCGTTGAGCAGCCGCTGCCTGTCTGGTATCGAGCAGGTGAAGCCCAGCAGCACCACGCCTGTGGTGGTGCTGACGGTGATGCCGGGCGTTACCACTGGCGGGTGCGGCGACTCGCCCTGCTGCTGCTGCTGCTGCTGCTGCATGCTGCCGCTGCCTGTGACGCGCAGCTTCAGCGACTTGATGACCTCTCTGCGGGTGCAGGCACGTGCAGGCGCAGTGTGCAGTGGCGCATTGAGCTCGGTGCCGTGTGTTGGACGAACGCACCAACGACCGCACACGCGGCGCAACGGACTGTGGATGCCTGAACAGCTGCAGGCACGGCGCACCCACAGGCCTGAGCAGCAAGCTGCACTTGCGATGCATGACGCAGGCACCTTGCCGCAAGCGCACTGGACACGATCACGGTCGTCACAATCCTGAGACGCACGTGCAGTCAACCACACCACAGCTACAACAGCACGCCTGTGTGACCGCACCTATGGTTGAGGTACATGAGGTAGCTGATCCTGTACTGCAGCTTGCCCAGGCACTGCAGCTTGCCTCGCCCCGCGTCAGTGAACACCGCCAGCAGCAGCGTGGTGGTGGGGTGGTAGATGGGCACAGACAGCTGCCATGCAAAATCGGAGTCGCGCCTGCAGCAACAAACACAGCAGCAGCCGCAGCAGCAGCAGCAGCAGCAGCACACCAGAGCATGCACTGAAGAAAGAGGTGTACAACGATAAGGTGGACAGGTGGTGGCAGCCGCCCTGCATTGCAGGCTCCGACATGCTTCAGCAGCGTCAATACGCGCGGCGCGGCGCCACACACGGTGCAGCGTGCAAGCATGAAACAGAGAGTGCTTAGCTGGTGCATTGCGCTGCTCTGCAGCCGCGCTCAGGTGTGAGCCCAGCATGCACTCAGCGCTCTTGCCCTTCGACATGCTGGCTCACCTGACCACGCTCTTGGCCCAATGCGGCCCAACCTTGAGCACTAGCCACCAACCCTTTTGGGGTTCAGGCGTTAGCTCCACCCTGTGCACCACCAGCTGCAGCGTTGCCAGAGGTCCTGCAAGCCCTCCCCGTTCAGGCTGCACTGGCAGCCCAGGGATGGGGCTTACGCTGCTGCTGACTATGCCCGCGGCTGTTGCTGCTGCAGATGCTGCTGCTGTGGCTGCTGCTGCCGCAGCTGCCTTGGGAGTTGTGGCTGCGCTGGTGCTGGCACCTGCTGCTGCTATGAAGCTTGTTGTAGGGCTGCTTGCAAACGGTGACGGCTTCTGCAGTCTGGCGTTGAAGGGGTTCAGCCGTGGTGTGCCGGTGACTGGAGTGCTGCTGCTGCTGGGGGTGCTGCTGCCTTTCAAAGGCAATGGCAGCTGCATGATTGGAGAAGCAGGAACCATAACCGTTAGGCATGACCCACTAGCAACTCATCCCCAGCAAAATCACACAAATGCACAGAAACAGACAGGAGCAGCTGATATCTGTGAACCACACAACCCTGTGCATGTGCTTGACAGGCCAGACAGGGTAGCGGCAAGACTCTTGCGTAGACACACGGATACCACACAAGCGCGACCCATGCATCTCTGCCGCACGAACCTGCTGCTGGAGCCAGCCCCACCAGCTTTGCTGCTGCTGCTGCTGCTCTGCTGTCAAGCACAGCGCCGACGCCCTGTGCGCCGCACCCTCGCCTTCTCCAGCTGCTGTGCCCAACAGCGTCACTCTTTGGAAGGTCACACGTGTGCCAGCACCTGGCCTGGGAGAGCCTGGCAGGCTGCTGCTGCCAGCAGCAGCAGCGGCAGAAGCTGCTGCAGCCGCCGCAGCCGTCACTGCACTTGCGCCAAGCCCTGAGCCCCTTTTGGGACCAGCCCTGGCTGTGCGCTGTCCCCAGCGGCAACGCGGGGCGAGCTCGGCAGGCTGGTGCTGCCGCCGGTGCCGCCGACAACTGCCGTCGCTGCTGCAAGGCTGAGGGCTGGGACGCCGTACATAGCTGCGCGGCCGTCCGCGTCGGCCGCTGCTGCGCGCAGCTCCACGGTGCCGCCTTCGATGCCTTGCAGGGTCAGCTCGATGCCCGGCAGCTGGTTGCGTCGGAACTGTACGTGCACAGTCGGGATGCAGCAAAACGGACAACGGAGTCGTGTCGCCATAGGATAGGGGCGTGTCACCACAACATCGCAGAGCACAGCACCGCTGTATGGTGCGTATGCGGCGGGGCATTTGCCGCAAGCAGTTCCATGACGCTTGCAGCACAGGCGCAGAAAGGTCGGCAGAACACCCCCCGGCGGCAGCAGTCGACGGGCGATTGTCCGGTGCTGTGGAACCGACAACATGGGAGCACGCAGCAGCTGGCTTGGTGCGATGTACCCACTGCAAAGACGCCCAGCCACGTGGTTGGTGGCGGAGGGCTGGCCATCAGCAAGTCCACGATGCTCCACTCGCCGCGCGCCATCAGCTTGCCCCCTGGCAGGGCCTTGCCCCGCAGCACCACCTGGCAGTGTTCCAGCGCAGCACAGCACAAGCAGCAGCACACAGAAGGTGCGTCCGTGTCCATGGCAGTGGCTGAGCACGGCAGCTGATGGTGTGCAGCACATTGCGCACACCCTGGATCTGCAGCACTGCAACATGTTGCGCCTTCGTCTAGCTTTTGAACAGGCGCTGGAATCCACATGCAAATGTACAGCGCCTGCAGAACTGCAGCCCGGCGCACACGCTGGCTCTAAGCTCCAGCTTTCATCTCGAACAAGGCCAGTACAACCTGACCACTAGTCCAAGTTGCACGGTGTTCGCGTGTCCAGCACAGCAGCACTGCCCCCGCTCGACACAGCAGCACCAGAACTCCCTGGAGAGCTGCCTGAGCACACCACGCAGCACTCACCTCCAGCACCAGGTGCTTGTGCTGCAGCGGCCGTTTGCTGGTGAACACAAACTGCTCCCTGAAGACAGCAGCACCGCCAGGCCTCAGCCGCACCGGGTTACTCTCATGGACCTGCTGCTTGCCGAAGCGTAGCCGCGCCAGCGCAAACACGGGCTCTGCTGCCAGGTGCTGCTGCAGCAGGGCCTGCTGCTGCTGCTGCAGGCGCGCCTCCTCCGCGATGCTGGGACGCCCGCTGAACCCTGAACCGCCGAGGAAATCAAACAGCCTGTTGCTGTGCTGCGCGCCCCCCGTGTCCTGGTGGTATGCTGACACAACTGCTGCTATTGCCGCCTCGTGGCTGTCAGTCATGTCCAACCCGCCGCCCAAGTTGTTACTGACACTGTGAGTGACATCATTCCAATCTGACATGCTGGCGCTGCTGAGGCTGCGGTGCAGCTGCTGCTGGCTGTGGCGGGCTGCCTTACGAGATGCCTTGCTTGCCTGCTGAAGGTACTGCAGGTACCAGTCGCTGCCCAGTTGCACCTCCAGCAGCGACAGCTGCATGCACATGTGTGAGTGTGGTGCAGCGGTGCAGTGTTGAATAGCTATTGAGCAAGGGGGATTGGTGAGATGCATGTGTGGTGGAAAACGCGCTGCTCTTCTGAGAGCACCGAGGCAGCTGCACCTTCAGCAGCAACAGTTGGACTGACAAAGCTTGCCAATGTCCGCATAGTCAGCAGTCCATCGACGGGCCTGGCGAGCCTGGTCTGCGCATGATGTGCCGAAGACACCTGTCACACACCCAAGTACCGACAGACATCACGCGAGCTGCGGGCTACAGATATGTTTGTGCATGGCCCCAGCAGGCTCACCTCGATGTACACGATGCACGGCTCCTCATACAGCGTGCCCAGCTTTGCGTGCGTCACTACAGGCGGCACCTGCAGCGGCAGCCCCAGCAAGGCAAGCAACATGTCACGCTCATGCACGCGATCAACGTCAGCCGGCATGGTCACCTCTGCCACTGCTTTGGCTGCGGCCACCCACTCCACCTGCTGCGGACAGGGCCGCACAACCTGGCGCAGCAGGCGAGCGCACGTCCTTGCTGCTCTGCTGGCATGGCTTGGAACAATTCATTGCCAGCTGCTGGGTGGTGACCCCGTACAGCTCGCTGGGCAGCTACAAGCTGGTCAGCTGGCCTGGCTGCCTGGCACGCTGCTCACAGGGAAACTCGGAGGGCCAAGCATCCACCAGGGCACACACGACGCAGAGCCAGCCGTGCACCGCGCAGCCCACCTTGACCTCGCCAGGCAGCAGGCAGAAGCTGACTCGCTCCGCAACGTCAAACGCATGGTGGTGCCGCCACGTAGGCGCCCACCACAGCGCAACATGCACGGTGCCCAGCTCCGGCCCGCTGCTGCTGCTGCTGACCTGCTGCTGCTGCTGCTGCTGCTGAGGTTGCTGCTGCTTGCCGGCAGGGGCGGCGCCTGGGCGCTCCCCCTGCAAGTAGTGCCGCAGGGATGGCTGCGACAGCAGCGGGATAGAGAGCGCCCGCTGCAGCTGGCTCTGCGGCTGCTGCTTGTCCTGCTGCTTGCCATTCTGCTGCTGCTTTGGGAGCTTGATGTCTTTAAGCTTGCGCACGTTTGAGGAGTGGAGCTTCAGGTCAAGCTCCAGCACCTGATGAGCCGCAATGCAACCGCACCGGGTTTAGGTGCGCAATCATGCACGGCTTCCTGCATGCGCACTGCACAACGTACAATGCTGGCAACCACCGCCCGCATCAGCCAACCAGGGGAGCACCCATGCGCCTGCTCACCTCTCCTCCAAGGCTTGCCAGTTGACGCAGCTCAAGGTTTGGTGCTACTAAGCACACAGCACAAGGCAGCTCGACAGTGCAAGCGTATCTAGCACATGTCCACCACTCCACACGCCATTCCACACGACACACACCTCTTGTGGCTCAAATGAGAGCGCGTTGATGTCGATGAAGCCCCTGCCCAGCAGCTCATCGGGCCGCCAAAAGTCCCAGTCCCACACCTCCACAAGCACTTGACGCTTGCCTGCAGCAACCTCGGACCACTCAAGGTAGAACTCCTCGCCCCAGTCAGGGTCAAGCGTCCTGCAAGCAGCAGCAGCAGCAGCAGCAGCAGCAGCAGCCAGCAGCAGCAGCAGCAGCAGCTGAGGGGCTGACTGGCTGCAAGTTAAGACTTTTGAGGGAAAATCTATTTTCGAAACAACTTGGAACACCCTGCAAGCAGCACAGGAACACAAATGGGAAGGCAGCTGCCCGCGAGTGCTTTGCTGCTAATGTCAGTAGATCGCTCCTAACTTGCAGGAAGCATCCGCCACGTGCACAGATGACCATCAAAATCTAGCATTTGGCATTGTGGGCGGCAATATGCTGCACAGAATGCTGGCACCCTGACATGCTGCTGCTGATTGCTGCTGCTGCAGTTGAACGTGGCAGGTTGCCCTTGCATAGTGTGCCGGTGACTCCCGCAAGACTGCTGAACTTGGAGCTTATAAGCAGCTTGAAGAGTTCCGTGATGCTCCTGCAAGCAGCTGCAGCTGTGCTGGGGCACAGAGGATCCCCCTGAAACTGTCCTTGCTGTGACTGTGCTGCTGTGCTCCATGTGTACCTGCGCTGTGTAGCTGTGCGGTGCTGAGCTCGGCCGCACAGGATTTTGCAGTATGGGTCGGGCAATCCTGCACGGGCCTTGGGTGACAGGTCACGCGCGCCAAGCACCTGCAGCACTCACGTCAGCAGCAGCGAGGCACAAAGCAGCAACAGCACACATGCCGCTTCACCTTTGCCTGGCACCTGCAGGAAAAAACTTATGTTTGCACTTCTAAGCGGGTGGCGAGGACGGCGCCAGCAAGGTAAGCATAGCCTGCAATGGGTGATCGAATGCAACAATTGCCTGACCGGACAACTCTGACAAGCACAGGACAAGAATAAAATTTGACAGGAGGAATGCATGACGCTTGGTGATGTCCTTGCTAGCTGGTACAATGCTCCAGCACAACTTAGGGTTGGCAGCACACCCACTGCTGAAATGGCTAAAAGCATGTCCAATTGCGTCGCAGCCTGACCGAAGTGTTCGGGAACGCCTTCGTCTGTCGCTAAATTCTTTATACTTTGCTGCTGCATATACATGCCCGCTGGTGCAGCACAGGAGCAGCAGAAGCAGCGTAGCAGCAGCAGCAGCAGCAGCAGGACTCACCCGAATGTGCAGGTCAAGGCCTTTGAAGCTGGAAAACCATTCGTCCTGAGAAACCTCTTTGAGCAAGTCCCTGTCTGTTATGCGCAAAGGGTGCGATTCAAGCACACTCATCAGGCATGATCATGATGCTGTGTTCGACACGCTCTGCTTCATGGCTGTCCGAGCAAGTCTGTCATCTGGTACAGCAGCGCTTGGGCTGAATCCCTATTAGTGCTTGCCTGGAATGTCCAAGGAACATATTCTTTCAAACGCGGGCAGTTGGCTAACAGTGTTATGTGGAGGATTTTGAGGGGTGCATCGCAACAGATCGACGTCATATGCATTTGTCCGTAGCTGTTACATGAGCGCTGGGAACGTAAACGACGGCTAGCAGTCGAGGGAAGCCGAAAGACAGTACAGCTTTGGCAGGGAGCTGTGAAGCTGCAAATCGTTGTGATGTACAAGTGATCAAACACGTATCATGGACGATCTGGCTGTTCCAGAAAACCCATCGCCTCCTGGTGTTAAAGCCAAGGAGATAGAGCGGGTGGTGCTGCTACAGCGTCGGCTGGGCGCTGCCAAGCTCAACATTGGGCCGTTCATCGCGCTCCAATCCCTCTTGTTTGCAGCATGGGTGCATCAATTCATTTTAAACGGGTAGGTGGCAGGGACAGTCCCGACACAGAGGCAAACACTGCCAGCCAGATCATCTACTGCTTCCGTGCTTCCTGGAAGCATTTGGCCAGGCATGCACCAGCTGCACAGTTACAGCAACCTGCTTGACCACTAGTCCTGACACGTGCCATGTGTACGCCTCACTTGCCAGAGCTAGCAACTGCTGTTCTTCTGTTTCCTGAGGGCTCCCTGTTGTGCTGCTGCGCTGTGTAGGCGCCCAATGTACGTGCTGTATGCTTTCATAGTCGTGTCAGCGCTGCAAGTGCTGAGCTTCCTGTTCACACACTGGATCGTCACCTTCAATGCACTCGTAAACTACAAACGGGTGGACAAACTCAATGATGCAGAGTACATCCAGGTAGGACAAGCAGGAAGGGATGGCTGGGTTGCAGATTGACTCATGCTGGGGGTCAGCTGCGCCACAGCACGCAGTAGCAGCACGTGACATGCATCATACTAAGCTTATTTCTTTGGCAGTAAAAGCACACAGAAGAGAAGGTCATCAGCTGCAGCAGCAACAGCATACAGCCACTGTGGCAAACAGGGGCGGCGACAACAGCAGCAGCAGCAAACTAGGAAGCCTGCTGCACAAAGTTTGCTGGTCAAGCTGTGTCGCATGTGCAACAGCAGGACCTGCATGGATCAACGCAGCACGCAAGTGGAATGTGCGGCAGCAGCGTGCTGCAAAAGCAGGACAACAAGTGGGCAGCGCCTGCAGTCAAGTAATCTGCCTGCGGCACATGCAACAAGCTCAACCGCATCCCAGATGGCTTCAACATCAGCAGTCAGCAACAGGCAGCCCATTGCACAAACTTAAGGCGGTCGCAGTAACGTATATGTGCTGCATCCACAGCGTTATGTATGCTGCTGCCCCATCCCTCACTGCTGCTGCTACTGCTAGGTGGTGCCCCACAAGTTCTCTGGCAATGCTGACATCGTGCCCCTCGAGTTCAGACAGGCGGTGAGCTGCTGTGTATGTCATCCATGGCGTGTGTGTTTAATGCTGGCACAGCAGCGGACCATGCTGCTCAAATTCTGGGGTGCGCCCCAAGCACGTGTGGAAGAGAGGGTCTGTGCAGCAGTGCCAGGGTGAAGGGTGCCCTCCTGCACTTCTGTCTGCTTTTATACTGCAGCAGGCATTGGGTGGAATATGGTGCGTGGAGTGGTTGAGTGGTTATGAATTACGGCAGTATCCGACAGAGGCACATGCCACGAGGTCGCAGTCCAAAGCTGTTGTCATGCTGTCACCTGGCAGAGTACACTCCAGTGTAGCGGCCGCACACATCTGGCACATATTGTCAGGTGTGCAGTTCTGCCTGCAAGTGATGCTGGTGCTGGTGTGTGAGGGTCCCAAACCTAGTCCGCAGCAGCTGCCTGGCAACAAGTGCACCATCGGCACATTTGCCACTTATACTTTTGGCATCCTGCTCTCGCGCTGCAGCTGCGCCAGCATGAGCGTTGATAACACGCATTCCCCACCCTACTGCAGTCCTGGCTTTGTGTCTGCAGTGCAACCATACTCTGGTGCCAAGCACTGAAAAGGTGGCTTTTCGGTTCCGCAAGCTGTGCTCTATATCCCGCCCAAACACCTAAGCTGTCTGTTGCTGTATGCCAGCACAACACTATCAAGATATGCAACCCACCCCTGCTCCCTCCCCTTCGTTTACATTCCAGCAGCTGCCACCATGTCCAGCTGATGACTGCATCTGACGTGCTCACCTCCATACGCCTGCTGCTGTCCTCACCCTGTGGTTGTGCCTGCAGCGTGACCCCCACTCTGGTGAAGAGCACGCTGAGGTGGCTTTTGAGTTCCGCAAGCTGCGCTTCAACTACCACTCGGCGTCAAACGGCTTTGAGCGGCTGCGCTTCCCCGTGCATGAGCCATTCGGCTACTACTTGAAGGCTAGCGGCTACGGGCATGGCGACAAAGTGGCAGCTGCTGTGGCGCAGTGGGGCTTGAACAAGTTTGAGGTGCGCTGTCTGTCTGGCGCTGCTCATGGCTGTGCCAAGTGACTGAGGGGACTCCTCTTCGCCATCTGCTGCAAGCCTGCGTGCCGTATGTACAGCTGATTGCCTGCAATGCTGTTGCTGCAGATGCTGACGAACGAGCTGTCGAGACAGAGCAGCAGAAGTGCGTTGGCTTGCCCAAGGTTTGCTGTTGGCATGACTTCAATTCTGTTGCGGCTGCTGCTGCTGCTG
The DNA here is from genome assembly GCA_014080715.1 of Scenedesmus sp. NREL 46B-D3. NCBI lineage: Eukaryota > Viridiplantae > Chlorophyta > Chlorophyceae > Sphaeropleales > Scenedesmaceae > Scenedesmus > Scenedesmus sp. NREL 46B-D3. The sequence goes on from JACERP010000058.1 coordinate 189,978, forward strand.
CTGCTGCTGCTGCCGTTGCTTGTTGGTACAGGTGCCTGTGCCTCCGTTCGCTGACCTGCTGAAGGAGCAGATGCTGGCGCCCTTCTTCGTGTTCCAGCTCTTCTGCGTGGGCCTGTGGTGTCTGGACGAGTACTGGTGAGCGGTGCTGCAGGGTCGGTTGTGTGGGGTCCACTGGCATGTGCTGTGGTTCCTGTCTGACATGTCTGGTGTTGGCACCCCTTGCTTCGTGCAACCAGGGTACTGATGAGCAGGAGGGTACCTATATCTGGCATCGGCAGACGTAGGTAGTTGCAGGTGGGGCACTTACTTGCTGGTGCCCTCTTGCGGTTTCCTTACTTGCTGTGTGGTGTTTTTTGTACCTGTACTTGTCAAAGACGGCGTGCAGCAGTAGTACTGCAAACCTTTGAACAATGAACAGACGTCATGGGTTCAGCCCTTTCAGGAATAATTTGCCTAGGAAGGTGCCCAAGTGGCCTGGCAACACACAGCCTGCAGGGACTTTCATCCAGGCCCCCAGAGCTCCGTTGGGGACTTAGGACTCCATACCCTGCCACAGCAAACCCAACTGCTGCGCGCGTGCTGCACAGGCAGCAGCGGCAGCAGGCTCCTCCGGTGTAGCTTGCTGGCTCGTCACAGCCAGCATGGTTTAAGGATTGGAGCGACACCCCGCTTCGCCCGATGTGGTGTGCCAATGCCGATCTTGGGGCTGCGCCTGCCCAACCATCACTCCCTGCATGGTCGACCTTCACTGTCAGACCTCTGTCCCTTGGCGTCATCACTACTTGAGTGCGCTGGGCATATCAGCCATGCGCAAGTGCACCTGCCAGGCCCACCCTGTCATGTGTCGTGCCTGCAGTTCGCCTGCTCATCAAGGTGTGCGACCGCTCTGCCGCTGTGCAGGTACTACTCGCTGTTCACGCTGGGCATGCTGGTCATGTTTGAGTGCACCGTGGTGGTGCAGCGGCAGCGCAACCTGCGCGAGCTGCGCAGCCTGCAGACGCCGAAGCAGCGGCTGCAGGCCTACAGGGCGGGCAAGTGGGAGGTGAGGTCTGCAGCGCACGTTGGCATCCCAGACACAAGAAAAGCTCATAGAGCTGCGCAGGGGTCGACTAGGGGATCGATGCTGATGTGTGCTGTGTTATTGGGCAGCAGCCATGGTCGCGGGGCCAGCAAGTGGGAGGTAAGGGGAAAGGGCCGGACGTGCTGTGCGCCCGCGCCTGACGGGCTGCGGTCGGCGCATCCCTGGCAGCACCAGCAGCCGCTGCAGTTGCGCCGGCTGGCAGCATGTCACTGCAGCCTCGCAATGCTACTGCCAAAGCGCAGCTACCGGCGATCGTTCCTCATGTGGCTTGTCCTGCTCTCAGCACCTTGCAGGGCTGCCTGGCACGGTGCTGCTGCCGGGTGGTGCGGTGCAGTCCGCTGTTGCATTGGCCGACGTGTGGGTCTGTGCTCTGCGCCTGCTGGCTGGGCCTTGCAGGAGGTGCCTGGAGAGGCGCTGCTGCCTGGTGACGTTGTCAGCATCTGCAGGCCCAAGGGCGGGCCAGGCGCAGAAGACAAGGTGGTGCCTGCAGGTGGGAGCGACCTGGCCCAGACGGTCTGACCACACTGCAGCAGCAGCAGCAGCAGCCATTGGTTTCCACTGTTGGGCTTCTTGGATATGCAGACACAGCAGCACAAAGCGGTCGTCAAGGTGTCGTGTGCACGTGCTGCTGCCCAACACGCCCGCTCCTGTTGCGATTGACCGATGCTGGCTGGCAACTGCAATGCAAGGCGATAGGCTGACACAACAGCGCTCAGCGGTCGTCAAGATCATCGCGTGCACGTACTGCTCTGAGTTTGCCCGCTCCTGCTGCTGCAGATTGTCTGTTGCTGGCTGGCAACTGCATCGTGGAGGAGGCGGTGCTCACTGGCGAGTCCACGCCGCAGTGGAAGCTTGCCGTTGGAGGCGGCGGCATCTCCCCCAACGAGCACCTGCACATCAAGTCACACCGGCAGCACGTGCTGTTTGGGGGCACCAAGGTGCTGCAGCACACTGGCGACAAAGCGGCGCGCATACGCACGCCAGATGGCGGCTGTCTGGCGGTTGTGTTGCGGACAGGTGCGAAGCTTGGGCAGGGTTCTGCGTGGGGTTACTGTATGCGGCTGTGCATGTCCAGTTCAGGTGTACTCCGGGGCGGGTCCTGCGTAGCTGCGCAGTTGCGTGCCTCTTGTTTGTGTGTGGCTGTCAGGTGGCATGCGTGGCTCTCTGGATTGTACGGGGCAGTAGGAGTGGTCTGTGCCATGCGCAAGACGTGGTGACACCGGCCGATGATGCTTTCTGAACTAGATAGTAGATTTGTAGCGGGGCAACCTGCTGTGATCAAGCACCCACTGGGAAAGCCCTGAGGCCTGTTGCACTCTGCATTGTCGCACTGCTGGTGTGAGTGTGTGGCATGTTTTGCCAAACGATTTGGGTGGCGCTGAAGAGTTGGAGGTGCACGACCGGCCTGTTCCATGAAGCTGCCTCGAGTAAAGTGTGCTGTTGCCATGTAAGGTGTGCTGTTGCCATGTGGCTCACACCAAGGCAACTGCTCACCTTGCTCCAGACGCCTCCGCCTGCACGATCTTTGTCACCGGCTTAGCAGGGTGTTGGCATGAGTCGATACAGTGTGCACCGTTGATCGCTTGGGCTGTTTGTGTGTTGATTTTGGAGTGTTGGGCTGACTTGCACACAGTGCACCGGCTGCATTGCATGCGCACCTTCTGTGCCGCAAGCAGCACATGCATTGTCCAAGTAATTCTTTACTGCTACGCTGATGCATCTACCTTTTTGAATATGCTGCACAGTGTGCCGGAGAAGGTGCAACTACTGGCTCACCCCATGCACAGGCTCAGTGCGTGGGGAAGTCACTCAACATATGTCTGCGCCCTGCTGCCCCCCCCCCTCCCATCGCAGGCTTTGAGACCAGCCAGGGCCAGCTGATGCGCACCATCCTGTACAGCACAGAGCGCATCACGGCCAACAGCTGGGAGACGGGGCTGTTCATCCTCTTCCTGCTGGTGTTTGCGGTGTCCGCCGCGTTCTACGTGCTGAAGCACGGTTTGGCGGTGAGATGAGCTGCTTGCGATGCGAGCTGGCATGGGGCGAATGTGCTGTCCTGCATCTGCTGCCGCGTGCTTTGCGACACCCGCTTCTAAACTATCTGCTGAAGCACGGCTTGGCAACAAGGTTGAGGCAATGCTGCCGGTTGGCTCGTCAAGCAATGTGCCTGGTGGCACTTGAGCGCTCTGACCAACCATGCAGTACTACAGCATGTGACAGGGCAACTTGCTGCCAGCAAAGCTGGGGCTGCTGTTCAGGTGTGTGCACGCATTGCTGTGTGATTGCCTGACAACTCTGATCTGCCTCATACTCACCTGCTGGCGTTGGGTGCTGCTGACATGCTGCTGCTGGTCGCGTGTGCTGACCAGGACCCCAAGCGAGACCGCTTCAAGCTCATCCTCAACTGTGTCATGATCATCACCAGCGTCATCCCACCAGGTGCAGAGCGTTGTCAATGCTGCTGCAGCTGCTGCTGCTGCCAGAGCAGGCATGTGGCTGTTTGTATGTGTCGTCTGGCTGCGGCAATGCGTGCTGCAGTGCACTGATGAATGGCATCCCTGTGGAACAACACTCTGCCTGCCGCACACAATGCATCTGCACTTGTTTTGGCGCAATGTCCGGCACTCCCACTCGCAGGGTAATGTCTTGCACCCTGTGACTGCAGAGCTGCCGATGGAGCTGACTATTGCTGTCAACGCCAGCTTGGTCGCGCTGGCCAGCAAGGCCATCTTCTGCACGGAGCCCTTCCGGATACCCTTCGCGGGCAAGGTCAGTGCTGTTGCTGGTAGTGCTTTCAAGCGGTTCAACCAAGCAAGTTTCAAGCGGCACGCGTGGTGGAATCAAGCAGTGCTTTCAAAGGACTGTTGCTGTTGCTCATTTGCCGGGCCTGCCTTTGTTGTGCTCTTGCGCTGCTGTTGCTGCTGCTGCTGCTGCTGCTGTTCTGCTGCCTGTCCTTGTCTGAATTGTTTTTGCAATTGACTGCCTACTGCATCCAAGAAATGCACTCTGACCATTCTGTTGCTGCTCCACAACACACCTTGACTGCTGCGTGCCAGGTGGAGGTGTGCTGCTTTGACAAGACAGGCACGCTGACAACAGACCACTTGCTGCTGGAGGGGCTGGCAGGGCTGCCTGGCAAGTGAGTGTGCTGCGCAACATGGTGACCGATTTTTTTCATGACGTGCCAAGAGCACCGCGCCACATCAGCTTGACGTCAGTCAAGTCGGACGGCTTGAAGGCGGCAGCGTCTTGCGTGGGCAGTCCTGGCCGCATCTCTGCAGCAACAGAGCGTTCCTCTGTCGGCAGTCCCTCAGGACCTCGTCCCTGCCCACCCGCAAGCTTGACGCTTGCCCCAGCTGCTTGCAGCGCCCTCTCAGACGGCTGACATGCACGTGCACGCACGCTGATGTCCTGCAGGCCTGCGCGCGAGCTTGTGAAGGAGGCGCAGCAGATGCCCGCTGCTGCTGGCGAGGTGCTGGCCGCCTGCCAGAGCCTGGTGCTGGTGGACGGGGAGGTCATAGGGGACCCGCTGGAGAAGGCCGCACTGCAGGTGGGGTTAGGTGCAGATGTGTGACTCATCGTGCTCTGCGCTCCGTGGCCGGCGGACAGCTGCACAGTGCTTTGCAGTGCCTGCTGCGGCGCCTTGTTGCTGTGGTGTGCATGCAGGCTCTGGTTTCGCATGGGCATTGTTCATGGGCGTTGCCAGTGCATTATGGTTTGACGCATGGACACACCTCCAGCCGTTGATGGTGCCCATGCTGCCCTGGAGTCCGGTGCCAACGCGTTACTGTCGGGCGCATCGACGCACCACCAGTTGCTGATAGCGCCTGTGCTGTGCGGCGCGCCTGCCGTGCCGTCCGGTGCCGCCAGGCGTCCCGTTGGAGCTACAGCAGCGACGTGGCGGTGTCCCACGACAAGAAGACGCGCGCCATCGTGGTGCAGCGCTACCACTTCAGCAGCGGCCTGCGCCGCATGAGCGCCAGCGTGCTGCTGGAGGAGGAGGATGCGCCGCAGCCGCGGCCCATGGCCCTCATGAAGGGCGCGCCAGAGGTGGTGCGGCAGTTCCTGGGGCAGGTGCGCTGTTATATTTATTTCATTTTTTTATATATATATTTATTTATTTCACCGCCGCAGTTCCTGGGGCAGGTGCGCTGGCTCACCGCCGCTTTGTTTTGCCGCCCTGCACCCTTGCCGGCTTGCTTCCTGCAAGCCGTGTGTGGGAGCATCAGCCGGATGTCGCCGTCGTCCTGCACAACTGCCGGTCCGTCTTGGCACACGCCTGTGGTTGACGGCGGCGGTGGGTCCTAGTGTTTTGGGTTGGGTCCTAGTGTTTTGGGTTGGTGAAGGGAGGCGCACGCCAGCAAGCTGTGGGGCCTGGTGCAGCTGTGCGTGTTGTGATAAGCTGGTGGTGTGAGCTGCCGTGGTGGCTGGGCGCCCCGCAGCAGCAAGGCCGTGCGTGTATGAGCGGTGGTGGCCGGCACAGCCTGCAAGGGTGATGGCACATGCTGCTGGACGAAAGACTTGCCCCCGATGGCCACTCGCTTCAGCTACAACGCATCACAAAGGTTGCAGCGGATCTCCAGGCATGCCTCGTGACTGCACCATAGTTATTGTGCCAACAGATGCCGTTGGAAGCGGTTTGCGTCCGCCAGCTGCACTGATGTGGCATGTTGTGAGGCCAGAGCTGCGGCCCTGTAGTGCGTCGCCTGCCCTATTGCATGGCAGCAGCTACGACTCGCCTGCCGAGTAGTACAGCTCTGTCAGCCAAGGCGCAGCAGGGTCTTTCATCCAGGCCCATCCCAGCCTCAGTGGGGGCACTGGGTTCCAAACCCTGCAACAGCATGTGCTGCTTGTGCTACAGAGGCCGACTGGCTGCATCGCAGCGTCAGTGGGCGAAGCGCGAGCAGCCACAGACGTATCGACCCCACACGAGCCCTCACAAGGCATGGCTGCCGCTCAATCTGAGCATCGCAGATCGGTGCTGCACCCTGCACACGCGCGTGCTTCTTGTACTGGCTGTCCTTGGGGTTCATGCCAATCATGCAGCCACCAGCAAGCAGTGCGCTGTTCTATTCATTTAGAATGTTTATTAGGGCACATCCTGCTGAGCGCGTCCAACCGTCAGAACCACCAGCCCATGCATGTGTGTGCGTGTGTGTGTGCGTGTGTGTTGTCCACGGCGCTGCTGTTTCCCTGCAGGTGCCGGCGGACTACGACGCCACCCACAAGCACTTTGCCACCCAGGGCGCGCGCGTGATCGCCCTGGCTCGGCGGCCGCTGCCTGCTGGGCTGGACGGCCCAGAGCTGCGCAACCTGCCGAGGGAGGACGTGGAGCGGGACATGGAGTTTCAGGGCTTTGCTGTCTTCCAGGCGAGTGCCGATGGTAGCGTCGTTTTCTGAGGCGGCTTGGTGACCAGCAGGGGTGAGGCAGATGCCAGCAGGTGCTGTGTGGCTTCAAAGTGAGGCAGGCGCGTGCCGGAGCTACAGTCGCAGCGCCCTTCCAAGCTGTGGAAGCCTGCGGTCGATGCACCTGCAGCAGCTAACCACCTGCTGGTGTGACCATCGCAACGCTCCACTGAGACAGACACACTCTGCTGCCGGGTGCTGGTGGTGCTGCTGATGCGTGCAGTGTCCCCTCAAGGAGGAGTCGGAGCCTGCCCTGGCTCAGCTGGCAGCAGCCAGCCACATGCTGGTCATGATCACCGGCGACGCGCCCCTGACTGCGGTGCATGCGGCCAGCCAGGTGCACATCGTGACACGGCCCGTGCTGGTCATGCAGCACAAGTGAGTCGCCCAGGGTCCTGTACGCAGCAGCGCGTGCCGTGTGCGTGCGCGCCAGCAGGGCAAGGCTGCACTGCAAGGCTGCCTGGCGCACATGCGGCCATCATCTGTTGCTGCCTCGACTGGACTCAAGTCCTCTGATACTGGTACAGCCCACACCTGGCTGACGCTGGAGGCGGCTCCGCAGCGGCTATGTGCGGAGCACTCCTCGGCACCTGAGTCCAGCCGCATCATCAGCTGCTGCGCAGCAAGCATGGCCTCCTATAGCTCCCTAAGCTCCCTGTGTGTGCTGCATGCGGCGACCCTCTGCACCCAGGCTGGAGGCAGCCGGGGACGGCCCGGGTGCGCACCACACGCCAGGCTCGCAAGAGGCCGACGCCGAGTTTGAGTGGGTGTCGCCGGACGAGTCGGCGCGCACCGCCTTCAGCAGGGACTGGGACGAGCTGCTGCTGCTGGCCGCAGAGTACGACCTGTGCTTGACAGGTGGGCGAAGCTCATTGGCCGCGCCGGACGGGGAGAGGTGGATGCGGCGGCTGCGATGTCGCCTCAGCTGCCAGCGGCGTCGCCTGCTCTCTGCATGGCGCTGGCTCGAGCTGCGGCGGTGTTTGTGAACCTGACCGGGCTGGGGTGGCCGCTGCAATCCCCGCCTTTGCGAGGCGCTGCGGCGTGATGTTTGGTTTGCATGTGCTGCTTGCTACATGTTTCGACCATGTGTCTGCTGCTGTGCAGGTGATGCGCTGGCACACGTCGAGGGCTGCGGGCTGGGTCGCCGGGTCATACCGCTGGTGCAGGTCTTTGCGCGGGTCAGCCCGGAGCAGAAGGAGCTCGTGCTGCAGGTGCGCCGCGTGCATGGTGCTGCTGCTGCCCCTGCTGCGCTGCGCGGCATGTGTGAGGCGCCCCAGGCGACAGCAGAAGCGCATGACGTCGTGAAATCATGTGCCCAGCCGTAGGGCAGGAAGCGTTGGTGCTGCTGCTGCCACTGCTGCACTGTGCGGCATGTACAAGGCGTCCCAGGCGACAGCAGAAGCGCATGACGCCGTGGTATCATGTGCCCAGCCGTAGGGCAGAAAGCGTTGTGGTTCTGCAGACGCGCTTGCTGCTGCAAGGCTGCTTCATGTACTCAGCAGCTCCCAAAGTGTGCCATTACTGGCGGCGGCTGTTTCTGCGATGTATGGACTGTGGCGTTTCAGCGATTGCATCTTTCCAAGACTTGTTATGTGCTGCTGTTGTGCTATGGGGTCATTGTTAAGGCAGCAGGCGGCCATCGCCAGCTTGCAGCTCTTGCTGCTGGCCTGCAGGCCAATGGCAAGAACCCAATGTCCCTGTGCATGTGTCTCCTGTTCTGCTTGCCTTGTGTGGTCTGCTGCGGAGTATCGGCTCGCTGGGCTAGTGCCTGAGGTCGGGTTTCAATCCTGAAGATGTTTTGTATTGTATTGCTGACTGCAGGCGCTGCGTGCTGCCGGCTGGGTCACGCTGATGGTGGGTGACGGCACCAATGACGTGGGCGGGCTCAAGGCAGCACACGTGGGGGTGGCGCTGCTGGCACCCAGTGCACTGGCTGAGCTCAAGGTGGGCTCAGCAGCAAGCAGGGCGCTGACGGTCGGGTTCCAATGAAATGGTTCAGACTTGTTTTGCTGCCTAGCGGACACACTAGCAGCACACAGGAGTGGAGCGCTGCTGCTGACGTCCTTGATGCTCCCCGGTTGGTCTGCCACTTTCAGGTTTGCAGGAAACATGTCCGTGCATGCCTGCACACGTGCAGCTGTGTGGCTTGCAGCGGATGCGTCTTTGCCTGCTGTACAAGTATAGGCAAGTATAGCTGCTGCCGGCTGCGCTTACTTGCCTCCTGTCTGCTGCCGCTGCCCCCGCTCACCACACACTGCAGAAGAAAGCAAAGGAGAGGGGCGAGAGGAAGAGCAGGAGCTCCAAAGCAGCAGCAGGAGCTGCCGCAGGCGGCGGCGCCACCAGCAGTCATCAGCAGCAGGGCGCAGTAGTGCCTGCAGTCGAGCGAGCAGCAGCGAAGGCGGGACGCACCCCGCCAGCTCAGCATGCTGGCGCTGGCGCTGCTGCTGGGGCTGTTGCGGGCGCAGCAGGCGGCGAACAGGCCAAGAGCAAGAAGAAGGGTGAGCAAGCTGCGAATGCTGGGCTCCATGCTGCCTGCTGCCACCATCAACCAGCTGCATCATCTGTGATAATCAACTTGCAACAGCTCTGCTTGAACCGCTGCAGGTGCCAGCAGGTCAACAGAGCTTGCTTCTGCTGAAGGCTGCATTGAGCGTGGTGCTGGCATGGGTTCAAAGTGTCTTCAGCTGAACTGGCAGCAGCTGGGGCCTGACAAGCCGCTGCCAGAGCCGAAGTACACTTGGAGGTGTCAAGGCCGAGCTGTTAGTGTCACATCATCGCTGTCGCTGGCCGCAGTGATGAACCTCCGGCATGATGCAGCACTGCTGGGAGCACTGCCACCTGTGTGCCCTCCACGACAAGGCTGCTGTTCAGTGTGCTGCTGCTGCTGCTGCTGCTGCTGCTGCTGCTGCTGCTGCTGCTAGGTGAGAAGCTGAAGCCTGGCGAGGCGCTGCTGGAGCAGTACCGTGCAGCAGGCAAGCCGGCGCCGGCCTCGCTGCAGCGCATGGCGGCGATGCTGGACAAGATGGAGGACGACACCGCACAGGTGTGGGTGGGTGTGGGAGTGGGAGTGGGTGGGTGCGTTCGTGTGCGCGCGTGTTGAAGGTCTTGATTGGCGTTAATGCTGGTGTCCTAGTCAGGCATTCGCGATGTTGAGAGCAGCAATCTGGCATGCAGTTAAGACAGACAGCTGACGCCGTCCCTGTGCGGTCCTACAGTCACGTCACGAAGCATGTCTGGGGAGATTATGAGCTTTCATTTCATCATCATGCACTTAGGTAGCTGCATCGGTCACCTTGGCTGCTGGCAGGATCTGCAAGGTTGAATTGCCATCATCCTAGTGCGCACCCTGCCCTTCAGTGCTGCTGGCTGTCCTCAGTTTCAAGCCCGGTTACATGTGGTGGACCATCCCTGTCAGTCCCGCAGCGAGGCATCTTTACGCAGGGCACGCAACCACCGCTGCATCATGATGCTTCACAACGTCTCCTCTGCGCTTGCTGCTTGCAGGACGCACCCATGCATGACCCCGACGCTGCTGCTCACGCCAGCGTCTTCAGACACGACAGCCTCATGCACACACCAGGCACGCAGCTACAGCTGCATCACACTTTTCCTCATTTCTTTCTCCGCTGCGCGTGCTGCTTGCAGGACGTGCCCATGGTGAAGCCGGGCGACGCGTCCATGGCCAGCCCCTTCACCGCCAAGGCCGCCAGCGTGGCACCCGTCACCGACATCCTGAAGCAGGGGCGCTGCACGCTGGTCACCACGGTGCAGATGTTCAAGATCCTGGGGCTGCTGTGCCTGAGCACGGCGTACGCGCTCAGCGTGATGTACCTGCAGGGGGTGAAGCTCAGCGACGCACAGGTGCGCAGCTGCCGGGATTTTGAATCCTGTTCCTAGGGTTTTGTTTGGGCTGTAGGGCTCGCTGCAGGACTTGGAGACGTTGTGGCTGCTGTGCCTGGGTACTGCGTATACATAAGCGTGAAGTTTCTGCAGGGAGCGGAAGTCAGGGCTTCAGATGCGTGTTGTTGGCTTGGATTGCAGCATGCAGTCGTGGTGCTCCGATCTGTCTGAAGGGATCTGGAGTGTAGCGTGCGGCTTAGGTTGACGTGCTGTGCTGCTGCTGCGGCGTCAACTTGACCGGCCCTCGTCATTTTGTAGCAACTGCACCTGCAGATTTGTACCAACGATGCTGGCACCTGACAGCAGCACCTGCTGCAGGCACGTATGCCTGGATTCAGAAAGCAGCTTTGCGATGAAACCTCTCGACCACCCACCCGCCTGTCTCATGAAGTCAGCATGCTCCGCACACGCAACGCATTTTAAATAAATAATAAAAAAATGCCACTGCTGCGCCATCACCGTGGCGCCAAACACCCGCGTGTGCACGCAGGCGACGCTGTCTGGCGTGCTGACGGCCGGCATGTTCTACTTCATCAGCAACGCCAAGCCGCTGCCGCAGCTCAGCCCTGTGAGGCCGCACCCCTCCATCTTCTGCACCTACTTCTTTGCAAGCTTGCTGGGCCAGTTTGCGGTGCAGCTGGGCTTCCTCATCTTCATGTACAGGTGTGCAGGCAGCAGACTCTGGGCTCGACTTTGCAGCTGCGTACCTGGGTTGAACGGCTGTCGCCCTGTTGCCCACACCCTCATACCTGTGTTATGGCACAAGATACACCAGCTCGCAGCGCTTGCAGCACCTTGTTACCGTCGCACGAGCAGCTGATGGCTGCCCTTGCTGCCGAATGCTGTCCAGCCCTCTGGGCAGATTGCAGCGCGTGCTCAATGCACCGAGCATCTGTCAACGTCTGCTTTGCCGTACGCATGCAGGACGGCGCTGGCAGTGATGCCGTCGGAGCAGCAGCAAGACAGCGAGTCAGACTTTGCGCCCAACCTGGTCAACAGCATCTGCTACCTGGTGCAGCAGATCGTGCAGCTGACCACGTTTGCGGTCAACTACGTCGGCCACCCCTTCAATACAAGTCTGACCCAGAACGCTGGCATGATCAAGAGCCTGCGCTACAGCAGCTGCTTCCTGGCGCTGCTGGTCACCGAAGCAGTCATGCCGTTGAACGAGAGGTGGGTGGCTGATGCTGATGATGCCGTCGTCCAGGATGATTGCTGTGCCAAATCTGCTGTCAGTCCGACTGTTCTGCGGGTTGCAGGTGGGCTAGTGGCAGCAGCATCCCTCAGGTCTGTTGGTGGCAGATTCACAGCGACAAGCGTGTCGAGCTGCGACCAACCGTGACCTTTTCTGCTTCTGCTGTGCTGGCCTGCTGTGGAGGAGGCTCGTGTGCCCTGTGCCATGCCCCGCAAGACGCTCCCAGATCCACTTTGGGTGGCGGCCCCGCAGTGGACACCATCTCTCTAACTATTCAAGGCATTCCTATTTTTTATTCCTATTCCTATTCCTATTCCTATTCCTCTACCATTCAAGGGCAGGAGGTGTGGAGGCGCTCGACATCGCCAAGTTGCCACACACACACACACCTGATGCGGGTGTGAGCACACCATGCGCAGCCGCTCCATCCATATCCATTCACCACCTCTGTGCTGCCTGCCTCCTGCTCCCGGCATCCGCTGATCCCTCTGCCCCTGGTGCCCTGCCTTCCTACGCCACTTCCCCCCTGGCTGCAGCTTTGGCCTGGTGCACATACCCGTTGAGATGCGGCTGTATCTGGTGGCGGGCGCCGCAGTTGTGGTTGTGTTCAGCCTGTTTTGGGAGCGCAGCCTGCGGCAGCTGTTCCCTGCCGCCACGCCTCCCAGCAAGGGCTACATGGTGCACAGCAGGCTGCTGGCGCAGCTGAAGGCGCAGCGCTCGAGAGCACGCAAGGATGATTGAGGGAGAGGGCTGCGTGTGCTGGGCACAGCACGGAGTGCCGGAGCCATTCCTGTTGTTCGGCCAACACCACCGCAGGGTTTGCTGCTTCTCGCCAGTCGATGAAAGCATGTGCGGGCGGGGTGACACAGCTGAGCAGGGCCACAGCCGTTGTATGCTCAACCTTTGTAACTAGCGATCATGTCCACGGCAAGCTCAGGCCAGCAACATGGAGTCACTTGCAGTGCAGAGTGTGTTGGACCGTCCTTGAAACGTTGTTGCAAATGCTGGACATGTCAAAGGGCAGCAGCAATTCTGCTTGAACTAGCGTGATGCTGGCACGACGCTTGCGACCGGATCAAGAATTCGTTGCTTGTCACTTGGCATGTAATGCGCTGTTGCAACTGTTGATGTCATGGTGTCGATGGCGCTGATGCTATGGCTTGAATGGGTAATATGATGATGATGGTGTCGATCCAACGGCGCTGCGTTTAAAGCAGACAAGGCTACCATGCACGGAAAGATTCCATCACAGCGCACGACTGTACATCTACAGTGCACTGTGCATCCGTTGAAAGAGGCCGTTGGCTGAGCCAGCGCGCGCAGTTGGTCCTGAATAGACAACCGGTACTAGCACCAGTGATGTGATGGCTCTTGAGTCTGACAACCCAGGAGCCCCGCTGCTGCTGCACACCCCCAACTTGGGTGCAGCATTCAAATTCAATTGGGCAACAGCAGCTCATATCGGCTTTGCTACCAGGTAACCAAGATAACATCAGTGACGCAACCGTGGCAGTGCTACCTGCAAGCCACACTGCCACAGCAACAGTATTGGTCGCCGAACCAAAGCTGCTGAAGCCTTCAAGGTGTCTCCAAGTTGGTGGGTAGCCGCGCGCCACACCAGCGCCGCGGCAGCTCAGCTCACCACATGCAACACCACCAACATAAATCTCTGAGTGGCTAGTGCTGCCACAGCTGTCCTGACAGCATCTGCGGCTGCGGCACGTGCAGAAACTGCAGCCATTTGTGAAGATGCCTAAGCATGCTGTTGCAGTTGTTCCTGCAACTCTGTGCATGCCAGGCAGCTGCAGCCCTGCAGCATGGCATGCGTCGCTGCTTTCGCTGCTTCTACTTGCGCCCGCAGCGCAGCCAACTGCTGCTGCAGCTTCTCATTGTGCTGCTTGAGCTCTGCTTCCTTGTACTGCAAGTTCTGCAAGCGTGCACGCTTTCGTGCTTTGCTTATCTGTGCTGTCTCCCTGTTGCTCAGCACCCGCCGCTGCTTCTTCTTGCTGAGCTGTTTGAACTCGGTGCTGGTGTACGGCAGCACACGGCGGTTGGCTGCCCGTCCTGGGTCGTAGGCATAGCTGTCAATTGCTGGGCAAAGATGCACGGTTGATTGCTTGAGAGATGCTGCTGCACTTCCAGCAGCAGCAGCAGAGCAGCGTTGCTGCTTAAGCAGCTTGGTTTTTGCTACCGGATCTGCCTTGATGTTGCTGCAGGACTTCATCGTCAACTTTCAAAGTTAAAATGATGACTCTTGCGCCTCATACGTGTGTTAAGGGTCTGTGCAAGTTTTCAAATTTGGTATGCCTTCACCGGTGCTGCAGGAGGCAGGCCTTCGCCCAGACAGATCAATACCGTCAGTGCCACAAAGCACAGTATGAATGGCCCAACGACTGATTGAAATGACAAGTAACGGTACATAAACTTTGTTTCTACGCTGAACCCGCCCGCCAAACCAGTCATGAACTGATCAGTTCGGCACCAGCAACGACTGGAGGACGCCAGACCTATCGAAGCGTCTTACTTTAAGGCGGGCAGCGCTTGGTAAGCTGACTATGTACCATGATCTTTCAATCACCAGCGCTGACTAGAATGGACGCGTACGAAGTTGCGTTGTTGGGCTAGGGTTTGGCTCCTGGGTGGCTTCAGATCATCAGTGAGTTGCTCTAGTCACAAGCTTGAGCAAGCAGATTGCTAAGCCAATTTGGCGTGTTCCTATCCTCGGCTTTGCGTGGTTTTCCATTTGCAGATGGTTCTGGTGTTCGCCAGGTTGGCAGAACGGGTGCAACAGCGCGGTGCTAGCACTGGCTGTTGAAGGTCCGGACCTTGAAGGATCCTTCAACAGTTGAAATGGTTTTCCACCTAACTACCAGGATAATATACACCATGGCAAATGACAATGCACGCACCTAACCTTTGCAGAAATCCAGCAGGAACCTCAGGTAGTGCTGTTTCTTTTTTTTTGTAAACGCTGAGCAACGACCTCAGGTCTGCAAGGCTTGCAGCCCACAGTATTCATTTGCTTACTTGCTGCTCACCAGACAACACAGCACAGCACAATAGGTTGTGCTCCTGTATTAACAGCACAACTATCACCAACATGAAGCACTGCTGCAACGAGGGCTCTCTGTCCATTTACCTTGCTGGTCTTTCATCCAGTTGATCACTCGGCCCATGCATTGTGCAGGCCTCAAGTGCCGCAGTCACTGCCGGCACCAAGAGAATCTGATGAGCACTGTAGCAGCACGAACTGCCAACCTCGGCAGGCATCCACAACATTCTTGTGATGACAACATGCCATGGCAGCTACGCACTGCATACATGTAGTTTGGCAACTGCTGTGCGTGCGTGAGTAGCAGCTGCTAGCATGGTGCTAGTGCGCTCGGCCATTTGTTGCAGATGTCAAGTCTCTGTGCACAGGCACATTTTGTGTGACAAGCACAGCGGTGTCGCTGCTGCTGCTGCTGCTCTTGCTTATGCCTGCCAGCGCTGGCTGCAGGTGCCAGACCCTGCTGACTGGGCGTGAGCACAACAATTCTCTGCGCTACAGGTATGTTTGGATATTTGAGGCCTTGCTGCAGGGATGCGTGCCTGCATGGCAGCCCACTCGGAGCACCAGGAGAACTTGGGCGGGGGTCTCCTGGTCCAGCATTGCTCTGAGGTGCGCAGTTTTTGCATTTACCTGGAGCCCAGGAGCCGTAAATTCCGTTCTTTTACAACAGTTCATCAGCAACAGATATCTGGTACTGCCCTGCAACCTATGCGGCCTTCTAGCGCAGCAAACCCCACAGCAGCTTGGCTGGACTCATGCGGACCAAGACATGACGCTTTAATAGTCACAGGGCGCCATATGGACCCAGCCCAAACCCTTTGCTGCCTTTCCTGCAAGCTGCAACAGAACGGCTGCATTCAACTCCTTCAAAACTGATGGAAGCATGCAGCATTGACCTGACTAATTGCTGTAGGCTTCTTGCCCCCCTTGCGTCACATATGCCTGTCACTGTGTTGGAACATGCAGCCAAATCAAGGACAATGGAGTTTGTCACCAACAAAAGGAGGCTTGTGGCACCACGCTGCAGAGGTTGCAGATTAGCACAAGGGGGGTGTTGGCCATTACAGCGCTCGTGTTGCAACCACCACGTGCCACAAGCGGGCACGGCTCATCAGTTGGGCTGCAGCTGCGCACACATTTACAGATGCTGCTGGCCATGGGACTAACAGTGTGCGGCAGCAGGGAAAAGTCGACACAGGGAAGGCGCCCCTTGAGATGCAAGAGGCATATCTGGTGAGCAGGCAGAGGCTGCGTCCAGCTAAAACTTTGTGTGTTTGGTTGTGTGGTTGCAGGGCCGCAGGCCGCGTTTTAAAGGACGGCTTGCAGGCGGCAAATGCCAGGCTAGAGCATGCATGCGTACCATTCGCTTGCAGGACACGGACGGGGGCATGTGAAGTTGAGAGCACCACCACAGAAGGTGCTGCCAAATCTAAGTCTGGTGACGTCGGGCGGCCTGCCTCATGAGGCAAATTAGTAGCACTGTTGCTGTGCACATGGCAATGCCAATTTCCTGCTGGCAATACAGCAGCATCAGGCTACAGCAGTTCTTGCAGGAGTGCGGAACTCTGCCTGAACAACTGCTGCTGCTGCACAACAACAGGGATGAGGGAGTCAAGATGGCCCATACTGTACGGTACAGTAGTAGCAGCAGCAGTGACTGCATCTGAAGCAGGCAGTGGGCAGGCAGCAGCGCTCCCACCCAGAGCATGCGCTTTACTGGGCATACACATAATGCTACAAGTTGTGAGGTTGGAAGGTGCAACAAGTTTGGGCGTGGTATGATGGAGCCCTATGCTGATAGCCTGGGCACTGACTGCCTGTCATTTAAATTTGGTTTGGAAACCGAGTGTGCTTGGGTCACGAGGATGGCTGAGAGAAGCTTGGCAACAACTGGCGTGTGGGTGAGCAATTGGTGCATGCAAGGAAACAGCATGCGGGCTGTGATAACAGGCTGCAAACGTTCTGACAGCAAGCCGGCACCGGTGGCTTGTTGAAGGCACGGCACGTGGCAGCTTGTAAATTGATATTTGCTTATGCATGAGGATCTGAGAGTTGAAATCTCAGCAAATTTCACGTCGAATTCTCGTATCTGGGGTCGTTTGTGGCCCAAGAGCTCGAGCTGCAGGTACCTGCACTGGTGTCATGTAACACTGCCTAGGGTTTGAATTGTGCTCCTGCACCTGCATTGCAACAACATAGCATTGAGTGCTCACAAAAGCCTATCCGTTGCATAAGATAGTTTGCTGCAACAGTGCGCGACTGCCACACCATCGCAGAGCGCAGTGCAGAGATGGCAGCCCGCTGCTTCGCAGCTTCAGCCGTGCTCCTGCTGCTAGTTGCCCCGCTCGGGTGCTTAGCTCAAAACAGTAAGCTGTTGGTCTCATTGGACGTGTTTGGGAAGCTGAAGGCGCTCTTTGCGACAAAGGCAGAGAACTACATTTCCCGCCAGGGTGAGCTAATGCACGCGCGATGGACAAGCGCACAATGACAGAGCAGATTGTTAAGCGACATGCGTACGGTGGCGATGCAGCAGCAGCCGCAGCGCACCACAGCTGCTCCTGTGTGCGCCAACATGCTGTGCTGCTGTGCTGCTGTGCTCGGAGCAGACCTGCCACAGGAGAGGCCTCCACCCAACTCGCCACTAGGCTATCAGATGTGTGACTACTCCTGCATGACCAACTTTGCCAGCAGTGTCAAGTCCCTCAGCGCGACAAAGGGCGTTCTGGAAGTGGATGTGAAGTGAGCAGCACCGCTTTCAGCAGCCTTTCAGCTGAGATCTTGCACACCTTTCAGTTTAAACTTGCATTACCCAGACGCCAATCAGTGAATGGGGCACAGCAGTTATCGCAGGCAATGCCCAGTGTGCCTGAGTGTGGCACTGCTGATGTTACGACGTCCTTACAACCTATCCAAGCAGTGCTGGTTGCTGCATATGTTTGCATTTGTGCTGGCCAGGTACAAGCCACTTGCAGGACTAACAGGTGACATGCTCGTTTGGCTCTTCCAGAATGACCACACGAATGTGACAGTGAAGGGAGCAGACAACACCACAAGCACCTTCCCAATGTGAGTATTGCAACTGCAGCAACACTGTTGCTGCTGTTGCTGCTGCTGCTGCTGCTGCTGCTGTGACTGCGCGCATCTGCACAGCGGTGTGCAACACAGCAGTACGCATCATGCATTGAAGGTCAGTAGCAGCTGCTGCAGCCATTGTTGCACTAGTAAGTTGCCTTCAACTGCCATCGGCAAGGCAAAGCCTGAGTCTGGGCAGACCAGACATCTAAATGTAGCCTGCCTCTGGCATTGCGCTAACATGGCTTTACTGCTCGCCCATGTCTTGCCCTGCAGGCACCTGCTTTTTCACCCAGTGGACCATATCTTCCACACCGTATCCAGCTCCCCTGTTGCAGTTGGCACAACTCTTGTGTGGTGAGTTGTGGAAGTCCCCTCCTCTTCACGCCTGCCATTGGGGCAACATGGTGACTGCCAAATGCCCGTGTGCACTGCACAGCAGCGGTTGCTGCTGGCAGCAGCGCCAAGCAGGCTGCTCACTGTGAAACGCTCCGATGTGCGTGGCAAGGCCTGCAAGGTCATGGAAGGCCTTGGCAGCAGATGCTGCAACCACGGCCTGCCAATCGTGGGTACCACCAGGGCGGACGATTACTGAATGATGGCTGCTGTAAGACACGTCATATGCGCAATGCGCAGCAGACCAGTATAAGCTGCACATCTGCATACATCCAGTCATCTACTTGGCATGCTGATACCACTGCTGTGCTGTTGACGCAGGTGTGAGATGCCGCTGACTGGCTGCACGCACAACAAGTCCTCACGCACACAGCCCTGGGTGTGCCCCAGCAACCGCACGGGCTTCCTGCGCAGTGACCCCTCCTCCCAGTGGGCTGGGTACATGCGGAGCAAGGTAAGCTCTGCGGTGCAGCTGTGCTCAGCGCCTTAATGCAATACCATACAAGACATCACAGTAGTACAGGACTGAACCTGCCTCAGGCACTAGCCTAGCGAGCCGTTGTTCCTCTCATGAGGGGTTGCCGTGATTTTACCCAGTTTCTGCTGCATCGTTACAGATGACATCCCTTGATGCATGGACCCTCAGCGGCGCTGCCAGGCTGCACTTCTAGCAGCTGCAAGCATTGCACCATTCAATTAACGGTCAGGGCAGCGTTGCCCACTACATCACATGTTGTCTTTGGTGTGCAACACTCTCCACTCTCTCGGCATGTGCAGTCGCACATGGTCGTCAACGTGTTCAACAGCAGCATGATGGAGTTCTCGGCCCTGCAGACCCACCCCCTGTTTGGCGGCAGCGGCACCCGTGTCGTTGCCACCACCCGCCACACCTGGTCCGACTCGTCAGCTGGCCTACAGCTGCGCACACAGATGCTGCTGGGGCTGATGGCCCACGGCGCCAGGGACAGGTTCGACACCAGCCTCCTGGCGGCACCAGCAAACGCCGCAATACAGCAGGTGTACCTGGTGAGTGTGCCCAGTGGGAGTGCTGTGTCAGCCGAGTGCTTTTATCAGAGCGGTGCTGGTCTTTTGCAGTGCGGCGGCTGCATGCTCTGCCATGAAACCATCGTGTGCGCCATACGAAATGGATGAGCTTGTCCTGCCAAACGCTGCCAGTGGCTGCGCAGCGACAGTCATCAGCTGTCACGTGATGTCTGCTTCTTTGTGTCTGCTTGCAGGACAATGCCAAGAACATCCCTGCAGGCAACATCACTGCAGCAGGGCACATGGCGTCGCTGCACTTCCTGCAGGAGTATGGCACCCTGCCCAAGTGGCTGCCACAGCTGTACAAGAACAGACGGCAGTGACTGACAGACCAGCACACGCAACAACAACAAGAGCCAGTCTGCGATTGTGCCAGCACAGTAGCTGCTCTTGGGTATCAGCCATTGAGCTGTGGCAGCTGAATTCTGATTGCAGGACATGTCAAATCTGGCATGCAGTAACATTGGATTGCACTACTCTTACATTGTGATCATCACTCACAGTGTTTAGACAGTACTGTGAATTGTTGGCTGATTTTTTACGAGATTCAACTACAGGATACCTTGGAATTGTGCAGTCCACGGAGTCCACTGCGCGCCAGCAGGTTGCAGCGCTGCCGTTGGCCTGAAGCGCTGGCCAGCTACAGCCTTGGGTTGGGACCTGCCGGTGGTGCCGGCAGAGACAGCACATGCTGTGTGGCTGAGACATCCTTGATCCATTCACAACAATTCCAGCACCGGACTGCTTCGTTTGCTTCTGTTCATCATACGTTGGTGCATGTCACTACAATTGTAAGTATGCCTGACGTACTGAGCATGAGGCCTAGGGTGGTCACCAGTGCACCCAGCAAGCAGCCTGGCTTGCCTGGATTGGCAGCGTTGCACGATCAGGGTAAACGCGAAGTGGGCAGTAAAGGATTGATGCGCTGCGGGAACTGCTCACACACCAAACTAGCATGATGTGGTGCCAGGCTAGGATGCACCTGCCAGCGGAGCCGGCCCTCAGGCTAAGAGGGGTGCATGAACCCTACACGCCAGAGTTGTTGAAATTGTCAAGCTTTTAAAAGGCGCACCTGCTTTGCTTACTTTGACTACTACTTCACCCAATGGAACAAGGGCTATCAATTGCTTAATCAATTACACGTTTTTCTAGCAAGAGTGAAAACCCAAAAAAGGGGAGCCACTCCCAAACCACCTTCAGTGGTTCCTAAACGGTGGGTGCAGGCCCACAAGCTAGGGCCAGATACAGCCAAAACCTTGATCGCAAGAGCGCTCGCTTGACAGTCTCTCATGCAATGATCATACCCAAACCCTAAACACTGATGGCCCTGAGCTGGACCACAGCGTCAGTGCACTCCCGCGTGGGATGAATCCTCCCACAAGGGCACTGCCAGCCCACACCAGCAATCATAAACGGCTCACTAGCAACCGGATACATCTGCTGTAGGTGCTGCTGTCTCATGAGTGACTGCTGCTGCCTGTATCGGGAGGAGGAAAGGGAGAGCCGCAGGGGAGCCCCCACGGCCTCAGGGTGTGTAACTTTGTAGACCATAGACCGCCATGCGCCCCTCATAAGACAGTAACCACGCAGGTCATCCATCTGATGAGGGAGTCCCAGCCGCTGCAAGTCGCTGTGTACACTATCCTGCCACCAAACTGCAGGCCAGCCCGTAGGCCGCTTCGTAACTCCATGCAATGAAGAAAACATAGCAACTTGGGGGATCCTGCCCTCATCCATGCGCACAACATGCCCCAGCCACCTCAGGCGAGCCGCCGCAAGGTGTTCTGCAAGGCTAACTGTGCCACACTGCTTCCTGATAGTCACCAGACGGTGTCTATCAGAGAGCCGCACGTGTAACAGCTGCCGCAAGCAGCTAGAATGTACACACTCCAGGCGCTTGATATGTTGCTAAGTCAAAGCCCATGTCTCACTGGCAAACATGATAACAGGCAAAACATACGCATTGTAGCATCGCATTTTCACACTCACAGACATGTTCTTCATCCCCCAGAGTCTCTGCATCTGAGCAAACCTGCCTTTGGCCTTGCTAATGCGGGCACATACTTCTGCATCACAAGTGGCAGTTATATCAACAATGCCACCGAGATACTTGAAGCTAGACACGTAGTTTGCCACCCCTCCTGACAGCTGCACACCTTGCGGCGGAGGACCAGTAGAAGCGGGTGCCAGAGCCAACAACTCTGTTTTGCTGGCATTGATACGCATGCCCATTTTGTTGCAAATGTCATCCACATTCCTGAGCATGCAATCAAGCTCCTCCTGACAGCAACTCATGAGTACCATATCATCTGCATACAACAAAGTGGAAAGGGTAAACAAGCAGGAACCAGCACCGGTTGACCGTTGGAACAGCTCAGCATTTGCATGGTAAGACAGCTGCACACCACAGCCCTCTGGCATTGCTGCCTGCGCCTGCCTAACTACACAATCAAAGAACACGTTGAACAGCAAAGGAGCAATCACGCACCCCTGCCGCACCCCAGTGCTGATATCCAACCACTCTCCTACTCTACCTGCCAGTTTGATTGCTGCTTGAGTGCCTGTGTGCATATCAGTGAGCAACTGTACTAGTTTGTCATGAACTCCATATGCTCATAGCACACACCACAGTGCATGCCTTGGTATGGAGTCACATGCTTTTGTCAGGTCAACAACAGCCATGTACAGCGGCTGCTTGTGCTCACGACACTTGGACATAAGGTGAATGCAGCATCTGACAGACCTCTGTTTCTCCTAAAAGCACTCTGGCAATCCAGCAACTGTGACTTAATCTGGGCGTTCACCCTGCTGAGCAGCAACAATGCATACACCTTGCCAGGAATGCTAAGTAAGCTGATTGGCATGTGATTGCCTGTTAGCTTAGCACTGCCCTTGCCCTTGTAGAGCGGCACGAGTAAAGCACGCTTCCAATCAACCGGGGCCTTGCCAGACACCCACACTGCACAATTCACTCTATGCAACCAGCCAGCATGTTAAAAAATGGGACACAGCACTGCATGCATGCAAAGAATGTAAAAAGGTACGGCACTGGTATGTGTGTGATGTACTTGCTTCTCCAGCATTGTGTGGCAAACCTTGACTTTTGGGCCACCACAGCATAGCATGCACACGCAAGATTTGCAAGATGCTCCTAGCGCATGGCTTATGCCATGACCACACACCTGCTGCTGACGGATGCACAGACTTCGTGTTGTCAGACAAGTTGTAAGTTTGGTTATATTCCATTTCATCCTGTCACCTCACGTTATGCCATGACACTATACATACTTTGCACAGCAATGTCATATCAGGCTGTGCTGATTGCTACAGAATTAGTTGCTCTTAGATTTTACCAGTTTGCCACTTGAGAAAAGGTTGCCCATGGACCTTGCAGAATTTTTGCATGTTGATGCATTTTGATGCCGCTTGGGCCATGCTGACACACACTTGCTTCTTGGTTGTGATGTTGCTTGAGGAGTATACTCGCCCCACCGTGGAGGGCCACACACCCCACCCTGGTTTGTTGCGTAATTCACCGTGCCACCTGTGCTGCTGCCACGTACTACAATGTGCCCTTTCGCATGAATTTATGCTAGAAAATGCTGTATGTTGGCTGCTTGTGCATGCTCTGCCTCCCATTTCCCACTTTGGGTTGACAGCCAGCACGTTCAGCAGGGGGTGCTTGCCGACATCTGTCCAGCCATCGCTGCACAGGGACACCATGGTCTCGTTGCTGCGCATGTCGAACAGCAGCAGCTCAAACTCAGTGCTGGACTTGAGGTTGTCCAGCAGTGTGCTGCGCATGGCGCTGTAAGCTGGTGAGGCATAGCCAGGGCCAGCTGCTGCAACTGCGCTGATCATCTCCCTGTACCATGAGCTGCGGGCCTTGTTGAAGGGGATGCCCTCACAGGCGAAGAACTTCATGATGGCCTTGTTAGCAGTGATGCTCTTGCCACGCTGAAAGGCGAGAACAATGGCGCGCTGCTCCATTGTGCCGCTGCTGCCCTGGCTGCTGGCAGCAGCAGCAGCGCCGCTGGCAGCAGCAGCAGCACCGCTGGCAGCACCAGTGGATGCAGCAGCTTCCTGCAGGACACAGCAACAAGGTATAAGAATTCGGTCTTGCTGCTGCTGCTGCTGCTGCTGCTGCTGCTGCTGCTGCTGCTGCTGCTGCTGCTGCTGCTGCTGCTCTCTGGTTCAAGGCAGAGGCTGGCACTCACTGCTCTGTGTCAAAGGGGGTGTTGACTCCCCTTGACTCCTGTCACACCCCTTGTAGCAGAGGGGTAGATGATGGAAGTTAGTGAATGTAAAACGACAGAAATGCTTCTACATGCTCAGAGGAATGTTTGTGTGCCAAGGTTCCACTAACCTCCAACATATCGCAAGATGGGTGGAAAATCAGCGGAAGTTGGGAGTTACATTTCAGTGGGCAGGGTTGTAAACGGGAAGTTGGGAGCTAGTGGAATTTAGTGGTAAGGCAAAAGCAGGAAGTTAGTGCAAACAGCCACGGACTTGGGGGAGTTAGCTGCTC
This sequence comes from Scenedesmus sp. NREL 46B-D3, assembly GCA_014080715.1. NCBI lineage: Eukaryota > Viridiplantae > Chlorophyta > Chlorophyceae > Sphaeropleales > Scenedesmaceae > Scenedesmus > Scenedesmus sp. NREL 46B-D3. The sequence goes on from JACERP010000058.1 coordinate 213,652, forward strand.
AAGACATGGATTGGGCACCTGTAACTGCCAGAGGTCCCCTGGGCCCCTCCTTGGGGTGTCTGCATGGTGTACTGTGGCAACTGGGCTTAAAAGCAAGCTCATCATGCGCCTGTGCCATGAGTCACCTGCAGCGTGGGTGAGACACAAAGGGCTGGGCCCCGGGCATGCAAGCTATATGCAATCACCAGTTTTGGGACCCCACCATGTACGCAGCAGACTTCAGATGGGACGAGATGGAGTGGAGCCAGTTGAGTGACAGCTGTTGGTCTCATCTGCACAGGTTTGCTACCAGCAGCTGCAGTGCAGATGCGCAAAGGCGCAGGGACAACTCTGTGTACATACAGCACAGACGCACAGTGCATGCTGCCGGGGCTGCCGTGGACCAGTCAGGACCTCACACACCCTGACAGCTGCCGCCATGCTGAAGGGGTATTAGAGCGTGTGTGCAAAAATCAAGTTGCCAGGCTTTCTACGATGTGTTTGTGTATCAATTGGGTGGACGGCGCTGGATTGGTGTGTGCTGCAACTTGCAGCAAGCTTGGAAGTTTGTGCATCTTGTGTTTGCATATGTTGTACCATGTACATGCTGATGGCTACAACTGGATTGGTAACATGATGATGATGATGACGGTGGTGATGGACATGTCCATCTTCAAGTATAGCCAATTGATATTATATTCAGCAGCAATGTCTTCACGGTGCCACTGCGTCGCATGCTTTGCGCATGGGCACTTGCCGTCAATTAAGCCGGTGGTGAGAGTAGCCTGTTACCTGGAAATGATGTCAGATAACACTAGTGGCTTGGCAACTACTGACTTACTGGCTTGTGTCACTAACTTCCCCTAAATTTTTGAAATGAGGCTTTCAGCAGGAAGTCAGGAGGTAAAATCTACTGGGAGAGCCCAGAATTATGGAATTTGGGAGTTAGCAGAAGTTTATTTTCCACTATGTTGAATTGGCCCCTTTAGACCAGTACAACACAGCTGTGCAAGCAGAATCACCAACTTCCACCGTTTACCCCTCCGCTACAAGGGGTATGACAGGAGTTAAGGGGAGTCAACACCCCCTTTCTGTGTCCTGCTGCTCATGAGCAGTGATCACTGCTGCTCAACAACAGCTCACCTTGTCCACTTTGCGCCGCTTGATGGCATCAACCTCCTCCTCCTCACGCTTCCGCTTTGCGTTCTTATAGGCATCACTGGAATCTTGGCGGTTGACAGGCGAGTCTTGATATCCTCTGGGCACTCGCTGCAGGCCTTCACACCCTGGTTGGTGCCGAGCAAGTGCGAAACGATCCTGCTGACCCCACCGCTGAAGGAATGATTACAATGATGGCACACAACTATGTTGTAGTTATGTTTTGCTTCTAGCTTGTCGACATCGTCCCAGGCTATGCTAGCCTGATCAGTAACAAATTTGCCCGTAGCGGTGAGTGATCGGACAGCAAGAAGATAATCTAAAAGCAGTAATCGTATACAGTATATGTTTCGGGGAGCTCTAGGTGCTTGAAAGGGCCGCCAGTAACAAGGGGTCTTGTGATTAAACGCCTGAGCCCCACTGCAGCTGCCGTTTAAGAGTAGCGTTTCACACAGACAGCGTTTGAAACGCACGATTTAAACTTTTCGTTTCGTTTCATAAACTGCCTGACCCCGCGTTCGGTGCAACTATGGTCAGCAGTACCACATCTCGGTGATCTCTTCGCAGGGTACCCTGCACGCAGGGTACCCTGCGAAGAGATCACCGAGATGTGGTACTGCTGACCATAGTTGCACCGAACGCGGGGTCAGGCAGTTTATGAAACGAAACGAAAAGTTTAAATCGTGCGTTTCAAACGCTGTCTGTGTGAAACGCTACTCTTAAACGGCAGCTGCAGTGGGGCTCAGGCGTTTAATCACACCGGTGTCCCTGACACCGGTGTCCCTGACAGTGGCATCATACACCATGATAGACGTTTTGTACACAATGTAATATTTTTTAGCTACTTGTGTTTGTCAACGGCCAAAATCGGCACCTGCCGTTTCTAATAACGACAATCCACTGGCGCGGCCGCGCGGGTTGCTGTCGTTACGACCAGTCGTGCTGCTTGAAAATCATAGCAACACAATGTGTCGTTGCTTTAAGTGAGGTGCCTTGTCAACAAAACACCTCTGGGGATAGCCTCAAATGTCGTTACTGCGAGTTGTCGTTGTACCGAGTAGTGCCAGATCTCGGTGATCTCCATGCAGCGTGTCGCTCACATTGGTTGATACGCAAGAAAATTATGTGCAATTATTTTTAGCTTTTTAGCTTACTTGCGTTTGTCAATGACCAAATCCAGCACGTACGTTTCGAAGTAACGACAACCCACTGGCGCGCGTGCGCGCGCGGGGTGCTGTCGCTGCGACGAGTCTCTCCATTGGGCTAACAATCCTGGCAATATAATTTCAAGTTGGTTTCATTGAAGTGTTTTGAAGGCTAAAGACGCCCCCTTAAGACATTCTATCTATGTCGTTACTGCGAGTTGTCGCTGTACTGAGCAATACCAGACCTCGGTGATCTCTACGATGTGTCGATCACACAGTCACTGTGCCACTGACTGGCATCATACACTTGATTTGTATGCAGTTTGAAAATATATTGCCGTGTTGCTATGTTGATTCGTGTATGAAGTCGGCACGTGCGTTTCGAACCAACGACAATCCGGATCTACAGCGACTGACGCGCGCGCGAGGTGCTGTCGTGACGACGAGTCACGACAGTCCACTGGGCTATACAACTAATAAAGTTGGTTTGTACTGTAAGTTGATGTTGCACCTGCAAATGGTCGGTGACGGGCATGTGTACCATTACAACGCGAAAGTCGTTACCGTACAGTGATTCTAAGTGTCGTTGGGTACAATCAAAGGTATGATCAGACATCCTCCCAACCCTCATCTCCTGCAACATCGCCTGCAACATCAGCATCATCAACTGCTGCTGCAACGGCTGCTGCTGCTATCCCTGCCATCCTCATCTATCGCTCTACAGTGCTGCTGCTGCCGTTGCTGTTGCTGGAAATGCCGCTGCAGACATGTAACCTGTCCACTGGTGGTACCACCTTACGCACGCCTCTCAACTGCCACGCCGCTGCTTAATTAAATTGCTGCTGCTGCTGCTGCTGCTGCTGCTGCTGCTGCTGCTGCTGCTGCTGCTGCTTGCCGGGGCGGGCAGTGACAGCTGCTGCTGCTGCTGCTGCTGCTGCTGCTGCTGCTGCTGCTGCTGCTGCTGCTGCTGCTGCTGCTGCTGCTGCTGCTGCTGCTGCTGCTGCTGCTGCTGCTGCTGCCGCCGCCTCTGATCAATGCTGCTGCTCCATGCCCTCATTATGCATGCCTTTGTCCTTCTTTATTATATGCATGGAACAAAAAGTTCTGATGCATAGGACTTGTAACTGCTGCTTCTCCTGCTGCCGGCACTGCTGCTGCAGATCTGAAATATCCGCAAGCGCAGGTTGACCTACACCATCCCCGCACACGCCTCGCTTGTAAGCACCGTGTGCTGGCAGCCTGTCACCGGCATGTCCTGCTGCTGCGCCAACCCTGCCGCCGCCGCCGTTCAGACATTTTTCAGCTGAGATCAGCTGGGTGCGAGGCTGTGCCTGTGACTGTTGCAACTCATCTGCATATGTTGCAGGAACTGCAACGTGTTTGACTCCAAGCATCTGGCAGTAAGCACCAGCTTGCAGTGCAGGCATCTGTATACTTGATTGATATGTGGGTGTGGGTGGTGAAGGAGACTCGCTTGTGACCGTTGCCAGACATGCAGCTTCAGCTGTTGTGACTTGCAAGCAGCTGCCATTAAGACAAATTTGAATGATTGCAAGTCCAATTAGGGCGACATTGGTACGTCATGTTCTCTCAAGACTGGCGCTGTCCACTGGGGCAAGTTGCGCAGTGGCGGTTGTGCCGCACTGGGTCAGGCAAGCTGCCTGCGCTGCTGAGGTGGGCATCTGTGGGCTAGGCCGGAGCCGTGGCTGTTGCCTAGCAATTGAGCGGAAAGGGTGCCAAAGCGACTTGCGCACTCTGCGTGTCGTGCAGGCTGGAGGTGGTGGGCAGGGACAGCTACAAGGCCGTAGGGCCTACATTTGGCTGCGCGTACTGCAGGGCTGTGCAGCGCAGCGATCGCAGCGGGGCCAGCTGCGGGCGTGCTCGGCCTGTGGCTGCGTCTTCCACTGCGGTGGGTGCTGTGCTCTCCTCCCAAACCTCACTGCGGGGGACGCTGCGGCGGCAGAGGCGCCGCTGTACTGCGTGGCTCATACAGTCTGTGTGCCGCCGCATCCGTCGGTTGATTTTTCTCATTGTGTTGAGTCGTGCAGACCGTGCAGCGTCTTGGATGATTATGCACATGCGTGCAAGACGGCAGCGGCACCACATGTGCATCCATTGCATGCCGGCGCTGTTAGAGCGGGCCTGGTGTTCTTGCATGGGCAGCTTGGCTTCCGTGTTTGCAGCGGTGCACATCAATCGCTGCTTCGCATGCATGCAGTGCCGTTCTTGTCCCATCACTTCACGGTCCTTGGCAGTGAGGTCAGCAGTACAGCCTCAACAGTGTTTGCTGCTGTGTGGTGGGATACGCATGAGTTCTGTCACCAACCCTTCCCTTTTCTGGTCCTCGCTCCTGTGCGCAGACAGAGATTGCCAGCGGGCGCATTGGCGCGACCACAAGCCGCACTGCAAGCCCGCAGCAGCCACAGACACAACTGCCGGCAGCAGCAGCAGCCAAGGCGCAGCAGGCAGCAGTGCGGCAGCACCTCATCAGCAAAGCAAAGAGAAGGACGCGGCAGATGCCAGTGGCACTGCTGCTGCTGGTGCTGTCGATGTGGCTGCCACAGTGACGGCACCTAAAGCTGCGTCTGAAGCAGGGCGGGCGAATAAGCGGGGTGCTTCCTGTTTCCTGCATCAGCATACCACCGTAAGAGGTCACTGAGGAAGGGCCCGTTGACGGTGCTGTTGGAGCACATCAAGAACCGGTCCACATATGTATGTCTCCACAAGGGGTTTCTCTCGCTTATGCCTTGGGACAGCGGCTGCTGTAGCAGGTTAAGCCTGCTACAGGTTCCAGAGTCTTAAACTGGGAAATTTAATGTATTGTCAGCAAGCACAGTCTGCAAAGCAATATCAGCACGTGCGGCGTTACTTTGCAAGATGTTAAGGCTTTGGAGTGTTGAGTACCTTACATGCACCTTTGACATATGGCATGACTTATCGCAAGCAGTGCTGTTTTTCAGTCCAGCCTGGCTGAGCCTTCCTGTTAGTTATCTGCAATCAGCAGCGCTCAATTGAGCTGGTTAACCAGCAACAACGTTGTTCAGGTGGAACCCACGGGTTGAAGCGACTGTTGCAATGTGAGTGCTGCATTGCTGCATTGTGCTTTGACCCGTGTGCTTCTCTGCATTTGCCAATGGGTTGCAACCCATTGCGATTGTTCAAGGTTTGGCGGCATTGGCATGTTAGGTCAACTCACAATGACCGCCAGAGTCTCCTGCCACGAGCCAGCAGTGCGCACTGCATGCAGTCACATTTCACATTTCACATTTTGGAAGTTACATGGGTAACTTCGCCCGTTTGGAGAGCCAATGACAGGCCCATTGGGCAAAGAGCAAAAAGAAAGGCAAGCCAAGAAAAGAAAAAGGAAAAAGCTATCCCTACCAAATATCAGTCAGTGAGTACTTGCTCAGACCGCGACACGCCGTCATCCACTGCCCTGCATATGGCCAGTGGTGGCCTCTCTGAGTGTCGACATCCGCAAGCCTTCCACTCTGTGTTCCAAAAGGTCATAGGAGCAACTGCCATGCCGTGACGCAATTGTTGTGTGACAAGCAATGCATGTCACAAGCAGCAGCGCTGTCAAACCAAACCAGTAGCAGCACTGTGGAGCTAGCAGGAAAGCACAGCAAGATCTGTGACTCACGTAGTGCTGCCATGATCTGGCTGCGCTGCAAGCAGCTTCAGTAGGCGCGCATGACCGCACTGCCCGATCATCAAAGGCCCAGGCCTGTAAACACACCACCACTGTGTGCGCAGTGCGCAACAGGCTGGGCTGCCACACACCACACAGTACGTCCACGTACGTGACACCTTGCGGCCGGATCGCTGCCAGAGAGGCACAAGAGCAGCAAGTTGATGGCATAGTCAATGAAGCCTTCAGGCTGAGGTTTGCTAAGAATGGCTGCTTGTCAGCAAACCTCTTGGTTGCTGAACTCGTCCACGACACTGCTTGCGCGGCCTGCAGCACAGTCTGCCTCACGGCTGCAGTGCATGGGCAACACCAGACAAGCCTGCGTAATGCTCAGTGCTGCTTCATGCACCTAAGCTACCTTGCTGCTGCTACTCCTTTTCTATCGCCTCAGCTCCTCTTGATCACAACGTTGATCTCTGCCTCTCCCCGCCACCCCCATGCGGTTGATGCTCACAGCACTCCTCCTCCTGCTGCTGCTGCTGCTGCTGCTGCAACGCCCTCTTCCTGTTTTCTTTGCTCCTGCTGCTGCAGTGCATTCAATGCCCTAGCTAGTACAGCCTTTGACTTTGTGTAGTGATACTCCAGCTGATCAGGGCAGTAGCAGTACCTGCAGGCAGTGCAAGCACATCATCCAGTAGGCTACACATGGTGTGGTTGAACCCCGCTACCGCCCAGGACGCAGACGACATGTGTGCCGGACAATGCAGGATGGTTCGGCAATGCAAGCTGGGGTTGTACAGTTGCCTGCACAGCGTTGGGCTCTTCCAGTACTTCAATCTTCTTGTTTTTAAAAGCAGCAGCAGTGCAGGCAGTACAGGGGTGTGTGGCATGCGGGTGGGCTGTGGGCACTCCTTGGCTTGGCATGCAGTGCAAATCCTGAAACATCATGTAAAACGTCCTGAAACATGTGCCAAAGTTGCAGCACCGCGCAACTCCTGCCCAGACTGGGCGTCAGGCCAGCTCCCTGCGTCAGGCAGCACTCCTTTCTCTATCGCTGTGCTTCCCTTCTACGCCCCGCAGGTCATCCAGTGTGCCTTGTTGTGAACCAAACCATGCATGCTTCTGCAACTCTCCTGCCCACCCTGCTGCTCTACACCCTGGACATGACCACCCTGGACCCTTGCAGGACTACCAGCCAACTCAGACATGCCCAATTCAGTCAGGCAAGCACCTGCTGAGCATATCCAGAGAAAAGTGACAGAGCAGGTGTTGCCGACTTATGGAAACGCCACCCACCACACCCACCTGGGGTGTGTGTGCTTCCCTCCAATGCTCCGCAGCTCCGCCCACTTCCTCCAATGCGCCTGCCAGTTTGACAAGCCCCCAAGCCCCTCGAGCGTCTGCATCTCCTGCCCAGCCTGCTGCTCCAACTCGGGGTACGGACACAGCATCTGGTCATACGCTGAGTCAGCAGGGTCCGGCCCTTCGCAATCAAACACTGCTACAGCCCGCAGCGCAAACCAAGGGCCATAGCGCACGTGCATTGCCAAGTGTGTAGTGGAACTGTAATAGGCGAGGCCAGAGAGCTGCGCTGCTCGCAGCATGTTGACAAACTTAGCGCCGGCCTGGTGGGAGAAGCGCAGCTCATGCTGCAGTGCAACTGATTGCTGCTGCTGCTGCTGCTGCTGCTGCTGCTGCTGCTGCTGCTGCTGCTGCTGCTGCTGGGTCTGGCTGACTTGCTGTGTATGTGCCTGGCCAGGCATTTTTCCATGTCGCTGCTGCTCATGTTGTTGCTGATGCTGTTCTTGCTGCTGGCAGCTGTGTTGATGGGCTTGCTGGTGAGGTGCTGCTGCTGCTGCTGCTGCTGCTGCTGGTTCTGGCACTTGCGCTGCCTTGGCACTGCCGCAGGCCTGACTCACACAGCAAGAGCAGCAGTGCTGCACCGCTGCCTTTATGTGCTGTTCAACATATGCATCCAGAGGATCTGGCAAGTCTTGCAGCTGCCCCTGGAGGGTTAGCTGCTGCATGAAAGGCAGCCACAAGGCATTGCTGTTGCCAATGATGACTGCAAGTGTGCTGCTTGGTTGATTAAATGTGGGCAGTTGGTGATCTAAGGGGCTTTGGCTGTTGAAGAGCTGCACTGGGAAGGCATGCACTATGTCGAAGCCGGAGGTCTGCAGCAGATGCGCCAGGGTTGCTGTGATCTGCTGCCAGGTCTTGCATGGCTGCTGTTTGTGCTGCTGTTGCTGAGAAAGCCGATGCTGCTGTAGGTGCATGGTGCTCCAAAGGCACCTTAATGTAACATTCAGTGACTGGCAAGGGCGGTAGAGGAATCAGGCACAAAGTCTGCAGCTCGTGAGAGCCTGGTTCAGGTGCACTCACAGGCAATAGGGCGGTACAAGGAGTAGGCGCTGAATCATTATAAAACGCGCACGATGTTGCTAAACCGCTGCTTGCAATTGATCAAAGAACAGAGTGCCGGTGTACATTCCGGCAAGGGTTTATATGCATTTGAACGGTATATAACATACCGCCACATTCACGTCGATCGCACCGGCTCAGAGTGGGCACTCTGCACGTGCAATATAGAATGTGATATAAAAACTGCTACTATCGCTACTGCTGCGCTTCTTGTGTACTCAGTGTCAACTTGCCGAGGAAGCAGCTTTGAGCATTGCACCACGCAGCAACAACAGCACAACCAAACACAATGTTTGAGGCAGGTCTTCGATGATGGATGTCCTTGGTGGTCAGCAGCTGTGTGTATCTTCGGGCGTTCACTGACCCGCCTTGCTTTGCCTGTCCTGCTTCCCGTGGCCACAACAGGCACGCCTCCTCCAGGTGAGCCCAGTAGTAGTTATGTTCAAGACCATGTGTGATGAATTGTCTGGTGGTGGGGATTGCTGCACAGGCAACACTGTTGTCTGCCGGCCAGTTCAAACTCACAGTGTTTTGTTGCTGCCCTTCAACAGGGTAACCTTCTAAAGAAGGTCGTTGATGCCATCAAAGACCTTGTTACAGATGCAAATTTTGATTGCTCAGGCAGGTGGGTAATCAAGGAGCGGTCAAGACGTGCAGCACTGGTTGTAGTAGCAGCACTGTGTGGCAGCAGCCTACTGCACTTCAGGAAGGCAAAGGCACAACTGCACCAGCTGATTTTGCAGGCCGTTCTCAGCTGCATTCCTGGCTGGCGAAGATCCTGCTGGTACCTTGCCACAGCTTTTACCGCATGTGCCTTAAGAGCGGACGACACATGTGCACAGTGCTGGACTGCTTGCCTTGATTTTGACAATCCTTCAACTCGCCCCCCTGCTCGGCCCGCCTTGTCACCCGGTCGCTCTCCACCTTGCAGCGGCTTCACCCTGCAGGCCATGGACAACAGCCATGTGTCGCTGGTATCACTCAGCCTGCGCGCAGACGGCTTTGAGGACTTCAGATGTGACAGGAATATGAGCATGGGTGAGCAGCGCTGCGCTGCATGCCCCAGTGGGTGTGAAGTCAGCACAGACAGACCCGGGAGTGAACAGACTGAGCACGTGTACCTGGTGGCAAGGTGCAGCTCTCAGTAGCAGCAAGCAGCGGTACAAACTCCAGCATGCCCTCCTTGTAGGGTGACAATGGGACCTTGCCACACAGCCAAGCAAGCTCAACAGAAACAGCAGATCTGCTGCCAACAGCTGGTGCAGAGTTCTGTCTTTGCATTGAGTGCTGCAGCAACTGGCCTGGTGCAATGGTTGCAGGAGACGTGCTCGAGCGTTACCGCAACCAGCACCCTTTGGAACTGTGTTGCAATGCTGCGCTGGCACTCCTGTGTGTTCCGATCTTTTCTTCCCCTGCTGCCGCTGCTGCCGCTGCTGCAGGCATGAGCCTGGGCAACCTGGCCAAGATCCTCAAGTGCGCAGGCAATGACGACATAGTGACGATGAAGGCAGCAGACGACGGCGACACAGTCACCCTCATGTTTGAGAGCCCAAGTGAGACGCCGCATGCAGTCCTGCAACCTTGCTCTCCGGCTTTGCTTGCATGCGCAGAAGCAGCAGCAACATGCAGGGTGCTGCTTGTCAGTCTAGAAATGCCAGCCGGGGTGCACAACAGCGCCAGGGCAGGAGCAACAGGCAGCCAAGTTGAACCTCTCGCTTTGCTGCATCCTACCTCCCTGCATCCCGCGTGCGTGTGCGTGCTGTGGCTTGCAGAGGAGGACCGCGTGTCGGACTTTGAGCTCAAGCTGATGGACATCGACAGCGAGCACCTCGGCATCCCAGACACGGACTACGCAGCGACAGTCAGCCTGCCTGCAGCCGAGTACCAGCGCATCTGCAGGGACCTCAGCAGCATCGGTGACACAGGTGAGGTTCAGGGTGGCGGGGCTCAGGAGCAGCGGCTGGGCGGGTCAGGGTCAGGGTGCTGTGACGGGCTGATGCCTGGCCACATGGTGCAGGAGTCTGCATGTGTGTGCAGATGAAACACCTCAGCAGCAACTGTTACACAGGTGGGGTTGCGACCCAAGCAGGTGGCACAGCAACCATGCATGATGTTTGCCTTGACAACCCACTGCCAGTGGCGTGCAGGTGCTTGCGCTGCTGCCTGTGCACTCCCTTGTTCTGCTGCGCTGAGACCTGACTCTTGCCGCCTCTACTGCTGCTCACTGTCATCCTCGATTGCAGTGGTGATCACCGCCACCAAGGACGGTGTCAAGTTCAGCACCAGCGGGGACGTGGGCACAGCAAACATCACCGTACGACAAAACACCACAGCGGACAAGGTAGGCACGCATCCGGCCTGCTGCCCCCGCAACACACCATGGCCTGCAACCCCTGCTCTTTAGCAAGCTGTAGTACCCTGTTGTGAGGCAGACCGTTGCACGCACGTGCCTGCACAAAACTGCAAACCCCCAGCCTGAGTCCTGCCCCTGCCGCCGCCCCGTCACAACCCTGATCCCTTGAGCCCTGCAGAAGGAGGAGCAGGTGTCGATAGACCTCAAGGAGCCCGTCAGCCTCACGTTTGCGCTGCGCTACCTCAACAGCTTTGCCAAGGCGACGCCGCTGGCCAGCCACGTCAGCCTGAGCATGGCGCGCGACCTGCCGGTCATGGTGGACTACCAGATCAGCGACATGGGGCACCTGCGGTGGGGACTGCCACAGTCACAGCCGCCGTCCACCGGGGCTTCGGACTGCTAGACTGGACTTTCACCATCTATGGCGCAGGATTCAGCTGCTTCGTCTCATTTTTTCTGATTTTGAATCGGATTCTCACAACCCCACTTACAAAAGTATAGTGGTGTAGGCTGTTCCCATTCCGCAGCGGGGCCCGCTGAGGGGCGCGGTGCTGCGGCAGCTGCTGGCTGGATGGTGCGCTGATCTTGTTGTCCGCTCACACAGCTTTGCATCGTGAGAATGTGCAAGCCCGACCCGTCAACAGCCTCCAATGAGTGCGTCCCACCCACATGGAGGCCGCGGAGGCTGCTGCATCTGTGGGGGTGTCGTGTTTTAGTTGTTTGTGAGCTTCGTCTGCAGACGCGTGTGGTGTCCGTAGTGACGCATGCTGAAGGTGGTGGGTGCCAGCTTGCAGGAGGTGCTGGCAACAGACGAGCCATGGGCAGACGTGTCTGGGAGCAGCACTGTCCGCGTGCTGCTGTACTGTTAGACACGCCTCTTCTGCTGCTGCTGCTGATGTACTGCTGCTGATGTACTGCTGCTGCTGCTGCTGCAGGTTCTACCTGGCACCCAAGATTGAGGATGAGGATGGAGGCGGCATGGAGGGGCAGGACGAGGCCTGAGCATACCTGCATGTGAGCATTAACACACGGAGGCTTCCTCTACACGAGCACTGGCATGCTGCTGAACCCAGGCATCTTGTTGCAGCAAGCAAGCAGCTGCGCACTTGCAGCACTGCAGCCTTGATGCAGGATCCAGCTGCAGCTGCAGCAGTGCCACGCACGCAACATCAGCGCAGGCGGCATACGGTTTGTGCGTCAAGGCGTTCAGGTGTCCATATGTGTGTGTGCGCGGCGAGGCTTCAGCATTGCTGGTGGGAAGCCTGCAACGGGCATGTCTCTTTGCGCAATGCGTCTGCACTAGCAGATCGGCAGCATGAATGTGGCCACATGTCATCAGAAGCAAAATGTTCACGCTTGGTAAGAAGAAAAGAAACGTCATGTCTGCAGCGTCGCAGCTCAACTGGGTGGCTGCCAGAGGTATACCTTTGCAAACTAGAATTGGTACATCATCAAGGGGCCTGGTTGGTTCCACATTTGGAAGTCACATGGGTTCCAACAGTTTGTGCAAAGCAACACACAACACGCACCATGCAACTCATCACAGCAATGTGATTTGCACATGAACAGCATACTCGCATACACTGCTTGTCGGCCGGCTGCAACCGGCGTCACAAAGTTATGTCTACCACTGGTTGTTGGCAATCAAGCCACGCAAGGCATCATACAGCATTGTGCACAATGCATGTGCGTGCCTGCTAGCAAGCGCTTGGGACTATTAATGTTCCTATTCTCCAATGCTGTCTGGTCGCTGCAGGACTGTGAGGGAGTATTCAAAATATGGCCTTGCCGATTGAACTTTCCTGCAACCCTTCAATGTGAGAGTCAAGCCGCACTGCGTTACTATCCCTGCCTGTTTGACATTGGCAGGCATGTTTCAGCCATGACATGTACCCTCTCGTCATGCTCCTGCCAGTTGCCGGCCGAAGTGTCTTTTGAGCACGTTGATTTGACATTTTCTGCCCAGTTTGCCCTTTCGCGTGCAAACGGCGTCGCAACTTCTACGAGCCCAGCATGCTAACCGCAGCCCCTGATCACCTGCATGCTGCACAACGAGTTCAGCTCACTGCGAAGTCGCAGCACCAGCCCTCTTGATTCCGTCGATGGCGGACCTGGACTGCCGCGGACATTTCGAGCCAGCCATGCAGTTCGGCGATACAAATACCTGCTACCGCTCGTTTTGATTGCTATCGTCGCAGCAATTGGTTTGGCTTTATTCACCAGCAAGTATGGACGTGTGCTTCGCTTGTCCGAGGCAGCGTCGGGCCATTTGGCTGAGCAACAGCAGCAGCAGTTTGCAGCCCAGATCAAGCAGCTAAGCACAAACCAAACGCAGATACTGGAGCTTTTGCAGGGACTAGTAGCCAGGCAACGCAGTGAAAGCAAAGTTAGCAGCCGGCAGCCGCCTAATTTGCCTGGTGTTTCAACAGCCAGGCTGGAGAGACCTGACAGCAGCGAACCACCTCCGCCAGCCATACCTGCGGCGGTGGCAGCACTGCCGAAGCTCACCACCCTGCACAATGCTGTGCTACGAGGTTCCAAGGATTTTGAGCACCACAGGGCGGTGGCACAGCACTTGCTGGACGAGCTGGTGCACATGGGAGCCGCAGCAGCACAGCAGGTGAGCTGGCAGCAGGTGCAGGGCCCGATGTGCCAGCCAAGCACACTGGTTGCCAGATTAAGTGAGGCACAGTCGCACCGATGGTTTGGATGACAGCTACACTCATGATTGAAACTCCTGCTCAAACATGTGTGCCGTAATGACGGCTTGGTTGGAGAACGCCGGTGGTACCACAGTGCTGCGCCTGCTCAGCTTAACATGTCCCGTGCCTTGGCACTCCCTGTAGTACCCTCCTGCTTGCCGAGGCAGGCAGTTAGTCACTTTTCACAACATTGCGCCACTTTGTGTGCCTGGATGCAGGAGGTAGAACGTCAGCTGCAGCAGCAGGACCATGATCCGCTGCACCAGTTTGTGTACCAGCTGTATCGGCTGCTGCTGGGCTCAGGGCGACTCTTTCCCTGCAGGGAAGACGCCACGCTAGTGCCAGGGGAGGTGCTGCCATCTTGGCCGGCAAGTAACAGCAGCAGCAGCAGCAGCAGTGTGGGCAGCAGCAGCAGCAGCAGCAGCAGCAACACAGGCAGCAGTAGACCTGCAGCTCCTGCTGCAGCAAGGATGCAGGATAGTGGCAGACCCGGTCCAATTGGCAACAGCAGTGTGGGTGGCAGCAGCAGTCCTGGCAGCAGCCGCCGCAGCAGCACCGGCAGGGTAGCTGGCAGCAGCAGTGGCAACAGCAATGACGGCATCAGTGACGGCGGCAGCAGCAGCACCAGCCCTACCACTCCCAGGTACTTCTTTGCCAGCAACTTGCGCGACAACAGCGTGCAGGTGCCCCACTTCACGCTCAGCCTGCTGCAGACGCTGCTGCGGCTGCCACGCGAGGCTGCTTTCGTGTCGGTGTACGAGAGCAACAGCGATGACGGCGTGCATGGCTGGATTGATGTGATGCAGCTCGCACTGAACGTGGTTGGGACACCGAGTCAGCTGGTGGCACGTGGGATGCTGGTGCGTGGTGAGGGGCAGCACAGGTGAGCATTGGCACCGGATGGTGGCACATTGCCATTCCGATTCCTATTTTTGTATAGCCAAAGCATGCTGGCGCATGACCAGGTGTCAAAGGTTGCCTCATCCTGTGTCAACGAAGCAACCAGCGGTAAAAGCAGGGCCACAACACACCTGGCTGCTTGCCGGGGACAGCTGCGGCCCCTTACTTGCTGCCAGCTGCCGGCATTGTAAGTTGCTGTGGTCTGGCTTGTGCACAGCAGGAACAGCCATACACAACATGGAATGCCTGGGACACATTGCCCGCACATATGCTAGCAAGGTGTCTTGTGTAACAACCAGGCCGTTTGAAAGTGGCGGCTCCAAAAGCATCACCAGGCAGCTGCTCTGCCCATGCAACAGCCGTCCTCTTCTACTCACCCTGTGCTGCCGTCAACCCCCAGAACCATTGATAATTGGTCAGCTTGTAAGCTTGTGTCTGCTGCTGCTGCTGCTGCTGCTGCTCCTGCTGCTGCTGCTGCAACCCACATGTTGCGCAGGATCGAGTTCCTCGCCCAGGTGCGCAACATGGCCCTGGCCCCGCTGTACAGCCACTACACAAGCACCAGCGGACGCCCGCACTCCACTACCCCTGGCACCGACAGCAGCAGGAGCGGCAGCAGCAGCAGGTCTGCGGTGCCTGGCGCTCTGCCCTGGGATCCCAATTACGTGGTGTTTCTGAACGACGTGTTCTTCTGCTGGGGAATGGTGCTGCGGCTGATGGGCCACCGTGCCGACATCACCTGCGGCATGGACTTCTGGCAGAACAGGGGTGAGCTCGGCCGCCGCAGTGCGCTGCCTAGCGCTAGTGCTGACTTGAGCAGCACACTGCAAGGAGTTGTGGCAGACTTGCAGGTGGCGCAGTTCAACATGCATGCGCCAATGCTTAGTCGGCTGCACAGCAGCAGCGTTGCTCCCTGGCAGCTGCTGCAGGCTCAACTCAGTGGGGCAACTTGAAGCTGCCCTCGCAGCCACACACTCAGCAAGCCAACCCTCACACATCGCAGTCTGTCTTGCAAAGGCTGCTGACTTGGCTTCCGCCTGCCGCCCTGCTACCTTCCATCTGTGAACGGCCACACCGTGGTGCGCTGCACACTGGCAGATGCCACGGTTGCGCTGCCACTTGAGCAGCGAGTGAAGGGCTGGCTGCCCAAGCCGGTCATCCCTGCAGAGTACCAGCTGGAAGCGCCGCTGGCACCGGCAAACGCCAGCTCGGCCGACCAGGCCAACCCGATCGTGTTTTATGACATATGGTGAGCGGAGCTGGCGTGGCGGCATCAGGACATGCCCTGTGCAGCGCGAGCGCATGCTAGCTGTGCTAGTCACTGAGGTGCGCTGCAAACAGCAGTGCTAGCGTGTTGAGGGACGCAGCACTGCAAGCATGTGTGGGAAAAGTCAGGCTGTGCCAGCCTAGTACACCAGCGCACTCCTTCAGGTGCTGTGCACATGTGACTCATCATGTGTCAGCACTAGGGCAGCGGCGGGGGCCTAGTAGAGCACCGCCCCTGGCACTGACCAGTAACAGGGCCCTGGGCCCACCAGCCCGCGTGGCATGGTACGTGGTGGGCCTGACGTCATCTGCTCTGAATACAACAGCAGTTGCAGTTGACAGGCTGTCCCTGCCAACAACAGCACTCATTCACTAATGCCTGGCGGGCACTGCATTGCGGCACAGCTTGCCATAGGGCTGACTTGAGCTGCTGCCCTGTCAACAGCCCCGGGCCCTGCTGGCCATATGTGTGGGTACTGCAGCAAATCCGCTGGTACTGGTGTGTATGTATGCTGGTGTGTGCTGGTGCCGTGCTGCTGCAGGGTGGCACGTGATGTGGCGGGCTCCAAGTTCTGGTGGAGCCACCCCTTCATCACTGACGAGGCCTCCTCAGCAGCAGTGAGGCGAGGTGAGCGCAATCGGACTGCGCTGCTTCCGCATTGAAGCATTTGTCAGGACCGCCTGGACCACAGCCGTGTTGTCTTACTTGCTGCCAACATGAAGGCGCTGATGCTGTAGGATCAATGCTGGCAGCTGCGGGGGTGCAGGTGCTGCTTGCTGCGGTAGAGCTTGCTGCATCCTGAGTGTGTGGACTGTTCAGTGATGGTTGCCGTTTGCATCTGGCGCACGTAGGCCAGCAGCAGCGGCAGTGAAGTGCATCTGAGACGGTGCAGGTGCAGCATTGCTGCTGGGCTCCACGCCATACTGTCACTTTGCGGCAGCCAGAGTCTGCCATGCTGATAGGGTCGACTTTGCTGGGGCTTCAGGAGTGTTGCGCTGCAGTGGCACTAGTGCCAGCATTGCAGCATCACTCAGTCAGATGTTGCCAGCCTCAGCTTGCTCGCAACACACCACCAATACGTATCAATCGTAGTGATGCGTGCAAACAGGCTGCCCTATTTTGCTTGACATACATGTTGTTGCTCATGCCGTAAGCCGGGTTGCTGCTGCCTGCAGGCCTGCCTGTGCGTGCCTCCTGCTGCTGGAACGGCCTTACAATCTTAGCAGCAGAGCCCTTCCGACGTGGCGTACGCTTCAGGAGCCACATTGAAGCCGGCAGCAGCAGCAGTGGCACAGGCGTCAGCAGCAACGAGTGCCGCGCCAGCGAGTGCAGCCTGCTGTGCGAGGACTTTGCACGGCTTGGGTTTGACCGGGTGGTGGTGGATGCTGGCGTGCAGGTGGCGTACGATTGGGGCCTGGCAAGGGAGATGATGGCAGGTGAGGCGAGTGTTTTATGACAAAATGTTGTAACAGTCATCTGCCGGTGCGTGCAGCTGCAGCGCCCGCATACAACGCTTCAAATGTGGCTGACTCCAAGTTGCTATTCAGAGTTGACCGTACTTGGTGGAGTTTACCAATTACGCAAGCAGTGCAGCCGTAAGCAACATCAAATGAGGGAAGATCATCATTAAATGAGGGAAGCAACATCAAATGAGGGAAGATTGCGAACTTGCTGAATGTATTCAACGCTTCAGTAGCTGGGCACGTACAGCAGCAAGGTGGCAATGCATTGCTGTCACCGCTTACTTTACAGGATGCAATATATCCAGCTCAGGGCCATCAGTGATTAGGGTTTGGGTATGATCATTGCATGAGAGATCTGTCAAGCGAGCGCTCTTGCGTTCAAGGTTTTGGCCGTATCTGGCCCTATCTTTTGGGCCTGCGCCCACCGGTTAGGAACCACTGAAGGTGGTTTGGGAGCGGCTCCCCTTTCTTTTGGGTTGTCACTCTTGCTTGAAAAACGTGTAATTGATTGATTGATTGATTAAATATATTTACTTCGTAGGAGTACGCTGGCAGCACTGTGCTACACCGCTGGCTGCGTTACGCTACCAGCATGCAGGCCGAAGGCATGCTAGGCTGCTTGATACTAGTTGCTTGATACTAGTTGCTTGTGTCACCGCAGCTTTGAGTACAGGCCTTACAGCACCGCCGGGCCCTGGGCACTCTCAAGTCTGGTGGGCATGTTTCTGAAGCATCTCTGCTGCTGCCGCTGCTGCCGCTGCTGCCGCTGCTGCTGCTGCTGCTGCTGTGCCACTGTCAGCTGGAGTGGAGGGTGTTGGCCAGTCCACCTGGGCTGAAGTAAAGGCAGCAGGGGTGGCAGAAGCAGTGCGGCAGCCTGCATACGGCAGCATGGAGTGCTGCAGCCTTCAGCCGGGCGCCAAGTGGGTGTCATTCTACACCGACTGCAGCAGGGTGGATGTGATGGCAGTCAACTACACTGCAGAGGCTCTGCAAATGAGCCCCTGGCGGTGATGGTCGTGGCTGCCAACTACAAGCCTGGTAGTTCACCATGGGTTGATGGAGCATCAAAATGCAGGCTGTTGAGCGGCACTCCAGACAACACCCAACTTGCAATTGTTTGAAATAAAGACATGCCAGTTCAAGAAGATGCATGTGCTGCAGGTTGTCACCCACGAGCCAAATTTCAGGCGCTGACATTGCTGCAATCACTCCTCAAGGATGACTCCCACATATAATAAAAAAGGCCGCTGCCAGCCTGCGAGGTGGCCGTTGCTAGTGTTTGTCATGGTGTGCAATGGGTTGCATAGACATGCTCATGAGAAACCCATGGTTGACCATCCAAGACCCTCTTCCTTCTGCTCCATGGGGGCGGGGCATGGAGCCAATACTGACATGAGGATGATGAAGTACCCACGTGACCCTCCGTGTGCCACACATGGAGGCCCACGTGGCCAACTTGCACTCACACGTCCAACAGCAAAGGCACATACGTGTTGAACCGTGTAACACGGCATGCACGGAAACCTAGAAGAAGAAGCCGATTGAGTGGCCAATCAGTCTGAGAAAACACGCAAAAAAACAATGCATTGTGAGACGACACAGCAACTGACCCCAATCGCCATGTTTTGGCATCTCTGTGAGCGGGCCTGTGGCGCTGCATTGAACCTCACTTGCTGCAGATCAACCCACCCACAATAACATCCAGTGCAGCAGTACTGGCCAGCACAGGCTGTCGCTGAAGAGGCAGCAGCTGCCGCATGTCAGCAGACCAGCGGCTGCTGCTGCCGCCCACTGCAACGAAACATCCTACTATGCTGCTCTGCTGTCAATGAACATGGCAAAAGCATGCATACTACTGTGAGCACTCTCCAATCAGCAACTTGCTTAAAGACATGCCACCGCAAGGGTTCCAGCATGCAGCCACCACGCATGCATCGCTGAGCAACTGGCGCAGCATCGCCTAGTAAAACAGCAACCTCGCTCAGTGAGGCACCAACATTGTCAGCAATTCAGCACAGCTCAGCTGCAGCCGGAGCCCGTCAGGCGACACCGCTGCAACAGCCTGCTGAGTAGGCATGCCCAGGCTAAGCAATGCATGCATCGGCAGCAGCGGCTGCTGTTCCGGCTGATCACTAGAAAAATGCATCCTGCTGCTCATCACCACAAGCGGTACAGCAGAGATTCCAGTTGAGCAGCACACATGCATGTGCTGTGCCGGCTGCCAGATGACACTAGGCGGCACCGTTACTTGATGATGGGCACGTCTTGGTACTCGCGCCGCTTGAATTGCGGTGCATGCTGCATGCGCGGGTAGGGGATGCGGTAGTGCACGGCTATGTCCAGCCGGTCCCGCCCCTCGACCAGCTGCAGGCAACAACGGAACGACAGCAGACAGCAGCAGTCAGCAGTTCCTGCAGCAGCTCTGGGGTTGAACAGCAGGAGTTGCACAACGATGTCTAGCTCTGCTCTTACCAACTGCACAGCTGGCAGCAGCTACCGCAGCATCACTTGACATGGCGGGTACTGCGCATCAGGTGGCACACCACTACCTCCAGCCAGCTTGCTGGGACGCGCCGCTGCTTTCTTGCAAACCTCAAGTTTATGTGTTCTGGCGTAATCAGGTGAAGGCAGTGCTGATGCTCAATTGCAATTCACGCCTTGTGCCGATCGTGGAAGCCTCATTATCTGCTGCTGCTGCCCACCTTCGCCTCAATCTCTGCTGGTGAGGCCAGGTGCTTGTGCTGCCGAAACACCGCCCTGGCCTCCTGCCTGATGTACTCACGCTCCTGCATGCATCACATACAGGTGAACATGAGTGAAAGAAAGACGACTTGACGGTTGTTCGTGTCACAGTCACCCCACCCAACACCTGGATGAGCAATGCACAAGCAGGCATATCTAGGTTCTGCATGAGCAGCAAGAGGGAGACAGTACAAGGTTTGTCATGTCTCATGCACCCCACCAGACAGCTGGATGAGCAGAGGCATAGGCCGTCTAAGTTCTGCAATGGCAGCTCCTCTTGATAAACAAGACAAAGAGTACTAGTGCAAGACACGTTACTTGCTTTGCTGGTGCGGGCGGAGCAGACGCACCTCTTGGGGGCCCTGCCAGCTCCTTCCTGTGCGCAGGATTGTGCGGTACAGGGACAAAACTCTACTCCTGCTGCTCATGCGTTCGGAGTGACATGCAAGGGAACACTGAAGGTGCAGCAATGCCAAGAGACGTTTAGGAAGTGCTGCTGATTGGGTACTGTCGCTGCTGCTGTTGCTGCTGCTGGGTGTAGTCCAGTGTTGTGTCGGCAAGTGCGTAAGCAAAGTGATACATTCTAAACAAACAAGCTGCACGTTTGCTTCGATGTTGCTGCACAGCTCGTAAAAATCAGGCTGTGGTAAGAGGATTGAGGTTTGAGTGACTATGACACTGTTAGGCTAGAAGCGCACGTCTGTTTTGCGCACACACTTTTATGTGTTGCTATCTACTTTATTGATGTGTGTTGTTGGCTGGCGCCACTGGGGTGTTCCGGTCCCGCAAGCACTGCTGGTGTCTGGTGCGTTTGAGCCATGCAACTCGCTGAAGCTCCTACTGCAGATCAGCAGCCGGTTAGATGGCATGCAGCAACAAGAGAGCTTGTGGGGGGCGTGTTGGCTGGCGCAGTCAACGTTACCTCAGGGTAAGGCATGGCATGCTGCAGCTGAGCTGGCGGGCTGCTGCTGGTTTGAGGCCCACTGCTGATAGGCTCTGCAGTCCCCACTGTCTTCTTCGCAATACTTTCAGTCAATACAGAGATTTATTGCGCACAGATATGCCATTTGCCCACCTCCAGCCGCAAGTAGCAGTGCTGAGACAGGACCAT
The DNA here is from genome assembly GCA_014080715.1 of Scenedesmus sp. NREL 46B-D3. Taxonomy (NCBI): domain Eukaryota; kingdom Viridiplantae; phylum Chlorophyta; class Chlorophyceae; order Sphaeropleales; family Scenedesmaceae; genus Scenedesmus; species Scenedesmus sp. NREL 46B-D3. Next base: position 234,524 of record JACERP010000058.1, read on the forward strand.
ATCGTGCGCAGCACATGCACTGTTGCCCCACCCCCGTCCATGCGACATGCACTGTTTCACCCTGTGCTGTGTTTGGCATGCCTGTTGCTGTACGTGCTGCATCAACCTGTGCGCATGTGCAGCTACCCCTTTGATACCATGAAGGTACGGCTGCAGGCTAGTGGCGGCGCCTACGAAGGCATGGCCGACTGCTTCACACATATCTGGCGCACTGAGGGGGTGAGTGACGCCGTAACAAGGCAAAATAACAGCACAGAAAGAGTGCACACGGAAATAGCTGTGCACAGGGTGTCGCAGCAGCAACACCAGCTCTGCAGTGCAATGCAAAGCAAGCTGCTGAGTCATGGTGAGCTGATTCCAGCACATCATCATCGTCATCATGGTCTCACCATTCAAGCCATAGCGTGAATGCCATCGGCCCCGCGCCCCATAGGGGCGGAAGGAAGAGGGAGCGATGCTCCATCCTAGCAATTGCAATGCAAGGAGGGATCCTAGTCTGGGAATTCAGCCGGTAACTCCATCAGTAGTGTGCTTGCAGGACTTCAGGGCCTGTCAGTAAGAGCGCACAGCAGCAACAAGCAGCTGTTGCAGCTGCTGCTGGTCTCACACCCAGCAACAAAGGCACAAAGGCTATTAGAGGCTGCCGTACACACCGCTACACCCTCCGCTGTTGGTGCGGGGCTGCTTGTGAGCTTGCAGTTGCTGCTTGCCGTCCGCCGGTGTTGCTGCTACTGCTGCTGCTGCAGGTGCGGGGCTTCTTCCGTGGCTTGTCTTCACCTCTGATTGGTGGTGCAGCAGAGACGGGGGTGAACTACTTGGTGTACTCCAGGGTCCTGGAGATGTTCAGACCCCAGCAGCTGCAGCAGCAGGAGCAGCAGCAGCAGTCGCTGCTGCCTGCAGTAGTGCAGCAGATGCGGGCGCTTGAGCAGCAGCAGCATCAGCAGCAACTGGTGCAGCAGCAAAGCCCGCAGCAGTGCAGCAGCCGAGAGCAGCTGCCTCCACTGCGGGCGGTGCCTGTTGCTGGTGCCATTGCTGGTGGGGCGCTGTCGACTATCTTGGCACCCACTGAACTCATCAAGTGCCGCATGCAGGTACGCATTGGCAAGCGAGAAACCCTACCTTGGCTGGTTTGAACCTCTTAGAAACATTCAACAAAAAGGCGCACACGGCAGCGCTGCGTTGCGCAAGCTTCATCAACAGCAGCCATGCAACCCCACCATTGGCCTGGTATATATGATATGTGTCACCTTCTTGTGAGCATGGCCTCTCTGCAGTTTCCTGCACCCAGCTGACGTGTACCGCCTGCCAATGCAGATGGCCCAGTTTGACAGCCCGCTGCGCTGCCTGGCCAACGTGGTGGAGACGGAAGGCCTGCGCGGCCTCGGCAGGGGCTTCCTGCCGACGCTGTGCCGGGAGATCCCGGGCAACGCGTTATTTTTCACGGTGTATGAAGGACTGCGGCGCAGCTGGCCTGGCAGGTCCAGTGCGGCGGCTGGTCATGGCGGCGGCGGCAGCAGCAGCAGCAGCAGCAGCAGGGCGGACAGCAGTAGCAGCAGCAATCTGGCTGCCGCTTGGCAGTTGGTGCTGGATGCTGCGGTGCCATTGTTTGTGGTGGGGTTGCAGGCGTTGTGGTGAGTGGGGTGCATGCTGCAGGCGATCTTCCGATGCTGTGTTCTTGTGCTTACGCGCTGCAGTGAAGCTGGGCGCAGGTGCCAGCTTGCTGTGCCTACATAGTACGCGTGGTGCTGCCGCTGGGGCTTTGCTGAGTTGAGGCTGGCTCTGCTTGCCAGTTTGGTGATAAGCAGCTGCCTGCAGTGTGACATTGATGTCCCTGGAAAGAGGTATCCAACGGCATGACACGGCACATTGGACAGGCAGCGTGCAGCACTAGCTGCGCTAGTGCATGCCAGTTGCGCCAGCTGTTTGCATCTGCTGCATTCACGTCTGCCTGCACGGCGTGTGCTGCGTGCGTGGAGTATCGGACTGCCGCCGCGCGTTGCCATCGTCAGCGCACACAGCGCATGAGCCATGGAGCGCACCTGCTGTCTGTGCCTGTTGTGCCTCCTACGCCGCAGATGTGGACGACCGTGCTGCCGTTGGACGTCGCGAAGACGCGCATCCAGACCGCCCAGCCAGGCACCCCATGGGACACGGCGTGGCGCGCCAGCTGTCGATGATGTGGCGTGAGGGCGGGCGCCGCAGCCTGTGGGCGGGGCTGGCGCCCACCGTAGTGAGGGCCTTCCCTGCCAACGCCTGCCAGGTGTGTGGAGCGGGCGCGGGTGCTGGCGTGTCCTTGCACAGGCGGCAGCGGCCATCCCTGCTGACGTGGCTGGCGCTTGCCGGATTGTGGGACAGCTGCAGCTGAGGGAGCGTGTGCGATGACGCACGGGACAGCTGCATGCACTCGAGTGAGACGGCTGCACTGCATCTGCAGGGTTGTGGCAGGGGCTAAGGCAATGCTGCTCCGTACGCTGTGCAGTGTGCATCGCAGACATGGCACTGAGTGTTCTTTTGTGGTGTGTGGAGCAGCACGCCTGTTGCAACAAGCAGCTTGTGGCTACTGGAGCCCTCCAGCTCCTGCAGAGTTTTCGGCGGCCCACTGTGCCTTGCATCTTGGAACCTGTGTTGTCGCACGTTACAGCTGTATCTTCATCTGCAATGGCGTGCGTGGGAGGCTGAGGGGCAGCAGTTGCTGTCCGTTTCTGATCTGCCAAGCGTCTAGAACATGCTGCGCTGTCCACTTGTGTTTGCCTGTCTGCTGGCGTGGCTGCTCACCGTGGGAGGTGGCGATGCGGCAGCTGCTGCCTCTTCTGCTGCCGGAAGCACAGCAACTGAGTTGCTGCGTCACTTGCTTTGCCTGTCTGCTGGCCTGGCTGCTTGCAGTGGCTCGCGTGGGAGGTGGCCATGAGGCAGCTGCTGCCTCCCGCGTACGAGGAGGGCAGCATACCAGAGCAGCAGCAGCAGGCAGCAGCAGCAGCAGCAGCAGCGTGCAGCAGCAAACACGCAGCACGACGTGCGGGTTGTGACCGTATGATGCAGCGCCAGCAGCAACAGCGCTGCAGCTGTTTGATCAGGCTGGATTGGGCCTCACACTTAGAGAGCACCTGTCTGCATGTCTGCAGCAGCGGCGGCTGCATCGTGTGTGGTACTGGAGGGGCGACAAGAGGGACTGACAGGACAGCAGCAGCAGCAGCAGCAGCAGCACCAGACCTGAAGATTGGCTGTTGGCCAGCAGATCTTGATGGGCAACGCCATTTACTCGTTGACTCAGCCCAATCTTACTTCTGTTGCATCATTGCCATCCTGCTGGCCTTTGAGTTGTGTGTTCAGGGATTGTGGTTGGTGTGCTAACAAGCTGAGCTGGCAGATGATAAGGATTGCGTGGAGTTGGTTGTACTGCTTGGACAAGGTAACTATGATAATGTGCTGGGTGCAGCTCATCATGTTGGGGTCAACATCATGATGTTGTTTGTTGCATTGGGCACACCACCAACAGCGCATTCCTCAGCAGGCTACTTGTTTTAGTCAAATATGTCTTGTGTCTCAGCATGGTGTTTGCAGCACTATGTGTGAGAAAATTATTGACTCAGGGACTGCAGGGCGGCACCAGGTAGGATGCCCTGTTTGGGTGATGCGGCGGGTGATGCCCATGGCATGGCAGGGTTCTACATGGTGTCCTTGGTGTTGTTCAGCTGGTACTTATGGCATGCTTTGCTGCCGGTGGTCCAAGTAGGTTGGCTGACCGTATGCTATGTGACAACTGAAGCGTGTCTTGAGTGGACTGATGACTTCAGACTTTGGCATGCTGCCCTCTGCAGTCTGCAATCGAAGATGAGTTGATGTGGCGAAAGTGCATGCCCCTGTGTCATTTGACTGCCATCGGCTTCTGCTGCACAATGGCCCACTCACCGGGTGGGTTGAAACGTATGCAATGTGTATATGTCTACATGCATGAGTGTCTGTGATGAGCGGTGACGGTGGGTGCTAGTCTGCCACCACTCTTCGTTCTGGGATTCTTCTGTATGTGAGAGGACACAGCATTGCATGCAAGCAATTGTGTTCAGCATGGGTGTGTTCATGTCAAGAAGAAGTGTTCACGTGGGTGTTCAGCATGCTGTTTGCACCACTGGCAGCTGCACAGCAAATGACCATTGACGCACATATAGGCACCAGTGGCTTACAACGTGCACCTGCTATCGCGTTGCTCAGGTTTAAGCATGTTGCACAACATGCATCTAGGCTGCACCCTTTCTTGCCGAGCCTGGGGGAAGCCGGCTTCATGCGGAGCCGCAGCCGCAGGAGCGGCAGCAGGAGCAGGCGACGCCGCAGCAGCAGCGGCTGCAGGAGAAGCAGGTGTGTGGCAGCAGTCGAATGGGCTGTATTGCCAAATACCAAATACCAAAGTAGGGCCACAGGCCCACCCACAAAGGAGCCAAACAAGGCTCATGGGGTCATTGCGACGGCAGCATACCCGGTGGGACTGGTGCTAGCATGGGCACTGCAGCTGCAGGCGGTGGTCTTGCTGGCATTGCGTCCCATCGCAGCCCTTTTCAAGGCCAGGCTGATATCGTAGGCGCGGGGCTCGACTCCGGCAGCTTACATGTAGCATGCTCGGTGGGGCATGTAGGCTTGAGGCAGCAGCCACACGACAACCTTGGTGCTGGTGCAGCAGCAGCAGCAGCGCCTCGCCCTGCTGCAGCATCACCCGCGCCAGCTGGCTCCCCTGCTGCTGGCAGCCAGTGCGCTGGCCCGGATGAAGCTGGAGGAAGTGCTGGTGCGGCCGCAGGACCAGCAGCTGCTGGCGCTCTAGCTAGCAAGGCCAGCATGCAGGCGTCCTCGGGTCCAGCAGCAGCGCACCCGGCTCACCTGCACCACGGGCGATGCTGCTGCGGCAGCAGCAGCGGCCGGGCAGCAGCAGCAGCAGATGCGGCAGCTGCTACCGCAGCCCAACAAGGCCATGGCAGCCATCGCAGCAGCGAATGCAGCGTGGCAGCCCTCTGCGGTGAGGATGATGAGGCGGCTGCTCAAGAAACAGCCGCCGCGGTTGCAGCTGCTGCCCAGTCACTGGCGAAGAGGCACCTGGAGAGAAAGGACCAGCAGCAGCAGCCGCTGCCTCGACTGCTAGCCTTCTGAACGGTGCTGGTTCCAGCGGCAGCGGGCCGAAGCCACATCAGCGGCAGCAGGGCCAGCAGGAGCAGCAGCAGCAGCAGCAGCAGCCAGGTCCGCAACCGCAGCTGCCAATTACGTCGCTGACGTTGCTGCAGTCGGGGCAGCCTCAGGCGCTGCCGCTTATGTCTGCGCTGCGCGATCTGAGGCCTCCGGTTGCTGAAGCGTTGAAGACGCGGCTTGCTGTCTACCTGCAGCAGCAGCAGGCAGGTAGCTCGGCGCATGTTGCAGGGGCAGCCAATGCAGATGGTGTGTCTGCTGCTGCTATGCATACGGCAGACAAACAGCAGGCTCAGCAGCAGCAGCAGCAGCAGCAGCAGGAGCAACAAGGTGATTCTCACGCTGTTGACAATGATGCCGACAAGGACAAGAAAGCTCAGCAGCAGCAGCAGCAGCAGCAGCACCTGCTGGCGGTTTCAGCAGCAACAGCAGCAGCTGCTGCTCCAGCAGCAGCAGCAGCAGCAGCTCCAGCAGCAGCAGCTCCAGCAGCAGCAGCAGCAGCAGCAGCAGCAGCGCTTGACGATGATGCCTGCTCTGTCAGACCCCCGCTCTGTCGGCAGCATTGCTGCTGCCGCTCACATGCATCTGAGATGCACCCATCCCTGAGCAGCCGAAGCGTAAGCGTGGTAAGCCGGCTGCCGCTGCTGCTGCTGCCGCTGTCACAGCAGAGCGCCCTGCTAAACTCCAAGCCAGAGGAATCGTGGCAGCAGCGGCGAAGCACGATGCAGCTGCCACAGCAGCTGCAACGGTGGCGGCTGCCGCTGTTGCTGGCAAGGGTAAAGGCATGTGCGGGCGGCCCTCGAAAGCAGCAGCGGCGGCGGCAGTAGCAGCAGCAGCTGCTGATGTGAACGACCCTGCATTTGCAGCAGCTGCTCCAGTGGAGGCCCTGAAGCAGGGATCGGCTGTGTTGACGGGCGACAGCATGTCTGGCATGTGTCCTGCTGACGCAGTGAACGTGGCTGCGGGTGTGGGCCCTGGCGGCTGGGGCCAGGATGCAGCTGCAGCAGCTGTAGCAGCACCTGGTTACGCTTGTGACCGCAACGAGGAGCAGCACATGCGTCTGAGGGAGAGAGCAAACAGCGGCGCGCTGGCGGCTGCACATGCAGGACATGTTGGTGCTGGCAGCACAGCTGACGCGCTGAGTCAGCACTGAGCTGCCATGCAGACATGTTGGTGCTGGCAGCGCAGCTGACGCGCTGAGTCAGCACCTGCAGCAGCAGCACCAGGGGCAGGGGCAGCAGCCGCAGACTCAGGCGCAGCTGTTGCAGATGCTGCTGATGCAGCAGCAACACCAGCAGCAGGGCAATGCAGCGTCAGGCGCAGTAGGCGCCGACCTCACGAGTGCAACAGCGACGCAGCAGCTGCTGCAGACCATGCAGACCATTCAGGCCCTGCCGCCGCAGGCAGCGCAGCAGGTGGCAGCAATAGCAGCGAAGTTGCCGCAGGACATGCCTGTTCCGCTGCGGCAGATGCTGCTGCAGCGTGCAGCTAACAGCGTGATGGCAAAGCTGGGCCTTGCCACCAGCCGTGGCGCTGCAGCAGCGGCTGCGGATGGTGCCGCTGCTGCTGCTGTTGCTTTTGCGCCTGCAACACCTGCAACACAGCAATGGGGTGAAGCAGCAGACCCTGCAGCACTTGCAGCCCAACAGGCACCCAACTTTGTTGCTGCTGCTGGCAGCGCCGGTAATACAGCAATGGCGTCTGCTGCATACTCAGCAGCAGCAGTAGCGCTGCAACAGCTGAACGCTGGCAGCACGACAGAGATGCTGTCGGGGTTGCTTGCTGCGACACAGAGCCACCCGCAGATGCGCGCCCTGCCAGCAGAGCAGCGAGAAGCCATGCTCAAGCAGCTACTGCAGCACCACGCCGCCCGCAAACAGCAGCAGCAGCAGCAGGCTGGTGCCAAGGACGCTGCGGCTTCCGCAGCGATGCCTGTGGTCAACCCCTGGACCATGTGGCAGCAGCAGGAAAAACAGCAGCTGCAGCTGCTGCTGCAACGGGGCAGTTCAGGCATGCACAGCCTTGGTAGCATCTCTCAGCCGATGTCGTTGGATGCCCACTTGTCTGCTGCAGCAGACCCCGCTGCTGTTGCTGCGCAGGGCGTGTCGGGCCCATCCAGCGTGCCAGGGTTTGGCAACAGCGAGGGCTTAGCCGCCCCGGATCCGAAACGCGCTGTGACGATGCTCAACAGCTTGCAGATGGCCGCAACCTCTCCCCCATGGCTTTGTGCAGACGCGTTTGGCAGTGCGGGAGCAGCAGCAGCAGCAGGCGGTGCCGCGAGCCTGTCGCGGGCTGCGGCCATGCCCGGCGGCGCCCACGATGGCTCGATGGATGCCGCACAGCGCGCAGCGATGTGAGCGAACGAGCTGCACGCCGGAGGGCTGCGTGGCGCAGCTTCGGGCGGCTTGCAGGGTACGCTGGCTGCCGCTGGCGGCGGCAGTGGCGGCGGCAGCGCGCTCGCAACGAGCAACGCAGGGGCGCCCAACATGCAGCGCCCGCAGTACATGCGGGCGCTGGAGCAGCAGCTTGCGCTGCATGGCCTGACCAAGAAGCGGCTGCTGGAGCGCATGAAGGAGGTGGGCCCCTTGCAGGCGCTGAAGAGCATCGGCATGCATCACCTGGCCGCGACACAGCCGGGTGCTGCTGCAGCAATGCCGGGAGGGGCTGCTCCGCAGCAGCAGCAGCAGCAGCAGCCGGACCCTGCAGCTGCAGCAGCAATGCCGGCAAGCTTCAGTATGCTGCAGAGCATGCAGCAGCAGCAGCAGCAGCAACAGCCAGACCCTGCAGCCAAAGCAGCAATGCCGGCAAGCTTCAACGTGCTACAGAGCATACAGCAGCAGCAGCAGCAGCAGATGCAGATGCAGATGCAACAGATGCACCATATGTTGAGCTTGCAGTCCCTGCAGAAGCAGCAAGAGCAGCAGCAGATGCTGCTGAGTCAGCGTTCAGAACCTGCTGGTTTGGAAGGGAATGCAAGCAGCCGTCTGTTTGGCCAGCAGCAGCAGCAGCAGCAGCAGTGGAACGTGAGTGCTGCAACTTTCAACCTAGACAGTACCTGTTTGTCAGCAACATCAGCAGCAGCAGCAGCAGCAGCAGCTTGTGGCGGTGCTGGTGGTGGGATGCGTGGAGGCTTACCGACAAGTACAGCAGCAGCGGCAGCAGTGGAGTTTGGTCGAGGCATGCTGAACGACCCACTGTCAGAGCTGCTCGCAGGGACGGTGCAGATGCCACCCATCAGCAGCATGTTTCCGCAGTTGCATGCTGCAGGAAACCTGGTTCGTGGCGCTGCAGGTGGTGCTGCTGGTGCAGGCGGCGTGATCGCTGCAGTTGGCGGTCTGAACATGAGCAGCATGCCTGCAGGAGTTGGTGGGTGTGCAGGGACTGATGGCCCGGCAGCAGCTGCTGCTGCTGCACTGGCAGCAAGCTCAGAAGGCCTGACAGCTGCCGGTGCAGGCTTGGGTTGGCTGGATGGTGCCGGCACAGGTGGCTGTGGCGGGCTCGCCGCAGCCACAGCAGTAGGATCGACAGGCTTGAGCGGCATCACCACGAGCTCTGCTGCCCTGGACCCCCCAATCCTGGAGTGCCCAGGAGAAGCGTTGGGCCTGGGGAGCGTCCATTTCACTTGCTTGCTAGGCAGTGCCACAACCGCCATGAGTCTGGGCAATCAATGGCAGCAGCAGCAGCAGCAGCACCAGCAGCTGCTGGGCGCCGGTCCAGGGTCGGTCTCGCTTGCAATTTCTTTTCCTTTTGTAGACGGGCTGCTTCTCGCATCGATAGCCATGTGCATGCTGCATTTGCATGGGAAGGGGTTTTTGTGTGCCCGCTGCCTTCTGCTGCAGGTTTAGTCTGAAGGTGCCCGGCAGCAGCTGCATCCTCCCTGTCTGTGCTGTGCAGAGGGGCCGGTCACGCCAATCACGCTAAGGTGGCCACGTGGTACTGAAAAACAGCCTCCAAAGAGGCTTAACAGCTGCAGGGGCTCACTCTTGGATGCTGGTCAATAATGAGGTGTACACACTTACAGTGCAGTTGCGGGCCCGAGTTTGAAGGTTTGCGCGCTGCCCCTAGTGGCAGCCCCACGTGGTGCACCACACATGACCTGATGGGAACATCAAAACCAACCAAGCTTCCTACGGGACTGGCCCGGCTCGGGTTACCTGCTATAAAAGCTTGCATGTGGCAGAGTCGCCAGTGGTGGTGATGAGTTTTTGGGGCAGTGATTTGCGCCTGAGAGAATGTTCCCTTTGCTTTAAGATTCATCACTGTAGGCAGACAAAACAGATACCAGGCTGACTGAACTACGCTTATCCCTGTCATTGTCACTGGGTGTTGACAAGACACCTGTGTGGGTATTATAGCTGGGTCATGCTTTCTATCAAACCTCAACAACGCCAAAAAGAAGTACCCGCATGGGTCAGGGTACCTACGTGTTATGTTCGGTGGGTCAACATCGTTGTTTTACATCATGGATGGGTTTTTGACTATAACATCGCATGTTGCTGGGCTTGCAAGCGCTGAAGTTGTTGTTTGGCCATTTGCGCCATGGGGTGAGTGTGTGTTGTGTGCCATTAAACGAGGCACATGTGTGGTTGATACAACGAAGGTTGCAGCTTTGCCTGTAAAGCACCTTTGCGGTTGAAGTGTAAAGAATTGTGTGACCAGTCTATTTGTCGTATGTACAGCTGTCAGCGCTCAGCCGTGATGAAGTTGCGACTTGCTGGCAGGGAACTTGCATTGATCCTTGATGGGAGGAGGGCCAGTGGTGTGGCCTCCAGCAGAGACCTGCAGAGCAGCCTGCTCCTCTGAGAACGCATGTCGTCACAGACACAATATGCTCGCCCTTGCAACAATTGCCGTAGCATGGCCTGCATGTCAAAACACTTGCCACATGGCACCAGCTAGTTGTTCGCCAGCTGATGGACCCCATTGGCACTGCAATGGTGCACACCAAGTGTCTGCAAAACTTCTGCAGACTTTCGCAAGTTGGACTTGCTGCACTGACCAGCAATGGTATACCATTGGTACGTACCAACATGCTGACGCTGGCCCATCATCATCATCATCATATTACCCATTCAAGCCATAGCATCAGCGCCATCGGCCCCGCGCCCCACCGGGGCGGAAAGAAGAGGGAGCACTGCTCCAGAATGTTTGCATGCATTGCGCACATCCCAAGACCTGACAAGAAAAGCAGCAATACATGGTGACACCATGCGACATCTTCCAGAACTGCCGCAAATATCATCAGGTACAAAATGCAACACCTTGATTGACGAATCAGCCATGGACAAAACGCTGCACAACTTTTCAGCGCAACCAGGCATAGATCTGATCTCGGCAAACATACTATCCCTCTGAGCAGAAGTAGCAGGGCAATCAAACATGAAGTGTGACAAAGACTCAACTTCTGCACCACAACAAGGACATCCTGAAGTGGAGTTAGCTCTGCGACCCCCAAACTGACTAGTACGCTCATGTACACACAGACAACCCATACAAACACGCAAAAGCAATTCAATACTACGTGGTATTGCCACTGAACGCAAGTACGGCCTAGGCCTCCTGAAGCCCATAGCATCAACATGAGTGGAATGCACATGAGCCACATACCGACTCAGAGTGGAGTGTTCCAACGTTTCACATGCAATCCTTTCAGCATGTAGTGTCCTGACCTGCTTGTTGCCATGGCTCTTGCACGCACTGGCTCTGCCTTTCGCGGTCACAACATTTACACCATACTTGCACAGCAGGCTCTGCACATACTTGTGCCACGGTGTCACCGCCACAGCACCACTAGGACGCCTCCATTCAGCTGTAAACACTTCATTTGGCAGCCGAACGCCCTGCATACGCTGAATCCTGTAGTGGTACTCCAAAGCCCTCTCATGAAGCCACATATGCGACGGTTTCACACCCATTTGGCCAAGAGAGCTGAAGAGCATGGGCGCTCCTTGCCACAGCGCATTGCGCATTTGATGATGTCTGTCTGCACTTTGTCAATCAGCTGCAGTTGCCTAGCAGTGGACGGAAACCAAACCTCACTGCAATATTCAACAATGGGACGGACACACGTCAGCAACAGTATGCATTTAACCTCCACACTGATGCTGCGGCTCTTCCAAATCGGCATGAGCGCACCCTTCACACGTTGCACCTTAGCCAGCATCTTCTCAAAATGTGTGGTCCATGTACAGGTATTGTTGAACCACAGGCCAAGATAGCAGTACTCCGATACAACAGGCACAGGGACATTGTTCCAAACAATGCCGGAGTCGACCAGCTGGCTGGTCTGTCTTGCTGGCAGCACATGCATGACGGCAGACTTCAAGCTGTGGAGCTTGAAGCGCCACTGGCAACTGTAATTGTAAACAGTTGCAGCCACAGCCTGAACTTCAGACAGAGACCCGCAGACAGCAACAAAGTCATCAGCCTGCATGGCTGCTCAACTTGGCCTGCAGGTTCGTCACGAGGGCCCAGGAGGGTAACGCCAGGGTGCTTTGCATGCACGTCACGCAGCAAATCGTCGATAAACAACAGGTATAGTGTGGGCGAAATAACATCACCCTCATGCAGGCCAAGGTCGCAGGTGAACCTATCCGTGGTGCAATCCATGTGAGACACCACACGCTGCGCGCCCTGATACAAGTTGTACAAGACACGGAACATCTTGCCACGCACACCCTTATCCCACAGCTTCTGGAACAAGCCATCAAGCCAGACCGTAGGGAATGCCTTGAAGGTGTCAACGAACAACACATATGACTCCTTTCCCTCAGCTTTCCTGCCATTAAGGACCTCGCTGAGCACGCTTTGATGGTCAGCACAACTGCGCTTGGGGCGGAATCCGTTCTGACTCTTGTGCAGCAGCGGCGCCGGTGCTGCTGTAGCAGCAGTTGTGCGTGCCTGCTGCTGCTGCTGCTGCTGCTGTTGTGCTGAATGCTGGCCTTGCTGCTGCTGCTGTACTTGTGTTTGCTGCTGCTGCTCCTGCTGCTCGCCCTCTGCAAACTTGATAAGGCGCTGATTGAGGACGCTGGTGTAGAACTTATAGAGCACGCTGAGCAGGGTGATGCTGCGGTAGTTGCCTGGGTCTGTCAGATCGCCCTTCTTAGGCATGCTGACGACTGTCCCCGGCACCTGATGTACCTGCTCAAGCTGCACATGAGGCTGCAGTACTGCAGCAGCATGTCTGCAACTGTGTTGCCTCTGTACTTCAAAAGCTCGTTGACAATGCCTTCCTCTGCAGGGTTGCCAGCTTTGCCTGTGCGTAGACACTGCAAGCATGCAGAAACCTCGGCGGCAGTGATGGGCAAGTCCAGCGGGCAGGGTGGGGCAGCATGAGGTGCGGTTGAGTCATGAAGGTACTGCTGTACATTGGCGGCAACCTGTGTCATGTGCGCTGGGTCGAACTGGGGGTTTCGAGGCGGCAAACGCTGCATGGCTACCAACATGCTGATAATGGCATTTGAATGCATCTGCTTTTTCTGCAGGGGTTGAAGCCGTCTGTCCTGAGGGGTGCTGCATGACACTGTACACGGCCTCGTTGACATGCTTAGGGCACAGGCGATGCACAAGCTGCCACATATCCTTCTCCCCAATCGTGCTGTCGTCATTTATGCGGTCTCTGTACGCTGCAGTGATTGCATGCTCGCATCGCTGTTTGTGCTGCTCCTCAGCTGCTTTGATAAGCTGTGCAGTAGCCTTGCGCTGTTGATCAAATGCATCCCAGTCTGCAACAAGGCCGGACTCCCTGTACTGTGTAAAGGCCTGCACCCTGGCCTGCACAGCATTTGTCAGCTCCTGTGTCCACCACGGGAAGGACTTGCCAACCCAGACCCTTTTAAACCCAAAACTGGCATTGACCGCCTGACGAAGCGCTCCCAGCAGCTGCGCATGTGCTTGTTGTACTGCAGCATTGGCCGTAAGTTGAGCTGCAGAAACCTGCTGTTGTAGCACGGTAATGTGGACGTATAAGCAGCGCCCAGCTGTGCCAGGGCCTCCTGTACGCCTCAAGTTCGGCCGATTGCTCCCCATTGCGCACTTTGAAATCATTCGGCTGTGCATCGAGGTGCAGCTTGACCTGTTTTGCAGGGCGACGTGCCACAGGCCTTTGAATGCAAGCAGACACTGGCAGGTGGTCAGTAGAACCCACTGTGTATGGCCCACCTTGGCTGTTGGCCTGGCGGCAGCTTGGCACGGCATAGCAATGTCAGCAGACGCAATGATGTAGTCATTGAGGGACCTCCGCGCGGTGCCCCTGTGGGACCTGTCACATGTGATGTGCTGGTGGGGAGAGGTGGTGCTGTGCGGGCATTCAGTGAGTAGAGGTTGACGGCATTGAGCAGCGAGAGAAGGAGTTCACATTGTTGTTTGTGGTTGTTTCGCCATGCATGCCAATGCGATCTGTGGGGCTTGCACCTTGCCCGACCCTGGCGTTGAAGTCACCCATGATCAAGACAGAGCCTCTGCTCGACAGGTATGTGAGGTCCTCTTGCAGCGCTGAGTAAGCAGCCCTCCTCACTGGCGCATGCTTGTCCATATCAGGCATGTACACCACTACAACAGCTTAGGAGCACCATTCTGCCCGGCATCACTAGCCACAGTGCATCCTCGTATTGCTGATCAGCAAAAGCAAACACTTTCACAGCATTTGCAACAGCGGCATGCACAGCAACCGCAACACCACCACTGGCACACCCATTCTCCCCAAGAGGCCTGGCCTTACTGATGTATGTGTAGCCCGGAATGAGATCGGCAGGCCGCAGCTTCCCTGGCGCCTCCTTGGTTTCCACAAAGCCCATGATGTCGCAGCGCAGATCTTTGAGTAATTGGCAAACTTCCACCAGGCTTTGACCTGCCTTGGGCATGTTGTTCACATTGAGGACGCCGCACACCAATCCACTGCTACCTGGCTGCACCGGTGTCCTGTTGGGGCGGTGGCGGCGATGCTGCAGGGTCCTGCGGCTGGGCCTGGTGTTGTTGGAGCGTTGGCTGTGCCTGCAGCCCTGCTGCTGACCTGTGCTGTGCCGAGCAGGTGCTGCCTGCTCAGTGCCTGCGGGCTGCTGTTCCTCGTCCTCTGATGCAGGCACAAGCTCATCTTCCTCATCCTCCGTGTAGCCCTCAGCGGCGTAGTCATCACCCGGCAATGCGGCCTGAGACAACTCAGCATCAGGCTCGAGCACAGCATACTGGTCAGCACAGCACAGCATACTGGTCAGCACTACATACATAACTAGGTTAGTTACCCCACTTGTACGTCTTCAAGCACCGCTTCCTTGGCTTGAACCACACACAGAAGCCAGGGCAACCAGCTGTTAATGCCACCACACTACTGCACCACTGTTGCTGCTACTGCTGTTGAAAGCTGCTTGATGCCATTCACGCCAGCATCAACACCCGAGACTCTCATTTGGAACTGCTGCTGCTGCTGCTGTTGCTGCTGCTGGCCAGCATCCTCAGATGTTGCTCCGGCACCTCACGCTGCTGCCGCGTTGCACTGTCCCACCGCAACTGCTGCTGCTGCTGCTCGCCTGGCTTGGTCAGTGCCACGTTGTTCTACAGCCCGAGCCAGCCATGAGGCCGCCTGAGGCCTGTAGGTAGCTACCTGAGGTACAGGTATAGGTAGCTACCTGAGGTAGCGCACCACTGCATGTGGCTGGCGGCAGCTGGCAATGGAGTGTTGCTCAACAGCACCCGAACATGCATGTACATCATTGCAAGCAGTGCAGCAACAGAAACATTAGCAGGCAGCAGCCTCAGCAGGCTGATGGCAGCTGCAGCCACTCCGGATCCTGCCTACTGATATTGACACAGCTGCAGTGCTGGCAGGCCTGGCAGACAACGTGCACCAGCAGCAGCACAGCAGCAGCAGCAGCAGGTGAGCCTTGAAACGTCGTATGGAAGGTGCCTGGCAAGGTTGCACACCTGCATCACTGCATGTTATGTTGGGAGCAAACGTTGAGTCATGCAGCAGCAGTCCTAATTGGACGCATTGTTGAGATCTCTAATCCACTGCAGCGGATTGCAGCATCTTGGCTAATCGGTCCGAGGCGCTCGGCGGCACTCGCAAGCATTGTTGGAAGCGGTGCAAGAGAGGAATTGAGGCCGAATAGCTGCGCACTGCCCGGTGAGAAGGCGCTGGCAAGGTCGGGCACCTGTCTGAGAAGCCGAGCTCCTCCATATCGCAGGAGCGTGAAAGACTTGTTAACTCTCACCAAGATGCACCTTGCATGTTCATGCACGGCTGCTGCTTGCTGCAGGGCGAACAGGCAGAGATAGTACAGATTGTCGATGTTAAGCAGCAAGTCGAGCAGCTCCGGGCCAAGGTCGAGTCTCTGGAGGAGGAGCTGAAGATCCCGGGGCAAAATCGGAAGCAAAATGGGCGTTGCTGCTAGCACGGCAGCAGGAGCTGGCAACAGTGCAGGCTCAGCTGCTGCTGCTGATGCAGCAGCGGGCAGGTGCGGCTAAGTCGCAATTGTCCTGGCAGCCTGCGTGTGCTGCATTTCACGCAAGCCTGAAGCAACCATGCGGAGAAGCGTTCCCAGCTATCAGCAGTGCCACTGCATGCACCCATGACATGCTGCTGTGCTTTTATGCTGCAAGCTTATCTTTCTGGCTTAGCTGAAAAGAGATGCGTGCAGACAACATGCGTGATTGTTGCTGCAGTCTAGTAGGCATATCCTCTGTTTGTGCAGCAAGAAGTCCTGCAGCACTTTGTTGTGACTGTGGGTGCCAGCATGCATTACTGCGGCATGTGTTCTGCCTTTGCTGAGCGCCCTGCCTATGTGTCTTTGCTGTTCTATTTACAGGAGAGGCAGCAGGTGGGTGACTGGGCGTGCGATGATGCTTGAGGAAAGCCTGCCTAGTGCCCACCACTTCATTCAGTCACAAGATGCGCAAAACCTTGCAGCAGCAACAGCGGCAGCAGCATGCAGGCCTGCTTACGATATGTACTTTTCAGCTGTGCCATCAGACAACATGAGGCCGTGCCGTATGGCATGCTGAAACAATTGTTGACCAATCAGTGGCCTCATTCTACGCCATCCTGCCCCAGCTCTTGTCCGCTGCATGCCCTGGTGCAGCTTTTGATGGTGCAATGTTTTCATGCAACGCTAATTGCCTGCCCATGTGTCCTTGCATGGACTCTCTACGGCTCCTACCTGGCGTTTCCTCTTGTCCTCACAGCAGCAGCAACAGCAGCAGGTGAGCCATAAAACGTTGTATGGATGGTGCCTGTGGCAAGACTGCACACCTGCATCACTGCATGTTATGTTGGAGCAAACGTTGAATTCATGCAGCGGCAGTCCTAATTGCTACGTCATTGCATGCCCACCATCTGCTGTATGCCAGCTGCCAGCAGACAGTGATGATCAGCATCACATCCGTCCCTTATGACCTGCCTCTGCAAGTACTGCGGAGCAGCTTCAGCACAGCAGCACCAAACACACCACCATGTGCATGGCGTTGATCACTGCAGTGTGTCACATGCTTGCTGTGTGCGGCGGGGGGGGGAGGATTGTGTGGAAGCATGCAGCAAGTGTATGCACACACCTCATTGGGCACCTTGTCAGGAGGGCAACGAGCACAAGGTACTCATGTGGTTGCCCGGCATTGACCTAACCATATCTGCTCGCTGCTTGCTGGGTTCTATGCAGCTCCTGCAGGGCAGCTGGGCACTGCTGCGGAGAGGACCACCCCTGCAGCCCCATTTAACTTCTGGGCATGCCTGCTAGCCCTGCGCCAGGCGCTGCACACTGCAATAGGTAGCTCGCTGCCTTGCTGCGCTGGCAGTGACAAGCTTTTGTATTGCGGCTGCCCAACGCTCATCTTGCTCTGGCTGCACATGTTGTAGTGGACATGTTTGTTTGGTTTGCTTGTTAGAGTACTTAACGAAGAGTATGCTGTCTAAGGCATTTGTGGCAACAGCAATGGTGTCTGAGCAATAGCTCTGGTATGTACTTTGAGGCTTGATGCTGGTGTTGGATGCAGGAGCTTCCTGCGCAGGCTCCAGCACAGAGCAACAAGTGCATGGCACCAACAAGCGCCATATGGAGTGATGACATGGTGCCTGCTTGGCGCCTGCTGTTCAGGTGGCGGGTCCTATGGATGGTTCTATTGGGCAGCATGCGTGATTCAGGTAGTTATACTTTTGGCTATCTTCCTCTTCACCTGGCGCTATGTCGGCACATAGCCGCTGCTGTCGTGGCGACGGGCCTGGGTGCTGTCAGCTGTGCAGACAAGCTCCTGGAGGACAGCTTGCTCAAAGGGCAGGCCCCTGCGCTGGGGGCTGCAGTTGTTGCAGTTGTGTGCGTCCTCTTCGCATTCTTGGGCGTATATCTGGCTCTGCTGATCTCCGTGCTGGTCATACTGGCCTGGTTGTGCTGCGTTGTGTTTGCTACGGCGTGTGGTTTGGCAGCAGGTGTTGCTTCAGTGGCTGAGCACGCGCTGACGGCTACTACCAGCCGTCAGCCGCGTGCTCAGCCACTGAACGCAACACCTGCTGCCGATACGACACGCCGTAGCACAACACAACGCAGCACAACAAGGCCAGTATGACCAGCCGTCAGCCGCGTGCTCAGCCACTGAACGCAACACCTGCTGCCGATACCACACGCCGTAGCAAAACACATTGCAGCAACTACTGGGGTCAGCACGCGGGCACGTGCAAGTTGGTGCTGCACCAGCTGTGGCAGCAGCTGCCTGCGGCTATTATGGATGGCTGATCTAGCAGCAGCTAGCTGCAGAGGAGCCGGCAACAGCAGCTTCAGCAGCAGCACATGACCATGTGGCAGCAGCAGCAGCAGAGAAGTATGGGGACACGCATACCCACTGACAGATGCAGTCTGCATGGTCATGCAGTCAAGCCCAACTGCTGCTGAAGAGGACACTCCAACACAAGGCCAGGCACCCGCAGCAGCTCAAGATCAGGCAGCAGCAGCAGCAGCAGCAACAGAGCAAGGAGGTGTCGCTATTGCCCCTGCTGCTGCCGCTGATGCCAAGACAAGCACTGACCTGCAGCCAGCAGCAGCGAGCTGGCGCTTGTAGCAGCACAGATGCAGCTCACATCAGGCAGCAGCTGCAGCAACAGAGCAAGGAGGTATGTAGTGTGGAAGTTGCAGCATTGTGCTGTTGCTGTGGGTTGTTACATTCCTGCAGCGACACATGCACAGATCTGTGCCTGCCTATAGCCAGCGCACCCGCCACACCCACTGTTGGGTGTTCTTTGTCGGTTCTTTGATGGGTGGTGCGTTGTTGCCTGGCTTGTTGTTCTTCGTGTTGTTACCACCGCTGTGCTGCATCTGCATGCTCTTGTCTGGACGGAGCTGCTTTGGAGGTTTTTAGTATGGGTCAGCTGTGCTTTGCCTTGCTTGTTTACGTGTCAAGTTCTGCTTGTGCCTCAGTTTCCCTTGGGGAGGGGGGAGAGAGCTAGGCGACACACAGCGCTAGCACTGACATGTTACAGTTTGAACAGTAGCTGCAGCATGTTATGAACTTCAGGGTGAATAGGTATTGCAGGTGCTGTGAAAGAAGAAGCAGCACTCTAATGCAGCAGTAAAAGGCAAGCAAGTGTCACCCTACAGCAGCACGCTGCTGCAGCATGGCCTGCCACCGCAACGTGTGCGAACAACAGGCAGCATGCCATGGGGTCAGCTGGTGACACAGAGCAGCCTCCCTGGCGGTCAATCCTGATACATATGCCCGAGTCGAGGCACTCGACCGAGCAGGACAGCATGCATTCATGCAACACACACACAATGTTGCTGCTGACAACAACGCAGAGCTGTGAGCACACGCAGCAGCTGCCCAGCCCCCCTCCTATCAGCGGGGTTGGAGAGGTGCGCGGCAAACTAGCATGCCCCCAGCGCACACACACCAACACCGATGCAGGTGCAAACTGCACTGCCCAGCACCATAATGCACCTGCACATCAAGCAAAGCCCTCGCCAAGCAACCGTGCTGTAGCTGATGCATCTTGCCAATAGACCATAAGCCCCAGCAGCAGTCACATGTATCATTATCATCATATTACCCATTCAAGCCATAGCATCAGCGCCATCGGTCCCGCGCCCCACCGGGGCGGAAAGAGAAGGGAGCACTGCTCCAGAATGTTTGCATGCATTGCGCACATCCCAAGACTTGACAAGAAAAGCAGCAATACATGGTGACACCATGCGACATCTTCCAGAACTGCCCCAATTATCATCAGATACAAAACGCAACACCTTGATTGACGAATCAGCCATGGACAAAACGCTGCGCAACTTTTCAGCGCAACCAGGCAGGGATCTGATCTCAGCAAACATACTATCCCTCTGAGCAGAAGTAGCAGGGCAATCAAACATGAAGTTTGACAAAGTCTCAACTTCTGCACCACAACAAGGACATCCTGAAGTGGAGTTAGCTCTGCGACCGCCAAACTGACTAGTACGCTCATGTACACACAGACAACCCATACGAACACGCAAAAGCAATTCAATACCACGTGGAATTGCCACTGAACGCAAATACGGCCTAGGCCTCCTGAAACCCATAGCATCAACATGAGTGGGATGCACATGAGCCACATACCGACTCAGAGTGGAGTGTTCCAACGTTTCACATGCAATCCTTTCAGCATGTAGTGTCCTGACCTGCTTGTTGACATGGCTCTTGCACGCACTGGCTCTGCCTTCCGCGGTCACAACATTCACACCATACTTGCACAGCAGGCTCTGCACATACTTGTGCCACGGTGTCACCGCCACAGCACCACTAGGACGCCTCCATTCAGCTGTAAACACTTCATTTGGCAGCCGAACGCCCTGCATACGCTGAATCCTGTAGTAGTACTCCAAAGCCCTCTGATGAAGCCACATATGCAACGGTTTCACACCCCATTCTGCCAAGAGAGCTGAAGAGCATGGGCGCTCCTTGCCACAGCGCATTGCGCATTTGATGATGTCTGTCTGCACTTTGTCAATCAGCTGCAGTTGCCTAGCTGTGGACGGAAACCAAACCTCACTGCCATATTCAATAATGGGACGGACACACGTCAGCAACAGTATGCGTTTAACCTCCACACTGATGCTGCGGCTCTTCCAAATTGGCATGAGCGCACCCTTCACACGTTGCACCTTAGCCAGCATCTTCTCAAAATGTGTGGTCCATGTACAGGTATTGTTGAACCACAGGCCAAGATAGCAGTACTCCGATACAACAGGCACAGGGACATTGTTCCAAACAATGCCGGAGTCGACCAGCTGGTTGGTCTGTCTTGCTGGCAGCACATGCATGACGGCAGACTTCAAGCTGTCACATGTATATGGTGAGTAACACACATGCAGCCCAATTACCCCCTGACAAAGAGCCAGCAGTGCAGAAACTTACAGAGCTACGCAAAACACTGCAAAGCACGACGCCACGCATAACTGAAGCTGGGCAGGGGTGGCCAACCTTGCTGGCCATCGTTTGGACACCAACACGGCTCCAACATGCCAGCACCACTGAGCACCACTGCATCAGCAAGGCTGGCTGTGCCATGCACGGCTGCGCAGCTGCATCAGACAGCAGCTGCAGCAGACAACAACCGCCATGTGCATCAACAGCTGTTACGCAGCACCATGCCACAATGACGCTCAACGATGTCGTGTTGGCAAACTAGGCCTTCAAACCACATTGCTGCTTTTGTGCTCCCCGTCTCATGACGTGCTCTGTATTCCAAATACCAATACCCAAGTAGGCCACAGGCCCACCCACTAAGGAGCCAAACAAGGCTCATGGGGGTAATTCATCATGATGCAGGCAGAACACTGATGCCAGCAACAGCCTAGTGGTCGCAACAAGCACACAAGCGGCTGCTGCTGCTGCTTAATGCTTCAATCAGATGCTTAATTAAACCCAAGTTGGTGGTCGATGCATCATCTGTGTGTGGCGGCAAATCAATCTGCCCTGTGTGCTGTGCCCCATCCAATGCCACGCACGTGTGGCGCGCAGCGGACTTGCAACACAGCACGCTATGAGACAACCGCGCGCAAAAACAACATGCATCTTGATTTGAGTTAAATGGCGCACCAGACCAGGAGGAGCTGTGCAGGTGCTGCTGCGCTTTTCTCTTTTGCACACACATGGCCGCAACAGTGCATGCGATGCCAATCACGAGGGATGCAGTGGGTCTGAATGCCACACACATCACATATGCAGCTGGTGGTGCTTCGTCACCGTGTCATGATGATGAACGGAGCCTCACATAATCATGTGATGCATCACAACATACACCTCGCCGGCCACATCTAGTTTGGCGGCTGAACATAACTGCCCCCCCAAGCACAACTCAAATGTCAGCGTTTGCAATTTGTGTAGCAACTCCAACACCAGGAGGACAACGGCCTGTCAACGGGAAAGGCAAGTAGGAAGCCTCTCAGCAAGAGCAGCTGTAACACGTCTGTGGCTGATGTCCATCTGCAGTGAGGCACAGAGCAACCCCTATGTCTTGCAAAAAAAAACATGGCACAGAATACGCCAACTACCCATCAGTCCTGCTGACAGCGCAGCTTAAAAAAAAACAGGGTACTGCAGGCAACTGCAACCCCCAAGTAAACTCTGCACCCACATCACCGTTTAGGCCACCAACCTTGAGCTAAGGTGTTGCGCCCAAGCCTCACCTTTGTCTCTCAAGTGCAATGATTCATTTGCCGTCATTTGTCGTCAAAAACCATGAGACAGCCGCCAAACCTGAGGGCCCTAACCTACCGCATCATCAGCTACCCACACACAGCTGCACCACCAAACTCAACAGCCACAAACCACAGCCACAGCCACAAACTACAGACACAAACCACAGCCACAAACCAAAAGTGCACACTGAGCAAGCCCAGAAACGGCTTGCTGACTCATCACCACCATGAGCACGGTAGACACACCAACATCAAGTGCCAGTCAATCAGCCTCCAAGAGCCCAGATCAGTGTCCATTGCCTGATCTAGTCAACGCAGTACCTGATGTGACGCTCAAGTAACCAAAAAATAAACAACACAGTAAAACAGGCTCCAGCGATACGCAATGCACTCACCTGAAATCAAACGCACTACAGCACATGTGCCACCGCTGCAGCAGTCAATTAATGCATACATGCGTGCTTAACTGCATGCAAGGTAACATCAGACCAGGCCAAGACTGCATCAGATCAAACATGCAACCGCAAGATAGTCTGCGCTGTTGTGTTTCAGGCAATGCATCCACATCTGCAGGCATGTAGCAGCACCACGCTGCATGGGAAGCAGAAACGGGGCTGCTGCAAAGCCCTGCTTTTGCAGCAGAAGCTGGCCTGCACCACACACACAGGATTGTGCTGCGGTTGCATACGTTGACTAATGATGCTGCTGTGTGCCAAATGGGGCAGCAGAACACATGCTGCACAAACACATGCGGCAGGTGAGCCAGAATGCAAGAAAGCAGTGCAGTGTGTAGGTCATACAGCAGCAACTGAGTGCATGCTCTAACCTCTGAACTTTACGCAAAGCAGCGATGCAGAGCGGGCAGCAGCCGACACGCGCCAAGTCCGACCGTCAAACCCGCCCCAGGCATGCAGACCAACAGCAGCTCACGCACATGCATCGCCAAAACAGCATCATCAGTGGGTGACGAGCCCCGCGGGTACCGTACACATGTTGTGCTCGCAGTGCGAGTTGCTTCGCCCTGGGGACTCCTCCACGCCTGCCCTGGCCCTTGCACCCGGGCATCAACGTGCTCGCCACATCGGCCACCACCATCACCAGGATTTGACGAACCCGACATCTCGCTCTGCACGCCCCGCGCTGCCCGTCCCTGACATCCAGGCCCCTGCAGTCCTCACCACCAGCCCACCGCGTGCCCAAAGCACGCCCTCACTCCCCTAGGCCACTGTGAATGGCAGCAGCGCACATACATGTGGCGACTGTACAGATTGCACTCGGCTTCCAGCTACAAACCCATCGCTCAACCCCAAGCCGCCAGTTGCTGCAGCAACACGTGTGTTGCGTACGCAGTTGCGTACGCCGCCAGTTGCGTACGCAACGCCGCCCGGCTTCGAGGCATGGCGCTACACGGCGATAGCCGAGCCGTTCATGGCCAGGCTCTCGCCCTCTTTCTGCACATCAACGTCATGATGTGCATGCACAGCGACCTTGACGGCTGCTGCTGCCGACCCATTCAGCAGCTTTGAGGCCTGGTCGATGGCGTGCTTGGCGCTGCCGTTGGCAGCGACATCAGCATCCGCCGCCGCTGCAGGGGCTGCGTGGCCGTTTGCTGCACCAAAGTTGGTCTTCTTGACGGCGCCCTGCAGGACAAACAGCAAACGGCCCACATTGTGTTGCAGAATTCAGCAAAGGCCGCACAGACACACGTGCATGTGCCATGTTATAAGCAGCACTAGTGTAAACCCGTGGCATGATGCCACAAACCCCCCCCTCCCCCCCCCCCCCAAGGCACCTCCCCTCCCCCCCCCCCCCAAGGCACCTTTGATGTCAGATAGGTTACATCGGTGGAGGGCATCCCCACTTCAGCGGTTGGGCCCATGCACTGCTAACAAACCACAACATACATATATAACTGTCACTAAAGGCATCCCCACTTCAGTGGTTGGGCCCATGCACTACTAACAGTCCACAACATACATACCGTTCATGAATCACCGGAGCCGTTAAACCCGTTCTTTTACATACATAATGATCCACTACAGGCATCCCCACTTCAGTGGGCCTTACTTCACAGAGCTTCACGATAAACCACATTGACAGTGTACAATCCTTCAGGCACGTTCTGAATCTGCAGCACGCGAAGATCACACCATCAGAGGCTGGATGTGACAGTGGAACTGACCGATGCTGGAACCGATGTTGCCCTGTTTCACCGGCGCTTACCTGCATCGACCCGCGCTTCATTTGTGTTTTGCCTCTGTTGTTGTCGATTATGATGTTGCTGCTGTTGTGTTCCTGGCGTAAGGTCCATGCAAGAACGCGCTGCATGCTGCTGCTGTTCTTGAACGTGCGTAATTCACATGTGTTTCTTTGGAACCGTTTGCGAATACACTGCGCACTGAAAGATGACTGCACAGCTCTAACAACCTCGCCTCTCACACAACCTTTGCCAACCTCACTCTTGTTGACATCGTCATGCGCCACTTGATGCCGTCGACGCTCGCCGAGGTTATAGATTATCGCAAGACAAATCGTTTGAGGGGGAAAGGACATGGGGTTTCATTGCGCCGTTTGGGAGGAAAAGTCCTTGAAAGGGTCTACACCAGCCTTTTCTCCGAACAGGGGCAGCTACTTGCCCTCAAGCTTCCGCAAACGCCTTTACTAATTTACATGAATACATTGATAGGGTGCCTGTGGCTTGCAGCTGCCTGGCTTGTCCCAACCAGGGGTCCACCCTATTCTTTTAATATATAGGATTCTTTTACTATATAGGATAAGCACTCTGCGCGTGTCGAGACAATCACGCAAACACCACCAACACAGGGGAGCAACAAACCCAACAGCAGTTGAAGTTCACATGCCTGTGGTCCAATGCGCATCAAGGATGTCACACAGAAGTGCTGCAATGCTACACCTTCCCGGCAGTGATTGGTGCCAGCTCGCAGCGCCAAGACCTTCACCTGGGTGTCGTCGAACTCCCTGGTGCCTGTGAGGGTGCCCACGTCCTCCCTGCGCGTGATGGGGCGGGGCAGGTCGGCCTCGGTGTAGCGCGTCTCCGCCACGCAGGCCCACGCGGGGTGCACGTCCTTCACGTCACGCAGCGCACGCCAGATGTTGATGCCCGCCTTCATGCCTCCACCGACGCCAGCCTGCGCAGCAGCAGCCATGGGCCGTTGCAGCTCAAAATGGGTCGAGGTGTTCTTCACTACGCAATGCTTGCGATTGTCAAAGCCTGCCGCCATGCCTTCACCCCCACCAGCTTGCAGACACAGGGTGCTGCTCATGCAGCTGTCGCAGTCCCAAACCCTGGTCTACTTACAAATTCCCCTTCTAGCGCAACTGTGTTGCGTGTGCCTGCTGTCACGCCACCTCTGAAAAGTGCCTGGAAAGCAACACTGGATCACCAACACAATGTGCAGCTGAACATGCTGATCTTTGGTGATGGTAGTTTGCATAGGGCATACAACCTCCAGGTACAGCAACTGTAATTCTCACAACAATCAATCAATCAATCAATCAATCAGCAGAATCATCAATCAATCAATCAATCAGCACAACAATCAATCAATCAATCAGCAGAATCATCAATCAATCAATCAATCAATCCCCACTTTACTACAACCTGCTACAACAATCAATCAATCAATCAATCAATCAATCAATCAATCGTTCGTTCCATTTGCGGGGGTGGCGACCTTGGAGGCCAGTGCGTGTCAAACAGCCAAAAGATATTCTTCACCCGACGATCAAGTTATTTGCGAAGATCTAGGCCGGTGCAGGCTGTGACCAGAGCTCAGCGCCCACCTCAACTTCGAACTCTCAGTTCGATTTTACTCGGCCTTTAGCGCGCCTGCGGGCGCGCTTCTTCTTCATTAACCTTTTTTTGTGATGCTTGTGAAGTAAGGTGGCGTGCAGGGCTGGTTTGGTGGATCTTGGGCACAGGGCAGCAGGCACTCCACTGAGAACGCGTTTGGGTCAGCGCTACGCTGCTTGGACGTTGATGGCAACAGAAGGCACATTGAACATAAGGCTATGGCACCGGCTACATTGATGCGAACGTGCTTGGGGGAGGCACGCCCACTTCAACGGTCATGACTGGGAACAGACCGATGGACTGTCTGGCGGGCCAGTACCGCCAGGAGCTCCAAGTGGGAGGACAATGCATTGAGCGTGATGCATGCGTCTGCAACCGTGCCAGCAGCCTGCGTTCAATCCCTGCCATTCTGCAGAAGCAGCCAGAGCAGCAACAGCAGCAGTAGGCTCATGCAGCAGTGGTTGCAAATGCGGCAGCAGTTCATGGCCAGGTCTGAGCTGTGTCTCGCCAGCCTTATGGCCGATCCTGTGGCGAGTCTAATGCTGTACCTGGCGTGTCCTGTTGCTACTGCTGCAACAACAGTTGTCGGCGCCGCTGTCGCTTGTTGCTGCCTTCACAAAGTGTGCCTGCTGCCTACCCTGCCGCCCCTGCTTCACAAGCAACTTATGAACATGACACAGGACCACAGGATGTCTCAGGAGTGCAGCCTGGCAGTGCAGACCGGCAGGGCCACAGGGGCCCCTGCAGGCCAGCAGCCAGCTCCTGGCCCCTGTGGTCCTGTGACTCGCCTGCCCAGGCAATATGTGGTGATTGATGGCTTCTGCCATCCAGTCACCAATCCTCGCTTTGGCGAGGGCCCATCTAGCGCCCCTGCCTGCCCTGACGTTAGCTCACACGTGTGGCTGCAGGGTGCATGGCACAAGGTGTGCATTGACACGTATGCCTCCGCTTCTGCAGGTGGCTACGTGGGCACACCCCAACCCGCGAACCGACCAACCCGCATTGCTGCGCGTATTACCAACCCTACAAACCCACTTGCAGCTGCGGATACCGAAGTTCCTGCCGCCACTGCAGCACCTGGTGGCCCACTGAGATTGAGGCTGCACCGTCCAGCGGAACAATCACTGGGTCTAGCCGCGCCCAGAGACGTCAAACCAGGGATGAGAACAGTTGGGGTTACCAGGTGAAGTTGTTTGGCCCACGCAGGACAGCAACCACCGTCGCCCAGGTGCGGGCCGCAGGCCTGAATGCTGTTGCACAGATGTCAGGAGGAGATGTGCCATGCGACTTGCTCACAGGCAGGGCCTTCTGGGCGGGGCAGAGAGCCATCGTGTTCACCATGCCGTCATCAGCAGTGCGCCAGCTGACAGCATGCATGGTGGTCATGCTGAAGCAGCAGCTTCAGCGTGTACTGCACTGGCGCGCTGTATTCACCTTCAATGGCGCAGTCATCCTGTCAGCACGCGGGGCTCATGCAGGCCGCACTCACGCGGGCCGGCGTGAGCAGCTGAGCGCCGGCCTGGTGCTGTCTAACCAGTATGCTGTGCTCGAGCCTGATGCTGAGTTGTCTCAGGCCGCATTACCGGGTGACGACTACGCCGCTGAGGGCTACACGGAGGATGAGGAGATGAGCTTGTGCCTGCATCCGAGGACGAGGAACAGCAGCCCGCAGGCACTGAGCAGGCAGCACCTGCTCGGCGCAGCACAGGTCAGCAGCAGGGCTGCAGGCACAGCCAACGCTCCAACAACACCAGGCCCAGCCGCAGGACCCTGCAGCATCGCCGCCACCGCCCCAACAGGACACCGGTGCAGCCAGGTAGCAGTGGATTGGTGTGCGGCGTCCTCAATGTGAACAACATGCCCAAGGCAGGTCAAAGCCTGGTGGAAGTTTGCCAATTACTCAAAAATCTGCGCTGCGACATCATGGGCTTTGTGGAAACCAAGGAGGCGCCAGGGAAGCTGCGGCCTGCCGATCTCATTCCGGGCTACACATACATCAGTAAGGCCAGGCCTCTTGGGGAGAATGGGTGTGCCAGTGGTGGTGTTGCGGTTGCTGTGCATGCCGCTGTTGCCAATGCTGTGAAAGTGTTTGCTTTTGCTGATCAGCAATACGAGGATGCACTGTGGCTAGTGATGCCAGGGCAGAATGGTGCTCCTAAGCTGTTTATTGGAGTGGTGTATATGCCTGATATGAACAAGCATGCGCCAGTGAGGAGGGCTGCTTACTCAGCGCTGCAGGAGGACCTCGCATACCTGTCGAGCAGAGGCTCTGTGTTGATCATGGGTGACTTCAACGCCAGGGTCGGGCAAGGTGCAAGCCCCACAGATCGCATTGGCATGCATGGCGAAACAACCACAAACAACAATGGCGAACTCCTTCTCTCGCTGCTCAATGCCGTCAATCTCTACTCACTGAATGCCCGCACAGCACCCACCTCTCCCCACCAGCACATCACATGTGACAGGTCCCACAGGGGCACCGCGCGGAGGTCCCTCAATGACTACATCATTGCGTCTGCTGACATTGCTATGCCGTGCCAAGCTGCCGCCAGGCCAACAGCCAAGGTTGGGCCATACACAGTGGGTTCTACTGACCACCTGCCAGTGTCTGCTTGCATTCAAAGGCCTGTGGCACGTCGCCCTGCAAAACAGGTCAAGCTGCGCCTCAATGCACAGCCGAACGATTTCAAAATGCGCAATGGGGAGCAATCGGCCGAACTTGAGGCGTACCAGGAGGCCCTGGCACAGCTGGGCGCTGCTTATACGTCCACTATTACCGTGCTACAACAGCAGGTTTCTGCAGCTCAACTTACGGCCAATGCTGCAGTACAACAAGCACATGCGCAGCTGCTGGGAGCGCTTCGTCAGGCGGTCAATGCCAGTTTTGGGTTTAAAAGGGTCTGGGTTGGCAAGTCCTTCCCGTGGTGGACACAGGAGCTGACAAATGCTGTGCAGGCCAGGGTGCAGGCCTTTACACAGTACAGGGAGTCCGGCCTTGTTGCAGACTGGGATGCATTTGATCAGCAGCGCAAGGCTACTGCACAGCTTATCAAAGCAGCTGAGAAGCAGCACAAACAGCGATGCGAGCATGCAATCACTGCAGCGTACAGAGACCGCTTAAGTGATGACAGCACGCTTGGGGAGAAGGATATGTGGCAGCTTGTGCGTCGCCTGTGCCCTAAGCATGTCAGCGAGGCCGTGTACAGTGTCATGCAGCACCCCTCAGGACAGACGGCTTCAACCCCTGCAGAAAAAGCAGATGCATTCAAATGCCACTATCAGCGTGTTGGTAGCCATGCAGCGTTTGCCGCCGCAAACCCCCAGTTCGACCCAGCGCACATGACACAGGTTGCCGCCAATGTACAGCAGTACCTTCATGACTCAACCGCACCTCATGCTGCCCCACCCTGCCCGCTGGACTTGCCCATCACTGCCGCCGAGGTTTCTGCATGCTTGCAGCGTCTACGCACAGGCAAAGCTGGCAACCCTGCAGAGGAAGGCATTGTCAACGAGCTTTTGAAGTACGGAGGCAACACAGTTGCAGACATGCTGCTGCAGTACTGCAGCCTCATGTGGCAGCTTGAGCAGGTACATCAGGTGCCGGGGACAGTCGTCAGCATGCCTAAGAAGGGCGATCTGACAGACCCAGGCAACTACCGCGGCATCACCCTGCTCAGCGTGCTCTATAAGTTCTACACCAGCGTCCTCAATCAGCGCCTTATCAAGTTTGCAGAGGGCGAGCAGCAGGAGCAGCAGCAGCAAACACAAGCACAGCAGCAGCAGCAGCAGCAAGGCCAGCATTCAGCACAACAGCAGCAGCAGCAGCAGCAGCAGCCACGCGCAACTGCTGCTACAGCAGCAGCGGCGCCGCTGCTGCACGAGAGTCAGAACGGATTCCGCCCCAAGCGCAGTTGTGCTGACCATCAAAGCGTGCTCAGCGAGGTCCTTAAGGCAGGAAAGCTGAGGGAAAGGAGTCATATGTGTTGTTTGTTGACACCTTCAAGGGATTCCCTACGGTCTGGCTTGATGGCTTGTTCCAGAAGCTGTGGGATAAGGGTGTGCGTGGCAAGATGTTCCGTGTCTTGTACAACTTGTATCAGGGCGCGCAGCGTGTGGTGTCTCATGAGGGTTGCACCACGGATAGGTTCACCTGCGACCTTGGCCTGCATGAGGGTGATGTTATTTCGCCCACACTGTACCTGTTGTTTATCGACGACTTGCTGCGTGACGTGCATGCAAAGCACCCTGGCGTTACCCTCATGGGCCCTCGTGACGAACCTGCAGGCCAAGTTGTGGCAGCCATGCAGGCTGATGACTTTGTTGCTGTCTGCGGGTCTCTGTCTGAAGTTCAGGCTGTGGCTGCAACTGTTTACAATTACAGTTGCCAGTGGCGCTTCAAGCTCCACAGCTTGAAGTCTGCCGTCATGCATGTGCTGCCAGCAAGACAGACCAGCCAGCTGGTCGACTCCGGCATTGTTTGGAACAATGTCCCTGTGCCTGTTGTATCGGAGTACTGCTATCTTGGCCTGTGGTTCAACAATTCCTGTACATGGACCACACATTTTGAGAAGATGCTGGCTAAGGTGCAACGTGTGAAGGGTGCGCTCATGCCAATTTGGAAGAGCCGCAGCATCAGTGTGGAGGTTAAACGCATACTGTTGCTGACGTGTGTCCGTCCCATTGTCGAATATGGCAGTGAGGTTTGGTTTCCGTCCACAGCTAGGCAACTGCAGCTGATTGACAAAGTGCAGACAGACATCATTAAATGCGCAATGCGCTGTGGCAAGGAGCGCCCATGCTCTTCAGCTCTCTTGGCAGAATGGGGTGTGAAACCGTTGCATATGTGGCTTCATCAGAGGGCTTTGGAGTACTACTACAGGATTCAGCGTATGCAGGGCGTTCGGCTGCCAAATCAAGTGTTTACAGCTGAATGGAGGCGTCCTAGTGGTGCTGTGGCGGTGACACCGTGGCACAAGTATGTGCAGAGCCTGCTGTGCAAGTATGGTGTGAATGTTGTGACCGCGGAAGGCAGAGCCAGTGCGTGCAAGAGCCATGTCAACAAGCAGGTCAAGACACTACATGCTGAAAGGATTGCATGTGAAACGTTGGAACACTCCACTCTGAGTCGGTATGTGGCTCATGTGCATCCCTCTCATGTTGATGCTATGGGTTTCAGGAGGCCTAGGCCGTACTTGCGTTCAGTGGCAATTCCACGTGGTATTGAATTGCTGTTGCGTGTTCGTATGGGTTGTCTGTGTGTACATGAGCGTACTAGTCAGTTTGGCGGTCGCAGAGCTAACTCCACTTCAGGATGTCCTTGTTGTGGTGCAGAAGTTGAGTCTTTGTCACACTTCATGTTTGATTGCCCTGCTACTTCTGCTCAGAGGGATGATATGTTTGCTGAGATCAGATCCCTGCCTGGTTGCGCTGAAAAGTTGCGCAGCGTTTTGTCCATGGCTGATTCGTCAATCAAGGTGTTGCGTTTTGTATCTGATGATATTTGGGGCAGTTCTGGAAGATGTCTGATGGTGTCACCGTGTATTGCTGCTTTTCTTGTCAAGTCTTGGGATGTGCGCAATGCATGCAAACATTCTGGAGCAGTGCTCCCTCCTCTTTCCGCCCCGGTGGGGCGCGGGGCCGATGGCGCTGATGCTATGGCTTGAATGGGTAATATGATGATGATGATTCTCACAACATGCGGAAGCACAAATAAGTGGTGTAGACCAACAATCCTGCCCACTTGCAAGCTGTGCAGCTGTATAATACATCAGCCCCTTGCATGACATCACAGCAGCGCCACCAAGTGCGGCCACCCCACCTGCGCCCCCTGTAACCACCTGCGCCCCCTGTAACAAATAGTGACAAGAGTAACAAAAATAAACATGAATGTAACAGTTCCACCCACCTGCATGACAACCTGGCCGCGCTTCACGTCCCCAATCGTCTCAATGTATGCGAAGCTGTACCAGGTGGTGCTGCTGCTGGTGTTGCCGTAGTCCTTGAGGTTGGCAAAGCTGGGCATCATCTTGTCAGCAGGCAGCCGGCTGCCCAGGCTACCCCCTTAGTTTGCTAAGGGTGACCCCTTAGTTGCTAAGGGGTAGTACTAAAAAAAAAAACCTTAGTTGCTAAGGGTATCCCCTTAGCGGACTAAGGGGGTTGCCTGGGTAGTGGCCGCATACCCTTGTGAATGCCCTTTAAATGGCGTAACCGCCTGCAGCAGCAGCCGCCGGTCGCAGCAGCAGCAACGGCAGCAGTGGCTTGATGTACCAGTACACTGGAGGCGTCGAGCAGCTGCTCAGGTAGTATGCACAGCTGCCAGTACACCTCAGCACAACGATCCAATTGTTAGTATGCTTCCATATTTTTTTAGTGTCATAGCGTTACTGTTATGCAGGGTTGGATTTGAACATGAGCACAGCTCCAAGAAGTGTTTGCAGCTGTGCGATTGCGATGGCCACAGTACCCTGCAATGGCTGCAACGTGGCTCTGACTTGTTGCATCACCATCAAGTGCATCGTGGCTGCTGCAACCTGCAGTGACGCTTACCCTCCTGTTGTACAGCATGCCGGGAACTAACCGGCACTCTCACGATCTACCTTGCTTGAATTGTGATTATTGCGGATCGTAAAGCAGGGGATACCATGCGGGGCGCTTGCTTCGTTGCTGTGCTGCTGTGCATAAGCTTGCCGCGCACACTACCCGATGGATCACTGCGCATACCGAGGATCCTGCACAGAAACTTCATGAAAGGAGCCGAAGCCTTGCGTGAAGCAACGCGCAATCCTCGCTCTGGCTTCAAGGCACACTGGCTGGACAGCTGCAGGGTAAGCTGTTGCTGCTGCAGCTGCTGTTGAGCCCGCAGAGCAGCTGCTGGTTTCACATGCCCTTGCCCAAGTTGTCTTCGGAACAAACGTCAAATCACACAAGCTCTGATACAGCTAGTGACACCTTGAATGCTCTGTAACGTCAGGGCTGACAGCAACAGCGGCAGCCATCATATTAAATGTCAGCAGTGGCCAGCCGCTGAGCGAGGCACAGGCTGTTGCCAGATGATACTTGTTGGCCTATGTGTTCAACCCTTAGCTTCCAACCGCTGCATGCTCCCATTAAGCACTTAACAGCAGCACCATGTTGATGCCAGCTAGTCTGCTACAGCCGCTTCTCCCCATCATGCATCCATCAAGCCATCCAGCAGCAGCAGCAGCCCCTCCTGCAAGATTAACTGTTGTCAGTGCTCTCTATCTTGCCTCAGCAACCACTATCACCCACACATAGCAACGGCTCGCCTCTGTAATTGATTCTACAGACGCATAATAGGGACTGGCAGGTGATCGTGTGGGATGCAGCAGCAGTGCTGCACCTCGCAGAGGAGGACTTCCCATGGCTGCTGCCCACCTACCTGGCTTACCCAAAGCTGGTGCAGCGCTCCGACATTGCACGCTACATGATACTGTATAGATATGGCGGCGTGTACCTGGATGCAGACGTGAGTAAAGGCGTGCATGGTTGTGGCGTTGGCTGCAGGAAACAAAGCACCAGCATGGTGCCGCTGTTTGTGTGGTACTGTGATAACTAGAAGTGGATGTTGTAGGAAAAGCTGACCTCTGGCTGTCCTGCAAGCAAGCTTTCAATCTGAGGGTAAAGAGGTTGTTGTCTAATGCCAACGTGACAGTACAGTAGATCAGCTGGCTGCGACAGTGCGAAGGGCCAGAAGCGCTGTCACTCTTGTTGCGCCCAGGTTTGCAATGCAGGTGCAGGTGTTGCTCTAAGGTGCTGCTCAACAAGTGCATCAGCTGCTGCTGGCCCCTCCTGCAGGTTGAGTGTTATGAGCCGCTGTCACCTTCCCTTGCTGGCAAGGACTTGGTGCTGAACTGCGAGTACCCTGAGGACCAGGTGAATAGGGAAGGGGGCAGCAGCAACTGCAGCTGCTTAACCCAACACAAACACGCAACAGGTCGTGGCTGCCCTTGTTGTCGAATTTCACGCATGGAGGTTGCAGTAAAATGCATCTGCACCCAGTGGCTACACTGGGTTGTTGGCAATAAAGTAGCACTTGCATGTTACACAAATGCTCTGGCGACAGCCTGGCTACTGGCTGTGAGGAGCAGCGACCATGCTGGCTGCTTTCCCCGTGCCAGGGTGCTGTTGAGTGCAGCGCGTGTGTATGCTGATGCCTGTAGGTCCAGTTACACAACGCAGTAATGGCTAGCGTTCCTGGCCACCCATTCTGGCTAGAAGTGCTGCAAGCAGCACTCGCAAGGGCGCCAACCCCGCCCAGTGCCTTGCACCCTGCCATAACAACTGGTCACAGCGGCAGTTCAACTTTCACTGAAGTGGCGGCTGGGGTTTGGGGTTCAGCTGGCAGCAGATTGAGGCAGCTCCTGAACAAGCTGCAGCAGCTGTGGGAGGCCACCCCATGGCATGACAAAGCGAATGCTGTGCTGTGGTCAACCGGCCCAATGCTGCTTACATCTGCTTACAAGGTGGGCTGCCGTGCCTGTTCTGCAAGCCGCAAGGGGACCCTGCTGTGGTGGGGTTTGTTTGTGAGTAGTAAGGCAAGGACACTTTGTTGTGCACATGTACAAGGGTCACGGTGATGTCGTGTAATTTGTTCTTACGCATTCATTACTTGCCAGGTGGAGTTATGTCCATCTTCAGCGCAAGTTGCAGCAGTTGGGCACGCACTGCTGCTAACGCTGCTGCCGCCACTCCTTCTCCTGCAGAAGCACATCGGCCGTGGCTCTGTGTGCGGGCGCAGCGTGAACGTCGCTGGGCGCGTGGCTGCCGCTTATGAGCTGGGCAGCTGGTTCACGCCCTGCTTGTGGAATGACGTGGCATGTCAGCGGTGAGTGTGGCTGTGCTGCATTTGGTGTTTGGGTCATAGTGTCAGACCTCAAAATCCTATCCGGTCACTTGCCGGCGCCAAACATGCTGCACTGTGGAGCATGCTGATGGCAGCACCAACATGTGGTGATTGTGAACTTTGCACGTAGGGTGATGGTGAGCAGCAGCAGCACCCCCACCAGCTTCACTGCTTATGCTACCCCTGCTTGCTGTTGTTCATTGCAGGAAGTGGATCACACAGCACATGCTGCTCACACGCAACCGCTCGCTGCAGACTTTTGCAGGCAGACAGCAGCAGCAGCAGCAGGAGCAGCAGTCGGAGCTGCGAGGCTCACTGGTGGTTGGGATTCACCACTACAGTGGGTCTTGGATGGACTGGGATCTCAGCAGCAAACAGCACACAGAGCAGCAACTGCAGCAAGAGGTGAGCTGGAGCACAAAGCAGTGTATAGTTGCCGCAGGCATGCACCAGTTCCTAGCTTGATGACTCAGCAGTAGTTTGTGTTGTTGTCCGCAACTTTTGACGGCATTGAAGCAGGGAAGGCACTGACTACGGCACAGCTCCGCTTCTCTGATTGCTGCCGCTTGTTACTGCTGCTGCCCTGCAGACATCGCAGCACCTGTTGTTTTTCTTCAGGGAAAGTCCATTGTTTGAAGGGTACAATTGCAGCGCACCTCTGCAGTCTAGTAGAAGCAGCAGCAGGTTAAGGCATGCAACTCAGTCGCCAAGTGGCCCCATACCTCTATGCATGGAGTTTGTACTAGATGCCTTGGCCACTGGCAGGTGCGCGGTGCTGTCTGTGCTGGGTCAAGCATCAGGCGCAACAGCAGCGGCACATGATGCTGGTCAGGATGTGTCCACAGAGCTGCTGCTGCAGCGGCTGGGGTGTGACCTGCTGACTGCCTCGCCCAGCAGAGAGCCACCAGCACCTCTGCAGGCGCTTCTCAGTGCGTCGGAGGGTACCAGCAGTAGCAGTACAGGCAGTAGCAGTACAGGCAGCAGCGGCAGCAGCAGTAGCAGTCCACCTGGCAGCAGCAGAGGCAGTGTGGACAACAGCAGCGCAGCTGCAGCAGGGGCTGGCAACTACCACCACATTCAGGTGCTGCAAGAACAGCAAGCTGGGTGGGTGGGTGCAGCAGGAGATGCAGAGCAGGCTGAAGCTGTGCCGCTGCTATCGCTGCTGCAGCAGGACCCATGGGACCTAGCAAGGCAGCAGCAGCAGCAGGAAGACAAGCAGCAGGAGCAGCAACAGCAGCAGGTGGGTGAACATCAACGGCAGCAAGGACAAGACACACAGCAAGAGAATATGCAGGAGCAGCAGGAAGAACAGCAGGAGCAGGGCACACATGAACCTACCGCCGAAGCTTCCCAGCAGCTGCAGCGGAGGTGAGGCGGTTAGAGACGGGGCACTGTCGAGCGTTCTGCTTGCAACTTTCATGGTTTGAGGCAGCAGAGGGAGTTGGGGGCCTCAAGTTCAGTTACACCGTGATGTGAAAGTGTGTCAACCCTTGGGGGCCGTTCCCTGCTCCCCCCTGGTGACCTCCGCAAGACGGCCGCAGGCGGTATTCTACAACGTATTGATATATAATGTTATTAATGTTTGCTTGTCACATGTGTCTGTGGGTGTTGGAAAGTATAAACTGGCAAGAGCATCCGCATAGCTTGTGACAGCAGGTGGCACCTCCTGCGAAACTTGGGTGTGGTGCTACATGCACGTGTTGTGCAATGCTGTGGAGGCAAAAGGCGGTTGGGCCTCCAGGCGGCCCTGCACGCCACGCGTATTAACACAACTGCTTGAAAACCAAAACAAACAGCACAACATACCAAACAGGTTCTGCAGCCACTTCAGCCACGTCGAAGCAGAAGCCTCTCCAGCAAAAGCTGATAAAAACCTCCCTGGTCCCTTTGACGCTGGCTGACCCTGCATTGTTGTAGCCTTCTTCCTCAAGCTGTCATAACACTGTTATTTATGCACATAACAATGTTTCAGTTTATTGGGCAAAGTCTGTCCTGGTGCTGTCAGCTTGGATTCTCTCCCCCTCCACGTGAAGGGTTCAACATTGTATGTTTATGTTCATCTTGTATGTAGCTGGAGACTTTATTGCTGCAAAGCACACTGAAACAGCAAGCAGCAGCAGTCAATGTCTGGGGTGTCCCGCCTGTCCAGTAGCCAGCAGCATGAACAGCAGTCTTGCAGTCACAGCATGGAACAGGGCGGGCTTGGGTTTGACCGCACCCCGGCTCTGGCTTGCACCTCTCCCAGATACACGCCTCCTCTTCTCCTGCTGCTGCTGCTGCTGCTGCTGCTGCTGCTGCTGCTGCTGCTGCTGCTGCTGCAGGTATGTGCTGCGCCTGTCATGTGGCGGCTGTGCGCTGGCCGTGCTGCAGCAGCTGTTTGAGCAGGCAGGAGAGAGCGGGCTGCTGCAGCGGACGGAGCTGCTGCTGCTGGACATGCAGCTGCCTCCTGAGGTGCCAGCAGCAAGCACTGCAGGGACAGGCGAAGGAGTGGCTCGACAAGAATCACTGGAAGGGGCCATGGCAGGCAGTGCAGCAGGAGCAGCGGACACAGGCACAGCACAGCACTCCACAGCAGCAACGGACACTGCAGCAGCTGCGGAGGGGCAGCGCTGTGCTGCTGATGTCAGCAGCGCCAGCAGTGCAACTGCCGCGTGTAGCGATGAGGGCAGCAGTGGAGATGCCAGCGCCAGCAGCTGTGAAGCCAGTCGCAGCTGTCAAATCTGGAGCAATCACAGCAGCGCCGGTTCGCTGCAGGGCTTGGCTGCGGTGTACAACCTTCTGCACCAGCAGCATGGCTTTGTAGGCTTCATGCGCCAGCACCATCCGTGTGGGGTTGTGCGGCTGGGTTGGGTGCGGCAGCCGTCGCGCATGGCTGCCCGGGCTGCTGTACTTGGGGGTGCTGCGGATATGCAGCTGTTGGGCCAGCTGGGCGTGTGATGGTTGCGCACGGTGCACAGCTGCATGTCTGCCCTTGCTCACACCTGCACGCATGGACATGCTGCATGCTATCTTTGCAACACACGTGTTTTGACGATGAGTCTGTATGTGGCTGAACTTGTAAGAAGGTGCGGTGCTGCAGCACTGGCTCGGCTGCCCCTCGAGTTGTGGAAGGGTGGCGTGGCCGAGTCATGTGTTGGAAATGTGCCTGTGATCTGGTGCTGACACAGCGCATGCAGAGCAGGTGAAGCAGGTGTAGCACCTCATGTAAAAGAACGGATTCAACGGCTCCTGTGTGGCCGTCATGCATGGCTGCTGGGCTGCCGTGCTGTGCATGCCATGCCATGCATGTTGCACGGTGGACTGCAGTACGCTTCCCACCGTTGCGCCGAGGCATGACCTTGCACGGGTCTCATTCAGTGGTCAGTGGTCTCATTCAGTGGTCAACTCACTGTACAGTTTGCCGTGCGCATTTTGTTTACTGCCTGCATACATAACCTGCCGCTGCTGGTAGTCTGGTTTTGCTGCCTGCTCTTCGTGCAGGTTGTCACTGCTAAGTTGACGCGTCGTTGCGGATGCTGGTTTTGAGGTCTGGGGTTCTAGTCTGGATGACATCTCACCGGAGTACAAGACGGGGCGGCAGGATCAGGCTCTCTGGGGCACCAGCCCAGTAACGAGCCCCCTGCCGCTGCCTTTTCTACGTTTGCTTCAGGTAATATGCGCAGGAAGATTGAAGGTTAAGCAGCCCTCTTGCGTGTGCTTCCTGTACGCGGAAGGGTTGGTGCCCCCGAAGCAACTACTCTGGACTTGGATGCTTGCAACATGTTCATCGGTACAACCGGCGGCGCAGCACAGTGGGTGGAGTCAGCTTTGCTTACATGCGGCAGCCTTGCATGCAGGGGTCGGGTGACACTGCTGGCTTGCTTGCTTTTATTCTGCTGCGTTAGCGTGCTGCCTCTTTTGACATAACCCGTTGCTTGGTTGCCGTGCTCACACGCACTGCTGGCATGGCATATGACGGCTGCCTGCAGGCCATCATGTTGCTCTGCAGTCAAGACGGCAAGATATTGCCTACTGCTGCCGCTGCTGCACTCCGTTGCTGTTTGTGCAGGCAGTTTACGACTTGTCCCCACATGGCGGCATGGTGTGCAGGATCGCCAATGCTGCAGCCTTGTGGTACAAGTTATTTTCTGGTTTAGGCCGCCTGAGCGCCTTGATCGTCATGTGCAAAGCTCTGAACCGACATGCACGTGCTGCTGTGGTTGAGTCACCGTGTCTCTCAACACGTCAATTGCCGTGCGCAAGAGTCGCAGTGGCGAGTGTTGTCTTTCAAACTTCTTGGCACCCTGCAGATCTTTGTGACACTGTTGCTTCAGCTGACGTGGCTGTTGCGCGGGCACTATTGCAGCCGCAGCAAACTTTGACGGCACACCGCCAGCACTCCCGCAAACTTACTATTCTACTTTTGTTTCTTCAATTTTTCGATGCTAGAGTGCTGCTTCGGTTGTCGCCCAGGCTGGATTATGCAATGACACCCTGCTGATGTGTCAACCTTGGTTACTCTCATGGAACAGGTTCGGAAGGAGAAAAGAGGGAGCACAGCTGGCATCGTGCCGCCTTGCTTCATAAGATAATATGCACAGTGACATCGCGTCTAATTCCAAGTCCAGTGCAGTTGCGAGAAGGCGTCTCGGAACAAGCTGCCAGACCATC
This sequence comes from Scenedesmus sp. NREL 46B-D3, assembly GCA_014080715.1. Lineage (NCBI taxonomy): Eukaryota > Viridiplantae > Chlorophyta > Chlorophyceae > Sphaeropleales > Scenedesmaceae > Scenedesmus > Scenedesmus sp. NREL 46B-D3. The sequence goes on from JACERP010000058.1 coordinate 273,663, forward strand.
GCATGCTGCAGCAAGCAGTTTAAAGTTTCGGAAAACACCACTAGCACCTACAGTCCCTTCCCTAGAGTCCCGTGCTGATCCATCATGGCGGGTGGCGCGATCCAAGTCGAAGGCGGAGGGCGCTCGCACCTTACACGGGCCATACCACATTTGCCGTTGTCATGATTGCCATCGTAGCGGCGTCGGGAGGCCTGCTGTTTGGGTGAGCGGTCGCTGAGCTGGACGGGCAGCACCAGTGCATCGCTGCTGCTGCTGCTGCTGCTGCTGCTGCAAGCCGCCGGGCACAGCTGTTTACCGTGCTCTGCATCGCCACCTGCCTCGTTCCTCGGCGGCTTCACGTGCTGCTTTTGCAATTATTGTCTATTTTGTTGTTGGTGTGTCTGCCGTCCAGACCACAACAACATGAGAAAATCGGTTTTTCACATGTTGCAGTAGCTGCTGCTGCTGATGCTGCTGCTGCTCTTTCTGCCAGGCTTGTCATGCACGCTGAAGTCCCTGCCTGCGCCTGCCTGCACTGCCTCACACCTGCTTTTGCAGATATGACAATGGCATCACAGGAGGTGTCATTTCAATGAGGAACTTCGCTGAGTTGTTTTTCGTGAGTTGCCTCTGCCACTGGCCTGTATGCAGCTGCCATCACAGCCGGCTTGCGAGTGCACTGCTTCTGGATATTTCAGTCATCTCCATGTCTGAGCAGACAGGAGGTCTGACCACACTACACTTACCATAATGGCAAGCTCGCTGTGCAGCACATTTGCTGCCCACGGTGCTGCTTGTCAGCACAGGCGCCTTACCTTGGCAGAGCTGCGCGTGCTGCAGCGGGCGCCAGGCCATGGGCTCATTTGTGCCGCGCCCTGCTGCTGCTGCTGCTGCTGCTGTTGCTGCTTTATGTTCACTCTGCTCTCGCTGTGCAGCCTGAGGAGCTGGCCAGCCACGACACCACAACGGCTACTGCATGGTGAGGCAGCACAGCAGATTCCTTGCACTGCTGGGATGCATGTGCCCTGGGGTGCCTCCTATACCCATCTGCCATGATTCGGTCAACAAGCTGCTGGCTGGCAGCAAAGCCATTGGCCAGATGCCGTCTGGGGGGGAGCACAGCACCACATGGCTTGCATGATGCAATGCTGTGTTGTGGTTTGCCTGTGCGCCGATGGTGTTTTAGGACAGCCAGGCTGCTTGCAAGTTATAATGTTTTCCAACAATGCACGCAGGACGTTTGCTGTGCAGTCTGGACCTGGCTGTTGCCTTGATCTTTGTTGCTGTGCGGGCCACCACACCAAGAGGCAGACAGCACATACATGCTGCTGTGCTGCCGGCTTGGTCCAACCAGCTGTTGACGAGGCCGCCACTTATTGACCGTTCATGCGCCTGCCTGCCTGCTGCGTTGCGCGCTGTCCATGGCAACAGTTCAACGACCAGATCCTGCAGCTGTTCACCAGCTCGCTGTTCCTGGCCGGCGCGTTTGCTGCGCTGGTGGGCATGGTGACCTGCAAAAAGTATGGGCGCCGCTTCACCATGGTCATGGGCGGCCTCTGCTTCATCATAGGTGCGGAACTTGCTGCTCAAAAATTGGGGTTGCTGTTACATGGCTTGCTCTGTGTTGTGGGGCACGGCGCTGCACCCTTCCCTTAGGCAACATGTCTTGAAAGCCGTTAGGCAACATGTCTCCTCTCTCTCTCTCTCGCCTCTTCCCGTTAGGCAACATGTCTCGAGAGCCGTGTTGGCAGCTACTCCAGCTGTCGGCAGTCTCATTGCGCAGCAGGCTGCAGAAGGATGCTACTCAGCTTACACCCTTGTGCACTGTCTATCCACCCCCTGGTTGAGAGGTGCTGCATGCCTGCTGCCTGCTGCCTGCTGCCTGCAGGTACCATTCTCGTGGCGACCGCCTTCAACATAGCCCAGCTGGTGGTTGGCCGCCTGGTGCTAGGAGTGGGCGTGGGCTTCGCCACGCAGGTGGGTGCTCCTCTCTGCTGCTGCTGCTGTTGCTGCTGCTCGGGTGGAGGGTGACCAGGCACCGTGTAGATGTGTCGGTGCCAGCCTTTGCGTCAACCTTCGTTGCAGAGGCCTGGACGCAGCGCTGCCTCAGCAGCAGGCAATGGCCAGGGGGCAACAAAACCAGTTGCGCGCTGCTGAAAGGCCGCGCCAGGGCTCGTGGCGTGGCGTGTGGCGGATGCGCTCAGGCTCCCTGCAGCCTTGTGTGTTGCTGGCCATGGACATGGGGTTGGGCGCATTTTGGTGTTGATGCAAGTACAAAGATCATGATGTAGCTTAGTACATGGCATGCGCTGCCACAGCTTCTGCTGCTGATATTGCCGCTGCACTGCCGCTGCTGCCGCAGGCCACGCCTCTGTACTTGTCAGAGATGGCGCCATACAACCTGCGCGGCGCGCTGAACATTCTGTTCCAGCTGGCCGTGACGATCGGCATCTTTGCAGCACAGCTCATCAACTACGGCACCCAGGTGTGCAGCCACACTCTTCCGCCTAACGCTTGGTGATTGATTTGATAGTGTGCTCGTTGCGCAGTTGTTGCAGCACGCAGGAAAACATAAGTACGCGCAGCCCAGCACAAGTGGGGTGAGAGAGCATCAGCATGGTGTGATGGTTGTTGCACACTTGGTCTGCAGCACGCTTGCAGTGGTGCAGGGTTCTCCACGCCTGTTGTTCCTCGCCGGGTGTGCAACCGCATACGGCTGCTGTCTTTTTTGAAATAAACAAGCTGCTTGCATGCAGCTGATAGTCACCAGCCTGCCTGCCTGCCTGCCGCTCGTTTCCACACCCGCCTTGGCACCTGCAGCACATCTACCCGTGGGGCTGGCGCCTGTCTCTCGCCCTGGCCGGCGTCCCTGGCCTGATGCTGTTCTGGGCGCCCTGGTGCTGCCCGACACCCCAAACAGCCTCATCGAGCGCGGTGAGGCGTGCGGGGCTGCAGCAGCTGGCCCAGTGAGGCAGCTGACCAGGGTGCTGTAGATAAGAGTAGAACTCGGTATTGGACGTCGCTGCGTGCTGTCCTGGTCACCGGAGTGGCTCAGGCGGCAGCACCGTCCGTAGTTGTGGCAGCCTTGACCGACCGTGTCCATCTTGCTCGCGAGTTAGCAGCACTCTTGGTGTTAGGAAGGTGTGCATCGCGGCTACTGCATCTGTGTTGTCACAACATGCGCATGCTGTTTGTGCGTTGCGTCCACGCATCTTTTGATGTTTCAGCGCGGTCACAGATCGTTGGGCTGTAGGGAGCGTGTGGCACCCTCCAGTACCTGCCCCATCACCCGCTGCCATGCCCCACATCTGCCCCTGCAGGCAAGCTGGAGGAGGGAGAGAAGGTGTTGAAGAGAATCCGCGGCGTGGAAGGTGAGTGCAAAGCAACAGCAGCTGGGCGCCTGCTGCGACACCGCGGCTGCTTCGGCTTCATCAGCCAGCTTGCCAGCTGGCATGGTTCGCTTAGTAGCCAGCTGCCTCCTGTGTCGGTTCCAGCCACACTTGAGATGATGCTGAGGCGGTACTGTGTCACTGACAGCTTACGATGTCATTGTTGCAGATGTGACGGTTGAGCTGGAGGACATCGTGGATGCCGTCAACGTGGCGCGCACCATTGTCAACCCCTGGGCCACCATCCTTCGTCGCCGCTACAGGCCCCAGCTGGTCATCTCCATCCTCATCCCCACCTTCCAGCAGTGGGTCGGAATCAACGTGAGCGCCCAGGTTACACACATGTTACTCTTTACAGAGTACTGTCATTTTTAGCCTCGCATGTGGTATCCCGGGCAACACAGTGTCGCAGCTGTTGACCAAGATCCATTATCCTGATTTGTGGTGGGCAGCAATGGTTAGGAACCTTTGGTGGGCAGCAATGATTAAAAAAGAATCTTGTGGACGATTGGTGCAAAACGGCTTGCTGATGCGCCGCACCATCTGCATCTTCTGTGCTGCCTGCAGGCCATCATCTTCTACGCACCCCGTGAGTGACCGATCGCAGGGCTGCTCAGCCTGTGCTGCTGTACTTGTGCCGGCCTTTTGAGGTCGCATTGCGCTGGCTTTATACCAACAGCGTCTGCCGGCCACAAGCCGCGGTGTGCCACATGATTGTGGTGTTCCATGCCTGGTGAATTCCGGTGTCTGGTGGCCGCAGCCTAGGCACTATGCAGTGGACAGCTGCAGTGCTAAGGCAGTTGATGTCGACTGCCGACTGCGAGGTGTACAACTGGGCTCTTGAGGCTGGATAGATTGACTCAGAGGTTCAGAGCTGGAGTCTAGCCTGCACTGTTGTGCACCGCGCAACTTTACAGACATGTGTATCAGCGTGTGCTGGTGTATGCCAGGAAAAGTGACCGAGAGCTGTGCCAGCATGCATGTAAGCTGTATATACAGCTGCACCGGTACCACCTGTGCTGGCTTTTCCGCAGCAGCTGCCGCTCACCTCCTTCCGTTTATTGCCGTTGGTGCATTTTGACGTGTCGCAGAGCTTTTCCAGACCACCGGCTCAGGTTCTGATGCTGCGCTGCTGAACACTGTCATCATTGGAGCGGTAAACGTGGCCTGCACCGTGGTGGCGATCTTGGTTGTGGACAGGTGGGTGAACTGCTGCCGGCACTGGTGTTTTGAGCTGCAGAGCAGCTAAGGACGGCTGGCCGCAAGCAATGGCACGTCTTGTAGTGCGGCAGGAGGTGTTGGGAAGTTCTACAGGCCAGCAGCAGCAAGCCCACTCGTCCACCGGCAGCCAATGACATTGCAGGCTCACAGTGGGAACCCGCGTGGCGTGCATGGCATATGCTGCTTGCACGTAATGGGACTGCTTGCGGTTTCGGCTGGTAGGCACGCACCTGACATCTGCTGCTGCTGCTGCAGGTTTGGCCGCAAGTTCCTGCTGATCGAAGGAGGCATCCAGCTGGTGATCTGCGAGTTCATCGTGGGCGCGCTCATCGCCACCTCCCTGGGCACCAGCGGCGTCGGCACCATCCCGCGCGCCAAGGCTGACGCCATGATCGCGCTCATCTGCATCTACATCGCTGGCTTTGCCTGGTCCTGGTGAGCTGCAGGGACCAGAGTGGTGCGGCCTGCGGCGGCCACAGTGGTGCTGTGTGAGGCGGGGAGGGCATTCAGAGAACACCAGACCAATTCGCCATATGACACAGTCCAGGACGCAACACTCTGTGGAACAATGCCGACATCCTTTGCTGCCAAGACGGCGAGTGTGTGTGTACCCATGCGTCGTCTGCTCTCTGCTGCGGTGTGTCCTGCAGGGGCCCTCTGGGCTGGCTGGTGCCCTCCGAGATCCAACCTCTGGAGACGCGCGCAGCAGGTGAGGGCAGAGTGTGTTTACAGCAGCGTGTGCGAACAGCTACACGCAGCGGATTGCGCTGAGCGGGAATTTTGCGACAAGGCAGTGCTAACTTTCAAGGTCTTGCTTCCCACGCGCGTGTGAAGTGGTGCTGCAACATTGCTGACCCAGTCACCAGGCGATGGGTGGTGCGCAGCGCAGTGTTATTGCTGAGGATCAGCAGCCTGGTGCTAACAGCAACAAGCAATGTCATCGCCACCACAATTTGTTTACGAAAAATCATACGATGAGTGCTTCACTGGGCTTACATATCCTGCTAGACAGCCGTGGAGGGGTGGTCAGTGCAGGTGCATTTCCAGCCTACTTGAAAACACCACAGTTGCATACCATGCTCCACGTAACACAACGGGTGGAACCTTGAACAACTGTACACATCAGACATGCATGTGGCTCACTCATATGCTGCTGCAGGGACCGGCGTGAACACCTTCACCAACCTCATGATGACTTTGTGGTGGGCCAGACCTTCCTGTCCATGCTGTGCGCCATGAAGTTCGGGGTGAGTGGCGATGAACGTGCACAACGTTGGTGCGGTCGTAAAGCCAGTGACTGCCGCTTGAGCAGGCCACTGCCCGTGCGCATGGTGTGGTACCAAGCAGCGGCTGGAGTTTGTCTGCTGCGGGTTGATCGCTGCTGCTGAGCTGTGCAGGAAGGTTGCCAGTATTGGATGGTGTCCCAGTCGTGCTGCTGCCTGTAGCCAGCATAGCGCCCGCTGCTTCTTCTCACGGTATGATCTGAACCACTCTGCAGAAGTTACGCCATCATGAACGTGTCGCCGAAGTGCTCTGCCTGGCTGCCTGCTGCATGCAACACGTGCCGCCCTTCCGCGCAGGTGTTCTTCTTCTTTGGAGGCATCGGCCTGATCGCCATCCTCTTTGCCATCTTCTTCATCCCGAGACCAAGAACGTCCCCATCGAGGAGATCGAGGAGATGGTCGTACACCGGCACTGGTTCTGGCGCCGCGTCGTCTCGGCACCAAGGCCCCCGTCAACGCGCTGCGCAGCGGCAGCAGCATCGTGCAGATCCAGCGCGATGCCGCCGGCAGGTCCCACCTGAGCATGATTGACCCGCAAAAGGCTGTGCAGCTGGGTGTGCTGGACGTGTCGCCGACCGGGGAATCTGCTTCCCCACGTGCGTACAGCGGCATGATGAAGGACCGGCCTGACGTGCAGCAGTTAGCTCCTCTTAAAGGCCCTGCTGTGCGTGTGCTGCTGTGCAGCCTCTTGGCTGCTGATGTGGCGTGCAGCAGTGCAGTGCCGCCGAGGCTGCTGGTGTGATGCCATTGCAATCAGTTGTTGAACGCCAGCAAAACACGGCTCTGATATTATGGGTCAGCAGGGTGGTCTGCTAAGTGGTGGCAACTCCATAAGTTACCAGCTTGAGTGGGGCCAAGACAGCAGGTGTGAGCCACGGCAATTTTGGGGTTTGAGTCCTGTCTTGTTGCCATCAGCTGGTGATGAATATGGGCTTGCGGCTAGTCTTAAGCGCTTGTGGTCTGACACAGGCTATGTGGATGACCAGCTCTGAGCCATCTGCTGAAGCAATGGTGGTCTGCTTTGGTCTCGCTTTCGGTCTCCTGCTATTTTGTACAAACTAGTTTGTACAACCCAATGGTATGTGCCAAGGATTGCGCATGCGCATTGTGCATGTTTTTGTTAACCTTACCTCGTTGTGTGGGGTGTTGTCAACCTTTGGGTGCTCAGTGCGTCGGACGATGAGAAGAGGAATGGCGGGGTTGAATTGCACTGGTATGAGCAGGCTTTGCTTGTCAATGTTGTGTGTGCACAGCAGACGGTAGTAATTTTCTCGCCTTGCTTTGGCGAAAGGCGAAGTTGTGTTATGTTAATCTTGTGGGAGTCACTCTTGTGGGAGTTTTTCATGCAAATCATCAGGGTTGGTGTCAACCGATGCTGCAGGCCCTGCCACAGCGCAGCCGCGCTACATGGTTTCCATGATGGTGAATGGTGTGCGCCATAGTACTACGCGCCTTGTTTCATATATACAACATGGTGGAAACTTAGCAGCTGCGCAGCGGTCCGTGCACAGCTGCAGCTGCTCGTGCAACAGGGAGTGTGTCGCATGCAGGTACGCGTCTGGGTTTGCAGCAAACAGGGTGCTTGCACGAGGCTGTCGCAGTCTGGCAGTTGGTGATGTTGTGTTCGTGATATTTTCTTAAGTACCATCAGCCACTGCCGGTTGCATGATGGCAAGTTGCCTCAGTTGCGGGCAGTCTACGCAAACTTCTGGAAGTGGTGGTTGAAATTGAGTATGGGGTTGTATGTTGTGTCCAAGTGACATTGATCAATAGCTGACAGGTGGCCATGGACAGGGAGCGTCATGCTCCGAGCCTGGCATTCTTATTTCTATTTGCAGTCGCTGCTCACCATCCACATGCAGGCATCTTTGCAGCAAGACCCAGGCAGTATCTGCAGTGCTGTTCTGTGGATTGGCAATTGATGGCCAGGGACAAAATTTGCTTGTCTTCTGACTTCGTCAGTGAGACTGGGTCACCCTACTTACTAGCAGAGGTGGGATACACAAGGGTGTACCTTGATTATGAAAGCTGTGAAAGCGGTGTGGGCAAGGAGGTGGAGGGTGTGTGCCACATCTGCTACATATTTGACATATGGAAGCTGTGTTGTTCTAAAAAAGTCAGGAAAATCCCATAAGCCTTGTTTGGCCACGCAATGGGTGGACCTGTGGCCCTACTTTAGTAATGGTATTGGTACTGTGGTACCTTACGGAGCTGTTTGCAGCACCTGCGAGGATATGCAGTGGTAGATGATTGACGAAGACTATTGCTTAAAGCTGGAAGTCGATTGATATTTGGTGGTAAGGTCACTGCTGTGCCAAAGCCAGTGACAGGGTACACAGCCAGATAACCTTGCCTGCATGTGCTGATCGGGATGTGGACAGGCGGGATGCTGCTGGAGCTGCATGCTGAAAGTTGTGTTTTCAACTCGGCTACTGTGCGTTCAGCGTTATACGTCATGTACATGGGTGCATGCAGCAGAGCTTGCATGCAGGAGGGTGGTGGGCTGCAGGGCACTCCTTACATGCATGATGCCTGATACTGTCGTGCATTTGAGGTGAACAAACATTGATTGTAACTCAGGTTACAGGCACGCGTGGTGGGCTGCCAGTGTACTACAGCTAGTGCGTTCCTCTCACAGGCACGCGTGCTGAGCAGTCGAGGGCTGTGAGTGTGCATTGCACAACTTGAGCAGCTGTAGGAATAACAGTTTGTTGATTGATGTTTGCAAGGTAACCAGTTGATAAAGTGTAGAACTTGAGTGCCGTTGTCCATGGCCACCATCTGCGGTAACAACGGGAGGTATAGAGGTGGTGCAGTAGGCCACTACCTGCTCCAAACTGGCAGGGTCGGACAACTTGGTCCCTAGCATATAGGCCTGCATGTTCGTCCAGCAAATTTTGCTTTGAAGAAGGCACCCTCTCCAGCCGCCAACATGCACAGCGTAAACAGGGTTGCTTTGCAAGCATGCAGTGCTGCGCTTATCACAGGGTGTACCAGGGGTACATGACACAGCAAGGCATGGCACGAGAAATTACGGCCGCCGCAAGGTGCATGTGCTTGGCACCCTTTTCGTCAATTGCTGGGCAACAGCCACGGCTCCGGCCTAGCCGACAGATGCCCACCTCAGCAGCGCAGGCAGCTTGCCCCCAGTGCGGCACAACCGCCACTGCGCAACTTGCCCCAGTGGACAGCGCCAGTCTTGAGAGAACATGACGTACCATATCGCCCCAATTGACTTGCAATCATTCAAATTTGTCTTAATGGCAGCTGCTTGCAAGTCACAACAGGTGAAGCTGCATGTCTGGCAACAGTCACAAGCGAGTCTCCTTCACCACCCACACCCACATATCAATCAAGAGTACAAATGCCTGCACTGCAAGCTGGTGCTTACTGCCAGTGCTTGCCGTCAAACACGTTGCAGTTCCTGCAACATATGCAGATGAGTTGCAACAGTCACAGGCACAGCCTCGCACCCAGCTGATTTCAGCTGAAAATGTCTGGGCGGCGGCGGCGGCAGGGTTGGCGCAGCAGCAGGACATGCCGGTGACAGGCTGCCAGCACACGGTGCTTACAAGCGAGGCGTGTGCGGGGATGGTGTAGGTCAACCTGCGCTTGCGGATATTTCAGATCTGCAGCAGCAGTGCCGGCAGCAGGAGAAGCAGCAGTTACAAGTCCTATGCATCATAATTTTTTGTTCCATGCATATAATAGAGAAGGACCAAGGCATGCATAGTGAGGGCATGGAGCAGCAGCAATAATCAGAGGCGGCGGCATCATCATCATCATCATCCATCATCAGCACAGCATCATCATCACAGCAGCATCATCAGCACATCATCAGCAGCAGCAGCAGCAGCAGCAGCAGCAGCTGTCACTTTAATTCAGCAGTGGCGTAGCAGTTGAGAGGCGTGCGTTAAGGTGGTACCACCAGTGGACAGGTTACATGTCTGCAGCGGCATTTCCAGCAACGGCAGCAGCAACACTGTAGAGCGACAGATGAGGATGGCAGGGATAGCAGCAGCAGCCGTTGCAGCAGCAGTTGATGATGCTGATGTTGCAGGCGATGTTACAGGAGATGAGGATTGGGAAATGTCTGATTATACCTTTGATTGTACTAACGACACTTAGAATCACTCTACGGTAACGACTTTCGCGTTGTAATGGTACACTTGCCCGTCACCGACCATTAGCAGGTGCGACATCAACTTACAGTACAAACTAAGTCAATTACTTGTATAGCCCAGTGGAGTGTCGTGACTCGTCGTCACGACAGCACCTCGCGCGCGCGTCAGTGTCCGCTGTAGATCCGGATTGTCGTTGGTTCGAAACGCACGTGCCGACTTCAGTTATACGACGAATAAACATAGCAAACGGCAATAGTGTTTCAAACTACATACATATCAAGTGTATGATGCCCCTGAGTGGCACAGTGACTGTGTGATCGACACATCGTAGGGATCACCGAGGTCTGGTATTGCTCAGTACAGCGACAACTGCAGTAACGACAGATAGAATGTCCCCAGGGGCGTCTTTAGACTTCAAAAACTTCAATGAAACCAACTTAAAAAATATGTTGTCAGGATTGGTAACCCAATGGAGAGACTGGTCGCAGCGACAGCACCCGCGCGCGCACGCGCGCCAGTGGGTTGTCGTTACTTCGAAACGTACGTGCTGAATTTGGTCATTGACAAAAGTAAGCTATAAAGCTAAAATAATTGAACAAATTTTCTTGCGTATGAACCACTATGAGCGACACGCTGCATGAAGATCACCGAGATCTGGCACTACTCGGTACAACGACAATTCGCAGTAACGACATTTGGGCTATCCCCAGAGGTGTTTTGGTTCACAAGGTACCTCACTTACAGCAACGACACATTTTATTTCAAGCAGTACGACTGGTCGTAACCACAGCAACCCGCGCGGCCGCGCCAGTGGATTGTCGTTATTTAGAAACGGCAGGTGCCGATTTTGGCCGTTGACAACACAAGTAGCTACAAAACATTACGTTGTGTACAAAACTTCTATCATGGTGTATGATGCCACTGACAGGGACACCCTGCGAAGAGATCACCGAGATGTGGTCTGCTGACTCAGAGTACAACGACTCGGAGTACAACGACAATTCGCAATAACGACAATTGAGGCTGTCTTCAGGGGTGCCGTTGATTTAAAATCATCTCAAGCTAACAAACAACAGATCGTGTTGATACAACTGATAGCCAAGCGGAGGTACTCCTCGTAACGACAGAACCCCGCGCATGCGTTATCTGTAGCGTACGCGTCCCATTTTGTCAGTTCACTCGTACACATAGCTACAAAAAGATTGCTTGCATACTATGACGAGTGTTTGATATCACTGTGAGCGAGACCGGGGGTAGGGATCACCGAATCCAGCGCTGCTCAGTAGAACGTTGTGTGGTTAACTCGCAGCAACGATCAGGGGTAGTGAGGAGTATCTCATCGGTTTTTTGATACTCACTACCCCTGGTAACTGTACTACTCGCTAGCCCTGGCACCGACATATGCGACTGTCCCCAGGGGCGTCGTCAGTTCTAGGTTTCAGTTCGAGGTTGTACCCATTGGCAGGCTTGGCAGAAGTACCATGAGTAGCAGTCTCTTGCTGCAGTTCAGGAAAATTTTCTGTTGAACAGGCCGCAACAACAACACATTGACCGGCACAAGAATCCTAGGCTGATCTTTGCCCCACAGCAGCAGCAAGCCTATGACTTGATTGGGTAAACACCCAATGATACATCATGATGACAATGAGGCTGATGATTGCCCCACCAACGGCGACGGCATGCTTGTGTTGAGGCAACCTGAGCAGCAAACACCGGCTGCCGGACAAGCAGCGATGCGGCAACTGCATTTTGGCTGAGTCAGCTTGTACACCACGCAAGTTACTGCACAATGTCCCAAGCCTAAGCATCCAGCATGTCGTCATCGTCCCCGCTGCTGTCCTCGTCTTCTTCCTCCCCCCCTACCACGTCTGGCACGTCTTCCGGCGCCCACACCTTGATCGTCCGGTCATAACTTACGCTGCTCACCAGCGCCTCATACCCGCCCCCTAAACCACAGCCACCTGAGCTTGCACTAAGCCCTGAGCCGCTGTACACCGGGCACATGTCTGCAGCCATGATCTTGCCCTCATGTCCTGCGAGCACCTTGAGCAGCTTCCAGTCCCTGCTGCTCCAGAGTTTGGCTTGGCAGTCGTAGCCGGCGGTGAGCAGGACATGGCCGCTGCCAGGCTGCCAGCGCACGGTGCTCACGAGCGAGGTGTGTGCGGGGATGGTGTAGCTCGACCTGCGCTTGCGCAAATCCCAGATCTGCAGCAGCAGCAGCAGCAGCAGCAGCAGCAGGTTAGTGAGAGGCGGCGGCAAAGCCTGTGAAAGTGTGGGCCGAGATGGTGGACCTGCACAAGCGCAAGCACAGCAGCGGCACTGTGCAGCAGCACAGATGAGGCTGCCTGGCATCAGACGCAGATGTCGCACCACACAGGCCCCCAAAGCTGCCAGAGGTGGCTGTATAACACACATTGCCTTCCCACCACAGCGGGTTTGCCACTGCTGTGCGCATGCAACCGCACACGCACGCTGCTGCAAGTCCGAGCAGCGCATGTGCAGCAGCCAAGCACAAGCCATACAACACACAAGCCGCATCACACAGGCGAGCCCCTAACTTGGCAGAGGCGCCTTGTGAAACATGCACAACCACTCTAACTTGAACTCTTTCGCCACCGCTGTACGCGTGCACAGCCAAGGACACGCGCACACACGCTCCTGGCCACCTAAGCAATGCAAGCACCACCAGCCAAGCACGATTTGCACAACGCCTCACATGCTACAGTTGGTACATTCTCATCCACATGATGCAGGCCATAACTGAAGCACCAGGAGCATGCACTACGGGCACGCCCTCAGAGCTGCAGAAGTGCTCTCAGCCTCAAACATGCGGCACACATATGCATGCTGCCACCTCATTGCTTACACGCGCGCCCCTGCCCACGTGCAGGGGCACCACACGCAAGACATGACACCCAGATGCAACACACGCGCCAGCTCGCCCACCTTGACTGTGTGGTCGTCACCGCCTGTGGCCACATGGTAGCCATCTGGCGCGAAGTCCAGCGCGATGATCTGCTTCACGTGGCCCGCCAACGTGAACACGCAGCGCCCGGTGCGGCAGTCCCAGATGCGGCCTGTGTGCAGCAGCAGCCAGCAGCAGGCAGCAGCAGCGCGGCCAGCAGCAGTGCTGTGAGGGAGGAATCAATACTCGCAATTTGCATCATGTGCCTCTGCTGTAAGTGCTGCTTACTGGTAAAACCAGCAGATGCGCCATGCATGCACGCCAGCAGCAGCAGCAGCAGCAGCAGCAGCAGCCAGCAGCCAGCAGCAGCAGCAGCAGACAGCACGCAGAAGGTGTGGTGCATCAGGCAGCACGACCACAACAGAGGCAGTGCAGTCTGGAACACGAGCTGACACATGCCTGGCAGCCGCTTTCTGACAGGCAGCTGCATAGACATGCTTCCTCTGCATGCCCTGCAGCAAAATCGCAGTAACACAAACTATGCTGAACTCCTCGCCCACGCCCAAAGCCGTTTGCACCCAGCCCCGCTGATCCAGCTGGTGAGCCACTTCTCAACTGTGCTGTTGCGGCGGGGGTTCACCCTTTGCTGTGTACGCAGACAACACAAGACCACTTCATCACTCACCACATGCACCCAGCCCTGCTGAGCCAGCCGGTGAGCCAGGCGCCCGACCATGCTGTTGCGGCCAGGGTTCCATCCCTGCTGCATGCACAGCAGGACGCAATCCAGATTCTCCACTCACCGTATGCATCCAGCCCCGCTGAGCCAGCCAGTGAGCCATCTGGGTGGAATGCGACTGCGTAGACCTGCCTGCTGTGCCCCTCTTGCTCCATCAGGCACGCGCCCGTCTCAGCATCCCAGAGGCGCCACGTTGTGTCAAAGCTGGCCGTCGCCTGCATGTGCCACCATCAGCAGCAGCAGCAGCAGCAGCACATCAGCCATTGTCAACATCATGGCTTCTGCCCTGGTGGGGCGCGGGGCCGGTGGTGTTCATGCTATGCTTGAATGGGTGATATGGTGATGATGATGGACATCCATGGCAGCCGTCCAACGGTGCTGAAGCTGGCCTGCATCATCACCATTATCACCATCAACAGCATCCACGTCAACACATCTCGGCAGCCACTGAATAGTGCTGAAGCTGGCAATTGCCTGTACAGGCACCAATCCACCCAGACGCCGAAGAGCGGCAGCGGCATGTCAGAGGCACAAGCTGCGTCAGTTTTGCTGCCTTCATGCGAAGCACAGACAGCCCAGACGAGGCAACAGCCACGCTCCAAACACTTCAATGTGTCATAGCGGGGACTCAACAGGATGAATCAGCACCTCACCAAGTGACGTCCCATGGGCTGAAACAGGGCGCACGCTAGCTGTTGATGCGCGCCTGGAGCTTCCCCCGCTGAGTCAGCAGCATACCTCACCATACAGCCCTGCTGGGGCGTGCAGCGCACCCATAGCCAGCAACCAGCTCAGCCACCCCCACCAAAGACGTACACCTGTCCACCCAACACTACACGATTCCCCCACACGGGTTCACTTCAGCGGACCAAAACACAAGCCCCACAAACCCAAGCATCAGCCGTGCAGCGCCGCACCCACCAGGTGGTGCCCCATGGGATGGAATGCTACACGCGCCAGCCTATCGGTATGCCCCTGCAGCTTCCGCAGCAGCTTCCCGTCCTCGGTCCACAGCGCTGCCGTGCCGTCCGCACAGCCCGTCGCCAGCGCGACTGTCTCGCTGCCTCCTGCTGCCGCTGCTGCTGCTCCAGGTCCTTCCTGCCCATTCATGCCTTCTGCCGCTGCTGCTGCTGCTGCTGCTGCGTCTCCTGCAGGTTTCTGCTGCTGCAGGTGCAGCGTCGGCCGCGCGTGCGGGTGCCAAGCCAGCCCGGTCAGCCGCTCTGCTGCCGCCCTGAATGCCCACACCCGCTTGCAGGAGGCATCTGCAGTCCACAGCGCCACGCTCCCGCCCCAGCCGCACGTCGCTACTACGGAGCCATCAGGCGAGAACTGCACACCCTGCAGCGCACACAGAGCAAGGGCACCAGGGTAAGACTTGGACCGACTGCGCATGCCATGAGGCATGCAGGCAGCCTTCAGACAGCCAACGACAGGCGGCCCGGCGGGTGTGATGGGCAAATGGGCAGCGCACACATGCACAGGCTGAAAGCAATCGCTGCCGCAAAGCCAGCGTGCCGCAGCGCAAACAGTTCGGCAGCAGAGCTACGGCAGTGCTTCCAGAGTGACCCCTGACGCAGCAGCTGGCCCACCTGGATGGGCCTGTCGTCGCCGATCTCGCTCGACACCTGCGCCAAGCGGCGCGCAGCCGACTCGGACGCTTTGCGCGCTGCATCCAGCGCCTGCGCGATGCAAGTTTAAATGAAGTGTCCGCAGTGGGCGGCGGCATGAGGGAGCAGCAGGCTCAAGCGCGTGGGAGCATCTGGCACCAGCTGGCAATGCAGGCACATCGCGGCGTGACAAGCGTTACACTCACGAGCACGAGCACAAGCCCATTCAGGAGGGGTCCGGGGCGAGCGGCGGCATGAGGTAGACACACGACATCTGACAAACGCGGCGCGCTGTTTGTTATAAATGTGGAAAGCAGCAGGTTCAGAGCGTGTGGAGCATGCGGCACCAGCTGGCGATGCAGGTTCATTTTGGGTGACAGAAGCCTTGCCCTCTGAGCACGAACACAAGCACACACGCCCGCGCACGCACGCGCATCAGCATGTCAGAGACAGCTCCGCCCGGCGCCCCACCTGCAAGCCCTGCAGGTCCGCCTGCTGCCGCTTCTGCGCCGCCAGCCGCTCCGCGGCCCGCGGCAGCGACCACGCCGCGATCGCCTTGCGCGCGGCCAGCAGCGCCTCGTCGCCTTCCGTGTAGAAGAGCTGACGCTGCATCTCAGCCTCCTCCACGACCACCTGCACAGGTGACACGGTACATACGGCGCGACATGTGAAATGAGGTGCGTGGGCATGCGAGAGAGCGACCAGAGCAGCGGGCGCGGGTGCTACGCTTGCGCGGCACAGCTGGAGCTAGGGGTGCAATCAGACGCCTGCAGGTCGCCACGCCGCTGGGCCAATGCACGTGCGTGGCTTGCATATAATTGGGTGACGGGCATGCCCGCGTGCAAACTTGCATGCGCACATGCACACACGTGCACCCAGGCGCGCTTGCTACCTGCAATGTGTGTGTGCATGCACTCTACTCTTTTAAAGGGTGCATATGGCCTGACTAATCAGCAGTGTGCACGCATGCTGCTGCACCGCACAACCTGCTCACACTGCCGCAGTCACTGACCCGCCAGCCAGGCCCGCTGCTGCCTCCAGCATGCTACCTGTCCGTTCACACAACAGCACACCCCGGCATATACAGATGCCAACGCTGTAGCTCCCTGTGGCAAACCAAGCCTTGCCAATGCAAGGCGATTGGGGCTGCATGTGCCCATGGGTGTGCAGCCTAACAAAAAGAAAGCGTGCATCTGGAAACAGCACCCAGGCAGGATCGAGACCGCAGCCGCCAAGGCTGAGGCGGGGCGTCTGTGCTGCAGACGCCTGCAACAGATGCGGCCTTCAACAACATGGGAACTAGCAACCAAACAACGACCGCAGCTGCCAGCACTGACTCCCCACCTGGCCGATGAGAGGCGCGCCATCTGGTGCCCCTTCCCCAGCTGCTTCCCGCTCTGCCAGGTGCTTGCGCAGGCGCTCACGGCGCTCCATCTGGAAGGAACAGACAGCAACAGCACAGCAGCAGCAGCAGCAGCAGCAGCAGCAGCAGCAGCATGGGGTGTTGGCTGGCAGCAGGAAGGAGGCAGTGACCTGAAGTGTGCAATGAACGAGCGAGACACCATAGCAGCGGTGGTGAGCTACATGCGCACGCCCCCAAGGCGCTCCTCATCGACGGCAAGCCCACGTTGCGGCACCTGTCCTTGCCAAGCTGCTGGCCAAGGGTCTGCTGCTGCCGCTGATCACTGCTGTACCCTTCCACAGCCCGCAGCAGCTGCCTCGCAACAGCTCGCCTGGCTGCCCACGCCAGGCAGTGATGTAAACACTAAGCTGACCAAGCTGCTCGCGACAGACGAGCCTGCAGATGCCGATCCTCTGAAGGTGGCCACCTGCTGACGCACTGCTGCTGCCCTCCAGAGCTGCTCGGAGATGACAGGCTGCTGGCTGCTGGGCTGGGCCGCCTCGCTGCCAAGCTGTGGTGCTGCAGCACCTGCGCCGCTGCTCTGCCTGCCACTGCTTCCATGGCATGGCACTGCCGCCGCGCAGCTGCTGTCCTTCCTCACAGTTGCACATCGCACCCCCCTGTATGCAAACCATGGTGCACACTCTGCCATGTCTTCTTCAGCCTACACTTGCCTTGACTGCACTCATTAACTTTCAATCCTCAATGTAACCACCACTGCCGCCATTGCGACTACTGAAGCTTGCTGCTGCTGGCTGCTGCTGCTGCTGCTGCTGCTGCTACTGCTGGTATGGGGTGAATGCCACCACGCCGCGACACGCCAGGGCTGCCGTGAAACAGCGTCGAATGAATAACATAAGCTTTAGGGTTTTGCCTGGAAGTGTTTACTATTTGAAAGTAATGAAAGTTTGGCCGCCCACCTCGCGCTCCCCAAACAGCGTGACGGGCTCGCCCAGCGCGCGCAGCATGCTGCGCACTTTGCCATCGTCGGTCGGCACCACTGTGCTGCGGATGCGCCTGCGCAGCTCAAAGTCGCGCAGCAGCTTCTCCTGCTCCTCCTGCTGCCGCCGGCTGGCCTGCGCACAGCAGGGAGGCGCGCGGCATGCACGCTGCGTGAGATGCGCTGTGTGAGATCATGCTGTGTGAGATTATGCTGTGTGAGATCATGCAGCGTGAGATCGGCTGCATGGTGTGGGGGTGTGGAGGGGCGGGGGAGGTGTTCCGTGCACAAGCCAGCAGCAGCAGCTTGCGGGCCTTGCTCTTCCTGCAGGGCGTCTCTGCTGCCCTGCAGGTGGTGTGGCGCTGCATGGCAGTGTGTGTGTGGCAGGGTGTGCGTGACAGCCGCAGCTGAAAAACTCGCAGCTGCTTCTCCAGCTCCAGCTGCTGCTGCCTGTCAACCCCCGACACGCCAGGCAGCATGCTGCTTGAGCCTGCATCCATGTTTCTCGTGTCTGCTGGGGACTTGCATCGGTGCTTCATACCACAAATGTCAGAAAGTAAAGGTTGCTGGGACACTCAGACATAGAGTGCACATGCAAGGGTATGAGGACAGCGGAGGGGTGCAGGGGTATGGGTCACAACACTGCAACATCTGCCGGTACAACTGCACACTGCAGCTGGCTGCTGCTCAAACAACACAGCGTGCAGCTCAGCACCGGGTCTGTCTCAAATGTCGTGCTCCTGCAGCTCAAATGGCGCCAGTGCCTGCCATTGCTGGTGTCCTGTGTGCAGCTCGGGCAGAATGGAAGTGAAGCTTACTCATGATCTGCTGGGGGTGTAGCTGGTGCTGCTTGTGAGAGTCAACCTGATCTTCTACAAAGAAGTAAAACCTGCGCACCTCTGTCAGTTCAAACGTGGCCCCTTCCGGGCCAGCAGCAGCAGCCATGATTACTGCTGCTGCTGTTCAATCGTAGTGCTCCCTGCTGCAGCCTAGATCGCCTGTAGACCGCCTAGCTAAGCAGATCTATGTCTCAATGTTTTTTAGATATGTGCAAATGTTGAAGCTCTTCGTGACGGGCTCATCTCGTTGCTCCCCTTCGGCAGCTGAACGTCTTCCGAGCTGTGTCTTGCTTTTGGCAGCACAGCAAGAGTGCTGATAACTATCGACAAGTTTTGAATCAGTGATCAAAGCGTTCCAGCAAGCACACAATGCGGATGTCTTGCTGCTGCAAAGTCCTGCTCAGCTCGTGCTGCTACTCTTGCTGTTGAGTGCTGGTATGTAACAGTGCACCTTAAAGCCGAAAGAAGCGCTTGGTGTACGGATTGTCACCCAGGGTGCAATTCTGGCATTGCAGCACACACCACTAGAAGCACCAGTGTAACACGTGTTACCAGCCTGCCAAATGCTGCACCACAGCACCCGACAGCAGCCACCATTCCAACCAGGCGTGCAAACCCAGATGGAGTATGGTGCGGGGTACCAACATGGTGCAGCACACTTGTTTGACTGCCAGCAGTGCTTTCAATCTATAATTGCGTGGATTTTGCCCCAACACGTCACATGACGTCATCCTGCAATAGTATGGTTGCACTGGTACACAGCCATGTCAGCAGACTGCAGATGGCCCACAGCTGTGTGTACGTACAATGACCAAGTTCAACACGGCATCTCACCATGGCAGCGCATGTCAGACATAACAGCTGTCTGTGCTGCAGCACTGCCTGCCAAGCAAAGGAATGCCTACAGCCCAGCGCACCACCCACTTGCATGCCATGCGCTTGCAGGGCTGATGCACATACCCACTGCACATGTGGCTACAAGCCCAGTGGACACGTAGTAAGCGCTTGCTAGCACCAGACTGGCTAGAACCGGCTCCATGCATATGCATGTTCACAAATACGCTACCGGCAGCACTGTGCACACGCACTCGTGCAGGTGATGACCTACTGCTTTGAGCTGAGCTTCAAGCTGTGCAACCATCAGCGTTACCTAACAACAGCTGCCAAAGTTGCAGCAACAACAGCACTACACAGTCCCCTAGGGTGGCGCCCAGAAGCACAGCACACCCAAGCAGACAACTTGCGTAATGACAAAATCATGACGGCAACATCAGCCGCGATTTCGGCGGACAGCAGCCGGCAGGACGTCCTGGAAACGCTGAAGACACACGCATGCACACACGACGGCTTTCCCAGCACTGGGATACCAGCCAGGCAGCAGCATCATTGTTCAGTGATTGCTACAAAGCACTGAATGCTGCGACGGCGCATCATTGCGCAGGCGTGAAGGGCATCAACATCACATATGCCAGTACATACCACTGCAATGCGCAAGGATATTTTTGCAGCGTCGACTTTGTTCATGAGTCAAAACACCTGTCGCATACCAGCTGCCTAGACAAGACGGTCTGTCGTATGAACTCAAATCCACTGTGCACTTTACATCACAATACAAATCATCGTTCATATGGCACCTGTGGAGCGCTGTACTCCCAAGTGTACAGTAGTCCAAACTGCAATATCAACACCCAAGCATCACAATACAGCAGAACCTTTCGCAACTCCCCAACCCGCATGTTGCTTTTCACAGCAGCTTGATCAGCAGACTGACAAACCAGATGCACTGGTGCAACCCATGGCTTCATTGCAGCCCACGATCCTACACGCACACAACAAACAGCTGCACACAAGGCTTCTCATATGCAGGAACTCTCCTGCAAGCAACACAATGCAACACATGCAGCACCTTTTAATGGTCCAATCCCATACCTGAAAATGCCGCTGGACTCCCGTCAGAGCAGCAAGCACCAGCATACCAGGCAGTACACAACATGACCTGTGTGCCACCCATACGACGTGCGACACCAGGTGAAGAAACCACCACCAGTCGCGTCCTAGGCATCGCCTATCTCCACGACAAAGCCCGCTGCTCAGTACAGCCGGAAGCCGCTGCCACCCCCGCCTTCCCTTCTCCGGCCACCCCCCAACCCAGGCACCCCAAGCCCTCCCGGGCCCAACCCACCCCCTAGACCACCAGCGCCATCACCACCCCTGCCAGGCAGCGGGCCCCTAGCCCCACCAAACCCAAAACCCCCAGCCCCACCGCCGCCGCCAGAGAACAGCGCCCCGCCAGAGCCCAACCCAAAACCCCATCTCCCTCCAGCCGCATGCCGCCTCCAAACCCTAAACCTGCGCTGCCGCCAAACCCTACACCCGGTAAACGGTCATAGTCACCTCCAATGATGTGTTGAGGCATCACCGGCTGCGTGGGCCTGAAGGGACCCCAGGGCATAGGGTTTGGGTACGGCTGGACATGCCCAGGCAGCAACAACCCACGGCTCCTGCGCCGAGCCTCCTCGTGAACCCTACCTCGCTGAACCCAGGCGGCACCAAAAGCCCACTTCCAACCCTGCCGGCCGGCCTGCTGGCGTAGCTCGTTCAGGGCGTGGTTCAGGGCATGTGCTAGGGGACCGCTGCTGCTGCTGTTGGTGGGGCTCAGGGGTGGTGGGAACTCGCGGTCAAAGAGTGGCTTCCACAGGGGGTCTGTGGAGGCGCGGGCGCGCAGCGGGGTGCAGCTGCAGCAGAGCGCTGCCAGCTCCTTGGCCTGTGGCAGGCAAGGAGGAGGGGAGGGCAGCGTGCAAGGCGACAGCGATCAGTTTGCGTTGGCCAGTAACAGACATAGGACGCGATGAGCAATGCAGGCGCAGATGCAGCACCGCGCTGCCTACCTGGGTTGTGTGCATTCCGACGACACACGGCTCAGCGCATCACGTACTAAGGGCGCTGGAGTCGCTGAACGGCGCCAGAACTGCCTCCCCATCCCACAGCGCAGAGTGGCAGCAGCAGGAGCAGCGGCACAAGCAGCTGCCAGCAGTGATCGTAAGACGCTGCCAACACATCGACAAGCAGCGACACGCAGCAACGCTGCGCTGCTCATCAAGAACAGCCACACAAGGCGTCACCTCGTGCCATACATTGCACAGCACTCACCCCTAGGCGCGCCAGTACCGCCTCCTGCATCTCAAATGGCAGGCTGGCCAGCCCTGCAGGCGCTGCAAGGCCAGCAGCAGCACAGCCAGCCACCAGCAGCGGCAGGCACAGCCGATCCTTCAACAGCACCCACAGCTGCTGAAGCCCGGTGAACGCACACAGCGGCCAGCCAGGCTGCTGCTGCTGCTGCTGCTGGTCAGGACTGCCTGAGTCTTGCGCTGCCTGTAGGCCTGCTGCAGCTGCAGCAAGAGATGCTGCAGCAGCAGTGCCAGCAGCCTCCACAGCGGTGTCTGCAGCTGCCGCTGCCGCTGAGGCTGACAGCGCAGCGCCTTCACTGCTCTGCAGCAGCATAACATGGCTCTTTGGGATGCTGACAGACAGCACAAGCTTGCTGCTGCTGCTGCTGCTGCTCGTGCTGCTGCTGCCCGTGCCACCGCATGGATCAACAGCGCCCGCCCCTACTGCTGCTGCTGCTGCTGCTGTTGACCTAAGGCTACCAGCCAGCACCAAATGATGCCCAACATCCACTGCCTTCACCTCAATGCGCACAACAGCAGGAGTGCTCCTGCTGCTGCTGCCGCCTGCTGTTGCTGTTGCAGCACCATACACTGCTGCTTCTGCTGCGTCGCCATGCAGCTGATAAGCCAGCGAGTACACATTGCCGCTGCCCTGCAGCACAGGCAGCAGCAGTGCCTGCTGGCGCTGCAGCAGCTCAGCAGCACCTCTGCTGGCATTGCTGCTGCTCTTGCTGGCTGCTGCTCCTTGTACACATGGCTGGAAGCCAGACTCTAGCATAGCTGCATGTGCAGTCAGCACCAGCAGCTGTGCATGGGTGATGCCGTGCTGCTGCTGCTGCCGCTCCTGCTGCTGTTTCAACAGGCTCAGCAAGCGTTGCAGATGGTCAGGCACCCAGGGCTTGGCAGGTGGGTGCTGCGCCTCAGGCAGCGTGTCACCTGCTGCTGTTGCTGCCTCGCCAGCTCCTGCATTGCCTGCTGCTGCCTGTTCTGTAGCATCCTGAGCAGGTGCCTGTGCATGTTGCGGCACATCTGCCATGTCAGCATCTGCTGCGCCTGAGCCTGCGATGCGGGGATCTGGTGCATCCACATCCATGCCAGCAGCAGCCACATGTGCAGCACACAATGCTGCTGCTGGTGCAGGCATCACCAGCTGTGCCTGCTGCTGCACTCTGCTGCCTGACGCTGCCATGGCAGATCCAGCACCGCCGCTGCCACTGGCTGCAACACTGCTGCCAGCAGCTGTAGATGCTGGCTGTGGTGCTGCGTGGGCCAGTGCAGGTGCCACAATCCACAGCAGGTCGCCATTGCACACTCCGAAACTGGACAACGCAGCAGTGTCATCCCCATCCAAAGAGTCCTGCATGCAGCAGTGAACAGCAGTGGTGCAAGGGCAAGCCACAACCTCAGCGGAGCAGGCAAAACCACGTACTTCACAAGCTATGGCTTCTCGGGATCCTGACGATTGCATGCACATTCATGCGGTTTGCGTGATGCACACGGAATGGTGGAAGGACCACACTGGCCTGGCAGCAGCGACCAAATGCGAGAGTATCAACGAAGCTGCTAGAAATCTGCAAGAACGCACCTTCTTGTTGAGCGACACCACCACGTCTGCTGGCGAAGCTGAGGGCAGCACTTGAAGTTGCTCGACCAAGGCTTGCTTTAACTCGGCAAGACAGCAGCCATTCGGCACCTCTACGCGGTAGGCCTCTTTATTATTGCTGATATGCTTTACTTTGAGCTTCATCTCTGCGTGAACGTGCACAACGCAGGGCTTTGAATTAGCAGGACACCAGGCCTAACGATCACAACATCAGGACAATGTTCCAAACTCTGAGTAGATCCAATAAGCGCTACTGAAGTGCAGTGACTGCACCCTGCCCGCAACTGGGAGATAATGCAGGACACCCCTGGGGGGGGGCGTTGTGCCCAGGGATAACAAAACCGCCATAACAGTTTGTGTTGCACACCACTGTTTCACATATAATCTGGCCATAGTTGGAAGTGCTCTTCCACCGACAAAGTAGCACAGAAATGCTATTCCGAAACGGCTGATGCATGCATGGTTTTGAGAGGGCAGCTGCAGCAGCTGTTGGTGACCTTGCATTGAGCTATCTTAAACAGCAGGGACAATTATCGACGCATCAATATAGTAGAAGATACATGCACAACAATAAGCAGCAATGCTGCGTGCGTCTTGCAGCGCCAGCAGCAGCAGTAGATGCAGATGCTGTTGCAGCTCGTCTGCTGGCGGTGATGGTTGGCTGCTGCAGCAGCGAGCAGAGGTTGGCCGGCCACAGCCGTCATCTTTGAGGTGAGATAGAATTCTTTGTTGTCGTGCCTGCTTTTCACAAACCACACACCGGCTGTGCCCACTACGCTGCCCTTCAGGCGGTGGCTGGCTGCAGCTCGTAAACTTACCCGGCCTTCGTTCCTTTGCGGACAACTACAGGTTTTTTAGTCACCACACAGCTCAAACTTGCACGGGAGGTACCATTCAGCCGCACGCTGCACGCCTGAGTCGTGTGCATGACAAGAGCAGCAGCAGTCTGGGCCATTGTGCCGGTCTCAACAGTGTGAGGCCGTCTGCAGCCCTAGGGAAGAGTACCAATGGCGAGACCCAAGATTCAAGCCGTCAGCTTGATGCTGCACTAGATGCTGCAGCAGAGGAAGACATTTGGACACTGCAAGACTGCATGCAGGAAACAGGACCAGATGAAGTACAGCAGCAGCCGCCGCAAGGATATCGGACAGCATCACCAGCTGGGACTAAAGTTGGTGGGAATAGCAGCAGCGGCAGCAGGAAGTCTACTCCATGGGCCAAGCAGAATGATTGGGAGCAGCAGCAGGTTGCGAAGCAGCAGGCAAAACGGCGCCAAGCACAGCAGCAAGCTGGGGGCGGCAACAGCAGCATCAGCAAGGCTGCTGGGATGCCGTATGCTTACGACATGAGCCGCTGGCAAGTGCGGAACAAGGAGTGGCGGCAGGGGCCGCCAGCCAAGTGAGTACTGGCTGCCGTGGGATCAGGTGTTGTGTGTTTGTTGCGTTGTGTTCTGTTGTATCGGGCTGTTAAGTTCATGTTCATTGCCGTGGTGCTGGTACGGTTGGAGTTGTGCGCGTTGCTTCCGTGGTGACAA
The DNA here is from genome assembly GCA_014080715.1 of Scenedesmus sp. NREL 46B-D3. NCBI lineage: Eukaryota > Viridiplantae > Chlorophyta > Chlorophyceae > Sphaeropleales > Scenedesmaceae > Scenedesmus > Scenedesmus sp. NREL 46B-D3. The sequence continues at coordinate 298,395 of JACERP010000058.1, forward strand.
GTCTGGATCTCAGCACTGCCTCCTCTCTGAGAGCAGCGGCCGCAGCAGTACAGACAGACAGCGGCAGGTGGCTGAAGGCGGCAGGTGCACAGCAGCAGCGACTTGGCGGGGTGTGAGGCACTAGCTGCTGCGCTGCACTCTGTCGCCTGCCTGACACTGCGCTGCTGGCTGCAGCCGCGTCACGCGCGGTGCATATGCAGCAGCAGCAGCAGGAGTGACTCACACCCCAGCCAGTAATGCTGACGCTCGCCTCCCTACCGCCTGTTTGCCACTGCGCTTCCTCCTGCGAACTCCCGTGCGGCGTCTCAGCCTGGACTACCTAGTCGTCACGCCGCACAATGCAGCAGAGAAGCACGCACGCTACATGGTGCGGCGGCTGCTCGGCGGCAGCAGCGGCCGCATGCTGCTGCTGTTCCACAGCCACAAGGGCGCCACCAAGGCACTCGCCATCCTGCGAGCAGCAACACACTTCCTGCAGCGCAAACACAAGTGCAGCCTGCTGTGCCAGGTTGGGTTCACTGTGCATGACCCTCTGCGGATGCGGCTGCTCGTCACGCTGTGGCCCTACGCCGGAGTGCTGCACCCAACGCCCCTGCCAGCGCCAGAAGCGGATAGCAGCAGCAGCAGCGATTGCAGTGGCAGCGACAGCAGTGAGACTGAGCAACAGCAAGCAGCTGCTGATGTCGGCGGTTGCAGTGCTGCTGCACGCAGCGCTCCTGGCAGCGCCTGCAGCAGCAATAGTGCAGCTTCAAACAGGCCTATCAAGCAGCACCGTGGCTGGATGGCTCGCTGCTTAGAAGGCAGCGTGCCAGAACCCCAAACCCTGCCGCGCTGCTGCAGCCACCTGCCGCCCCTGGCAGTGCCGGATGTGGTGTCACACCACGTCACACTCAACGCGTCACGGCACAGCGAGCCGCCCAAGCTCGCCCAGCTGATCTGCTCTGCCTTGGCGCTCAAAGGCCGCTGCAGGGTGTGCAGTGCGGGCGGCATCGCTGCCTTTCATGCTCTGACAGCTGTCGCACTGTCTGAGCTGATGCTCATGCGCAGCAGCAGCAGCAGCAGCAGCAAAGGGGGTGATGTCGGGCAGGGGCTGGCCTTGCACGTCCGGGCAGCGCAGCGGCGGGAGGCGCTCCCTGCAGGCAGTCGTGCCGAGTTTCACGTTGTGCGCTACTTCGAGTTCACGCTGCTGCTGTGCAAGGATGTCGGGAACAATGGGGAACTCATTCCGGCAATGTGTGTGTTTCCTGTGCAACGCAACAGCCAGCAGCAGCGGCAGCAGCAGCAGCCGCCGCCGGGACATTTACAGGGCAGGCGGCAGCAGCAGCAGCGGCAGCGCTTGCTGCAAGCAGATGACGAGGATGACGAGGGGGAGGGGTACCTCTGGTGAAGGAGCTGCAGGGATGCAGTGCTGAAGCTGATGTTTGTCACAGCCTGTCACTGGACCTGATCATCAGCGCGCAGGTGCCACACATTAGACGGGTGCTGGTGTGCAGTTGCCTGGTAGCTGCTTCTACTCCTTTTGCTTCTTGTTTAGTGGCAAATGTTGTGCGGATCACATGGTGCAGTTGCGTGCCATGGTTGCGGGGTGTGCTTGGTTGAGTTGTGTTGTGTGTGCGTTCAGGGTGCAAGCGTCTGTGTTGCTCTTCCATTCTCCATAGTCCAAGACAGCTGGATGCTGGTGCAATGAGTGCAAAAGTTGTGCCTCACGCCATACCTCTGCTTCCAGCCTGGAGCTGTTGCAAACGTATCATTCTCAGGTTGCTTGCCTACCCATGACTCGTTGTCTCTCCTCTGCAAGTCGCAAATGCCAACCTTCTACCGCCTCAGATGCCTTCCCTGTTGTTGCTGGATGTCACTATGGCCGCCGCATCCGCATCGTCATTGCCACCGTACGCCACAGCGGCTGCCTCTTTTTGAAGCTGACACGGTTGCTGCTGCTGCGCTTTGTGTGCCAACCTGCAGGCACCCGCACGGGAGCAGCAGTCCAACCTACCTGCTGCTCGGCCCATCTCAGCTGCAGCAGCAGGCACAGCTGCCTGCGCGACGCCAGGCAGCTGCGGCCGCATTCGACAGCAGCAGCAGCAGCTACATCGCCATCGGCCAGGCGCTGGACAAGCACTTGTGCTTCCATGGCGCCTGCAGCCTGGCGGTGCTGGATGGGGCCGCTGATGCTGAGCTGGCGCTGGCAGCGGTCAACACGGCAGTGCGGGAAGCCCACAGGTGCGCGTGAACCTCATGCTGAACATCAGCGTGCTGTTGGTTGGGTCAGCTGAACATCAGCGTGCTGTTGGTTGTGCCAGCTGAACATTAGCGTGCTGTTGGTTGTGGGCGCTTGAGCATCGCACACAGCCGCGCAGGACAGCAGCAGGTTTCAGTGGTGAGCGTGTTGTGCGTGTGTGCGTGGGTGCGACCAGCGTCAGCGGAAGTTGTGACATGCGGCGGACATCTGTGTTTGGTATGAGCACCCCGTCCTATGATGCTTTGTTCTACACACGAGATTTCTGTCTGAGTTGCTCCTGCTCACAGCAGGGCAGCACAAGAGGACAGCAGTACCCCTGAGGACGCTTTATGTGTACAATGCTTTGTGCAAGTTAATTGCGCTGCGGCTACATGCTAATTTCAGCCGTGACTCTAATCGTCCGCATGAAGTCCAGGGCATTTTGTTGAGCGTCTGCATTGACACGCCCTGTGTGCAGCGACTCATGTGTGTACCTTGTCGCCTACCTGTGCTGAGCATGCAGCCCCCTGCACACCGCGCTGGTCACAGCCTTCAACCACCACAATTCGTGTGCTTGCAGGTGCAGCAGCTCTACGCTGCTACTGCAACCGCAGCAGCTACAGCCGTGCCCCGCAGCGCCAAATCCACAACGCAGCAGCTTCCTGCTGCAGTTGCAGCGAGTGTTGCGGCCGCTGCCCCTCCCGGCACCAGGCCGCAAGCAGCCGCTGCTGATGGCTGACGCTGGCGGCGATGTGGATGTGCTGGCTGATGCTCTGACACGGCAGCTGCTGCAATCAACTGGCTGCGCTGCGGTGAGTGTGGCTGCCGGTGTTGTGTGTGCGGCGTTGGGTGTGCAGCAGCTGCTGTCTGCGCTGTTCGTGCAGCTGCAGTAGCAGTTATGTGCGAGCGGGGCTGCTGCTGGGTGCAGGCATGTCAAAGCAGTGTTGGCGGGGCGCTGCTGCAGGCTTGTGCTGTCAGCCAGCTGCTACACAGCCTAGCATGAGGGCATGCGCCAGATGGTGTGTGTCCGTCCACCCCCTGTCTTGCCCTTGTTGCTGCTGTTGCCGACAACTGCACCTGCAGATTTTCATCAGGCAAGGGCATGGTGTTGCTGTTGCCATGGCTGCGATCGTCAAGGCGCGGCGCCTGCTTTCCTCGCTGTATGGCCGCGACTGCACAGTGTTCTCCATGTGGAGGCGTCCACCTGCTGAAGCGCAGGCAGTGGCAGCAGCAGCAGATGCAGCAGGCAGGGGCCTTGCAGCTGAGAGAGATGCCTCTGCTGCAGCCCTCGCTGCAGGCAGCAGTGGTCAGCAGCAGCAGCAGCGGCAGGCTGCTGAACTTGAACAACAGGAACATCAAAGGATGCTGTTTGATGAAGCACAGCAGCAGCAGCAGCAGCAGCAGCAGCAGCAGCAGCGGCAGCAGCGCCCTGAGCACTACTGGGTCCCTCGTCAGCTCTACAAGCTGCTGGTCATTGCTTGCGACCCTGGAGGTGCCGACATGACGGCTGGCTGGGTGCGGCGCAAGCAGCAGCAGAGACCGCAGCGCAGCGGCCAGCCGCAGCCGGGCAAGCTGCAGCAGCAGCCTCCAGCTGATTCTGGGGCTGCACCTGAAGCTGGTTGAGGGCGGCATGTGGCAGCAGTAATGGCTGGACTGCTGAGGTGGCATGCAGCAGTAGTGGCTGCTGCAGCAGCAGCAGCAACCATGGTCGTGAAGGCGGTGGCTGCGGCAGCAGCAACGCTGATTCAGCTGCCGGTCTTTGCACATGCAGCCGCACCACTTGGTGCAGTAACATAGATGCCAGCTGCAGCAGCAGCTGTGATAGAACCCTGGAACAGTTGCTGAAGCTGGCTGCGGTGGCATGCAGCAGCAGCAGTAACAGTTGTGGTGGGCCAGAGTTGACTGACAACAGCAGCAGCTGCTGCTCGGCACGGCACAGCTACTGTCAGTGCTGCTTTGCATGACCCTGCTTCACGAGTAGTATCTTGTTGCGCAAGCAGCAGCAGCCGCCACACAGCAAGCAACGGCAGCAGCCAGCAACGCCTGGATTGCTCCACAGGCTGGTTGATGCCAAAGGCAGCAGCAGCAGCAGTTGCAGCAACAGCTGCAGCAACAGTCTCATGTGCTGTGCACTGTTGGGTTGCTGGCAGTCAGCGTTGGCTGCAAGCAAAGCGGGCTGCACAGCCTGGGCACTGCTGTGACAGGTGGTGTTACTCACGCCAGGATGCAGCTGGCAGTTATGTGCCTGAGGTGACGAGGCACATGAAATCCAGGTGAGCACTGCGCTGGTTACTGCCCACATGCTTTGCGTGCTCTATAATGAATGCATGCGCCGGTCTCTTGACCGTGTGAGGGGTGGAGGGCATGGAATGTTCAGCATCATATTGCCGCATCCCTTTGCATAATGTGGCCCGGAATGGGAATTCAAATCAGGGCAAAGCTACACTGTTTGGTGCTGATAGCTGCAGGGGTACCTTTCATGATTACAGGTCATGTGGACCTCTGTGTACAGCTGCTGCAGCTGGATGAATTTGTGCATGCTGCTTGTTGTACGTCATGCGAGGCTGTTTACGCGTGTGGTGCATAATCGGGCTCAAAACCATACATACATGTGTTCGTGTGAATCTGTTTGTGCCGAAATGTAATGTACATATGCATGTCAGTGTGATGATTGTGTGTTTGCTGGCAGAGGTCTTTGGTACACCATGTGCTGCGGTGTTTGTGCAGCACAGTCATCACATCACAACCGCCTGTCCTATGATGCTCTGTTCTACACACGAGATTTCTGTCTGAGTTGCTCCTGCTCACAGCAGGCAGCACAAGAGGACAGCAGCACCCCTGAGGACGCTAAAGGCTTTTGCTGCTGGTGTGCCTGGCGTTAGTGGATTATTCTTGATGTGTATGCGCAGCGTTGCTGCTGGTGGCTTGTGGTGTGTGCCCTGCATCCCCTTAGTCGTGCGAGTTGTTTGTGCTTATTTAAATACATGTGCACTCTGGTGACCGTCTGCTGCACCTGCTGCTGCTGCGCTGCTGCTGCAGGTTGCACTGTGTCAGGCAGTACATGTGGCCCTCAAGGCAGCAGTTCTGCAGTGCCAACACATCTGGACAGGTCAGACAACAGTATACTCTATATGGTGCATGCTGATTTTTTTGCAAGACAACGTGGAAAAGGCAGGCTTAATGCAGCAATCACGGATGCTCGCCTCTGATCAACCACTTCAAAGTACACGACTTGAGATGAGGGTTGCTGGCAAGTGGCGCCGCACTTCAATGGTCGGCGAGTATCTGCAGCAAATATGTCGTTGCGGTCTTCAGTGCCGCTGTTGCTGCGGCAAGTGCAGTGCTTGGTGACGATAGCAGCTGCCTCCTTACTGGCAGACTTTGAGCCTTGCTGACGAATTTATTATATGCATGATGACCAGCAGGTACAGCACATGGTACGTGAGAATACACAGGGCCCTTGGCGGCTTGGAACGCTTTTTGGTCACTGTGGCCTCCACACTTTGGGCATGTTCACCGATGCGCAAGGCTGATGATGGCAACACCATGATGGTGTCAGGGGTAGCTGCATATGCATTGTTGGTCTTATGATAGTGGACCAGTGCAGGTATACTGGCACACTAGTGATGTACAGTACATGTGCTTTACTGCATCTTGCGTGCCTTGCGGCCTGTAACAAACTCTCACATGTTCTGGATGTGATGCAGGAGCTAAATTCAAAGCAGCGCACAGCCAGCAAGGTAGCAGATCGTGCCTGCATGCATGAGCAGCAGCAGTCATTCGCTTTCATGCGGGGGGTTGGGTGGGCTGCCAGTGTACTGCATGCTAGTGCCGTGTCCTCTCACATGTGCCCCCGAAGCAACTACTCTGGACTTGGATGCTTGCTACGTGTGCATCAGTACAACCAGCGGCTCATTACAGTGGGTGGAGCCAGCTTTGCTTACATGAGCAGCCTCGCATGCAGGGGTTGGGTGACACTGCATGCTTGCTTGCCTTTTCATGCTAGAGTGCTGCTGCTGCTTCAGATGCGTGCTGAAGCTCAGCACAGTGTGTCTCATGTAGCACTTGTGGCTACTGGCAGCTCAGCAGTTTTGCTCAAGCAGAGATTGCACTAGAGGGCTCCAGGCAGCGCAAGCTGGCAGTAGACGAAGTTCAGCGCTGATGCTGGGGGTTAAGGCGATACCATTTGTCATGACAAACGGTTTTTATTTTGCAGCAGCTTTGGCTGTAAGTATCGTTGTCATATCTAAGCGCATAATCTGCGCTTATCCTGGTTGCGCTATTCGTCCTGAAGCTGTTGTTCAGGCACCCGCCCCATCTCTTATCACCAGTGACACGCTTTGTATCCTTGTGCTTAATGGCTACGTTATGCTTAATGATAGATCCGCATTGAATGTGGCCGTGCCTGCGATGAAGGTCCCTCTTTGCGTGGAGTCGTCTCCCAGTTCTGCTTCCTCGGACGAGGTAGCAATCCTGCCAAGGCACACTAAGGTTATTGTGACCGGAAACAATCGGACGAAGGTGCGGCAGGACATACAGCGTGACTATACAACAAAACAATCTGCGCACCAGAGGCTCTGACGCTGCTCGTCGCACCTGCAGCGAGCGCTGGTTGGCCAGACAGCGGTGGTGAAAAAAGCAGTGGGCCTTGGGGGCTGGCACTTCCTGGTGCGTCCAGAATTTGATCAGCCATGGCCTTCGGAACTACATGGCTCCTGCACCTGTTTCCACGCTTTCCTGCTGCCTGACACAGTTGAAAACATCCTAATACTTTGTGAATAGTTCCTCAACGAGTAAACAGCGTTGATCACCCTCCTACCCAGCAACCCTAGTCGATGGCAGGGCCTGACCCAGCCTGTAATTGACTTGCAGCAATGCGCATATGCTTAGTGTCACGCATATATATGTCTTTGGTGCCCCTGTCGCCTTGCAGGTGCTCGGCATGGAGAGGAAGTCAAGCTGCAGCGCAACGCACTGAGCGTGGTGGAGTACGGCCCAGAGGACGTGCAGGTACGCATATTAGTAACAAAACTGTATGATGTAACCAGGCCTTTTCATGCAGACTTCACCAGCGCTCAGCGCTGCCCTTGCAGGACGACTCCTCTGAGGAGATGACGGAGGCCAGGGAACCACAGATAGGTGAGCACAGCTGCGTACTACAGCCTCAACGCATTCAGTACAGCGAACAGATTGATTAAACGGTTGTAAAGGGCAGCAGTACCGTGCGTTTGTTTTAGCAGGGCAGCAGGCTGACACTGTGGTTACTTTGTTTTCACAGTATCATAAGCTAAGGTTGTACTGTTTGCTGCTCTGTGCTGTGTGCTGGCATTCTTCAGAGATCTTGACACGGCCACGCATCAGGAGGCCTCCAAAGCCACTTTCACCTGTGCCAGGTGCGCCGTGAAACCGGCACAGCTCGACACCACCAGCTGTGTATCCAGGCAGCAGCCAGCAACTCCAGTCTAAGCCTTGTCAGGGATAACAGAGCTCATGTTCGCACGGAGTGCTGCAGGGAAGCGATTTCGTGCGCTGCGTGTTGAAGTTTGCACGCTACAAGCACTGGCTGTAGGGTGTGTTTCTGGCTTGGGCCAACTCTGCCTGCTGCTGCTGTTGCTGCTGCCGATGCTGCAGACCTTTTCAAGCCATCTATCTTTAAAGCCAGCAGCGGGCCCTATGCAGCTTCAACAGTGAGCAGCTATGGCTGAACAGCAGCAAAGCAAACAGCAGCAGCAGTAGCTGCAGCAGCAGCAGCAGCAGCAGCAGCAGCAGCAGCCAGGAGTGTTTGCAGGGTTGAGAAAGCGGTATGCCATGGGCGCTGAGACAGCAGGCTAGTGCAAAGCATACACCAGCCCGCTGAACAAGCTGGCTGGTGCAGCACCGAGCTGGACTGCTGCAGCAAGCCCAAGCAGAAACTATGCAATGTTAGCAGCGGGCATGCCTTGATTCAGCAGCTGTGCTTACCTGGGGCATCGAAGGACACCGAGCGACCTCACTGCTGCTGCCTGCTGCTGGCTGCTGCTGCTGCTGCTGGCTGCTGCTGCTGGCTGCTGGTTGCTGCTAATTCTTCTGCTGCTGCTGATGTGGCAGCTGGTGAACCTGGCGAAGCTGGAGGTGGTGTCCCTGATGCGCTACAGGCGCATGTTCCAGCTGGGTGAGGTTGGGCCTGCAGCAGCACGGGATGAGCTGCTGCATGCAGTGAGCCGCCACTTTGCAGAGCAGGTGAGGGCCTGGTGACAGCTGCTGGTAGCTGGCAGGGAGAAGAAAGGTGTACAGCAGCAGCGGGTGACAGCAGCAGTGATACAAGGGACCAGCTGCTGCATGCAGTCTTCGGTACTCAGAAGAGAGCAGGTGAGGGCAGCAGCAGCAGCAACTGCTGCTGGGCTAATGCCTCAGCTGACTGTAGCGCCACTGACCCCACATGTTTACCACATCTCACCACATGGTAGGCAGTACGCCCGACAAGCACTGCTGTTGCGCATCGGATACTGACGCTGCTGCTGCTGCTGCTGTCGCTGCTGCGCAGGCGGTTGAGGAGGTGCAGGTTCTGAGGGACTTCCGCTCCGCACTGCAGCGGCGCCACAGGAAGCAGCAGCTGATGCAGCAGCAGTACCCCACACACTTCGCACACCTGCACGAGACAGGGCACAGGCCAGCTGCAGTCCGCCCGCTGTTCCTGGGACCCAGGATGCAGCCTCTTGCAAAGGAGCAGCAGCAGCAGGGGCAGCAGCAGCCGCGGGGGCTAGTGCTGGATCAGGCTGTGACTGGTGCTTTCATTCGCCAGCCGCTGAGCAGGCAGTACTGATTGCTGCAATACGCCAGCATCGCCCCAAACACCTGCAGCAGCCACACGCTGTGGTGCATGGTGAGATGATAGGTTGCAGCTGCAAACAGCAGAGGGAGCAATCGGCCCTGAACAGCAGCAGCAGCAGCAGCAGCGGGATGCGGCGGGTGACGGCGGCGCTGCTGCGTGAGTGTCACCCGTCTTGCAGGTGCGGTTTACGTGCCTGCAAAAAACGGGGCCAAGCGCAGGCGGGAGGGGAAAAGGCGGGCTGTGCCTGGGTGTGCTTCATTCAAGTGCTGGGTGCCGTAGAGCAGGAAGTGCGGGAACTGGAGCGGGAACTGCAGCAGCGGAGTGCCGCATTGGTGGGTGCCATGTTGGTGGTTTGTATGGGCCGTGTACACTGCAGTATGTACATTACACTATGGCAGGGGCCTGGGAGGGTGGGTGTTCCAGTGCGTGTGGCAGAGAAAGACGAACGTACGGCTGATGTACCTTCTTTTCAGCTGCGTGGGCTGCAGTCTTGAGTGCAGCAGCCAGTTGCGACAGCTGTGTTGGACGGGCTTGTGATGGAGTGGATGGGAGGGCCTTGCATGGGTGGCAGATCATCGGGGGCCATGGTGCAAGGTGAGGTGAGATGTCACATGCACATGCATATGCTGTTCACTGTTCTGGGGCTGTTGCTGCTTGGTTGGTGTTTCCTGGTCTTGTTGTACCCTGGGCTTGGACATTGTACTCTTGGTTGCTTGTACTATAGAGACGGGTGAAAGACAGTGTGTTGTGGTTTGGTTGGGCATGCATCTGTATCGTAGTAGCCCTTAGCTGACAATGGTGCGGGCATGTCAGGGAACGTCAACTGGGCTGCCGCTGCCGTTGCTATGTTGCTGGACGTGCCTGCCTCTCTGTGTTTGTTGACCTGCACGGCATGCTGGTGGGTCGCAGCCGTGGCATCAGTGCTTGTTGTGCGCGGCTTCCATGTGGAGCAGCTGCTGCAGCTGCACAACAACGCCCCCTGCAGTACCTGCAGTGTTTGGATGTGCAGATGCGTATGGAAAGGGAAGCAAATCAACCCTGTGATGGTACCAGACCCGGCCAGCAAGGGGTGGTGGTGGTGTTGTGAGTCATGCTGCGAGTGATCATATGCTCCGTCGCAGCAGCAGAAGCATTCTGTACATCTGGCGGGCCATCCACATGTTGGCCAGCTTGCGCTTGCCGCACTGAATGCGGGCTGTGGCTGCGAAAGAGTGTTGAGCAGTTGCGCTGTGAAGGTTACTTTGAGGGTGAGGTGTACAAAGAACAAGAGTGAGAGATATCGACATCAGCAGATAAGGACCCTCACACCATGCTGCAGCGGCTTCTTCATTGCTGTTTCTGCATGGCCACACAGCCTGTGTGCATCGGCTGAACCTCAATCCAGGGTTCTAGGCATGGCATTTGCAGTGCCATATCGTTGTAGTATACCCTAGGGGTGGCTCAGGTTTCAAACAGGTTGTTAGGTGTTTACATCGTTACGCCGGCTGCATGACTGCTAGCCAGGAGCGGCTGACGGCAGAGCAGCCACGTCAGGCATGCTCAGCTCCACACATCACCCTTTATCCCATGCATGACTCATGCATTTCTTCCGGGTTGTTCTGTCGTCGCTGTTCAGCTGTGTCGGTGCCTGAATGCAGTCAAGTGCAGGATGATCTGTCTGTGGCAGCTCTTGTAAGTCGGTTGGTCAACGGGGTGGTGTGGTTGTTTGCATCTCTACATGTACACTATGTGTTTCCCTGGCAGGGTGGGCACATCCCTCGGCTCTGTGCTGTGGCCCAATGCCGGAGCTGTGTAGCAGCGCTGTGCGTGGTGTCTTTTGCAACAGACACGAGCATCAGCATAGGAGCACAACGTGCTGTTGTGTGTGTAGTTAGCTGTCCATATGCAAAACAGGGCTTGCAGGTGTGTGCGCAGCGGTGGCCCCTCAGTGGCATGCGGCGGCACAGCTGGACGGGCCTAAGAGGTGCCTGGTGTGCGTTTCCTACTGCGCAGTCCAGCCATGTCAGGGGTTCACAGCCGGCAGGGACCAAGTGATTCGGCTCCAAAGAAAGAAAAATCACTCCATGGAGGGGGAGGGGGCAGCATTTGTAGCAGATCTGGCCTCTGCGCATTTGCCCAATGTGTTAGAAGCAACACCTGTGTTCATTGTTGTTGTGTTCAGGGAAGCCGTACTATGGCAAGAAACCTATACCGCCTGCAACCTTGGGTATGGTTGTGCTTTGCTCATGTTGTTGCAGTCGTGTTGCCGCATGGCAGCATGCTGTTGAGCTGGTGCATGCACACATTGTGCGTTGTCACGCCGCAGCAGGTGTGGGCATTGCAGTGCTGCAATGTCCAGCTGCATTGCTGCTACTTGAACCATCGCGCGAATTAGTTGTGAAGCCCTGCTGTTGATGCTTGCCCAGGGGAGGGGCCTGCTGCTTTGCCTGTGCACCTTTCAGTCGTGGCACTGGCAACCATTGCGTGCAGTCGTGGTTAGCATGGCTGGCATCTGTCAGTTGAGCGACCACGTGCACCGCAGGTTGGGTTTGCTGTGCTGTGCTGTGCTGCAGACGAGTGCGTGTGTGCACATGGTGCTGGCAGCTAGCTGGCAGCTGCCAGTGTTTTGGAGCTCCAGGGGTGATGAGGCTGTTCATCGGCTGGCATTCACCAAATCATACGGCTGGCCACTCTCAATGATGTTGGCCGCATGGTCTTGTGTTGCATCCCAGCGTTCCAACATGAGCTGTGCTTTTGCGCCGTTCTGCATCAAATTTGTTGGCGCACTATGTTGGTTGCGCCGCAGAACAGCTGCTCTGGGTCCTAGCTACCAAACGTGTTGTGTGCTGGTCGCACGCGCTGTTGCTCCAGTTGCTGTGTCTCAGCTGTGTGGTGTAGGCTCTGTTGTCCTGGCACCCACCAACAGCCTATGCTTGGGAACTAGTACCATCGTGAAGAGGCAACCCGATCCAGGCAGTGCTGGTACTCACTGCTCTTGCATCTTGTGTATGACTCTGCTGATCCCGCAGTGGTTGCACAGTCACCGAGTTTGAATTGAGCATCCTACCTCATCATTACACATGGCTTCAAGCTGGGCGGTCAGTTGCAAGTTTCTCTTGCATTCTTGCAATGCACACAACCAGGCAGCGGCGAAGAAGAAAAAACAGCTGTTCCTCTTGTTTGGACCCATAGCAACCATGTTGGTTTATGCATTGCCGCCCTAGCATGTACTAGGTACTCTTCTGCTGACCATGTGTACTATATCAACTAGGAGAGATGCACGGGAGTGGGAAGTGATGAGAAACCAAGGCACGGCTGGAATGGTGTGGCGGGGAAGCAGGTGATGTGTTCAGCAGCGTGTGCAGATGCATTTCTGCAGCATCATACTCTCGGCTGCATTGTTGCCTCACCTCTTCTGCAGACACTTGACACCTTGGGCCATCACATTTTGTCTGAATGAGAGGCTGTGGCTGTAGCTGTGAGTGGCACCCGAGGCTCAATTGCGGCCCTGTCGTGCTTGTGTGCTACTTCCAACACAACTTGACTTGGTGCTTGCAGTCGTGGCTGCTCAGTGCAGGGCCCTCGCTGCGTGATGGCTTGCTGCGGCATTTGCGTGATGGTCATTGCTGCAGGTTGTGCTGTCAGTGGTGGGCTGCCAGGGCAGGGCTCACTGTGTGGCAGGCAGGTGTGGCGCAGGGTGTGTGGTGCATGCAGTCTGCATGTGTTTGCGCTGCCTTGGTTTGAGTCACTGGTTGGCAGTCATGGCTTTGGGGCAGGCTGATGACCGCCGAATCCTCTTTTACATTCATCAGTGTACTGCATGCTAGTGCCGTGACTTCTCACATTATGGCACAGGGTTGGTGCCCCTGAAGCTCCTGGATCTGGACAGCTGCTTTCTACATGTCATCGGTGCACCACGTGGCGCCAGCGTCCTTTACCGTGGGTGGTCCGCGTTGCATGCATGAGCAGCAGCAGTCACTCGCTTTCATGCGGGGGGTTGGGTGGGCTGCCAGTGTACTGCATGCTAGTGCCGTGTTCTCCCACATGACCGGTACGGCACAGCGACGTTGCTGTCAACCCCAGCATGCGCTCACTGTAACAGAACGAGTTCAACGGCTTCTGGAATCCCCGAGGTAGATGCACACCTCCCCACCTGGAGCAAAGCTGGAGCAGTCCAGGACCAAAGCATCGCCTTTGCAGCACCTAACGTCTCCACTGTGTGACACACTGTTATGACAATCAGCTGGAGGTGTTGGCAACACCGAGGTGCTGCCAGCACCGTGTTGCATACCGTAATCGCACTATCCTTTGGCGTTGTTACAAATTACATCGGTCACGTATTCATCAATGCTCTCACTGAGGGATATGATTGTCGCACAGGGTTCGCCGAAAGTTATACCGACTGGGAGGTCACAGTTATGGACTTTTCGATGGCGAACGGGCATATATATCCAGGCTATGTAGAGCCCGATCGACAGCCGATCCAACAGGGACCAACGTGGACCGACATGCAGGACAAGAAAAGCTGAACGCAAAAGCCAAAATGCGTTGCGTAAGCAAACAGACGCGAACACAGCGAAAACTAAATGTCAATCACGATGCGAAAAAAAAAATGACACTGATAAACCATCTGCCACAGGCTACGCACTGCAAAAAAATCATGTATGTATTCCACACAAATCATCAGATCGAACAATTACATATAGTAGAGCCCGATCGACGGCACAGCTGTCATTGAAAGTTCTGTCAAATTATTGCGGTGATTTATGGACTTTCCAGCGTTTTCTCACTGCAGTACAGCTAAACGCCAAATGTTACGAAATGTTTGTCCCGCTCGCTTCGCGATATTGGAAAAGCGAAACCATTTGTTCAAAAAATTATTCCATTCACCAATACTTTTACCGTCAAGGAATACTTAAAGGGATTACGGTAGTTTCACAGCAGTGAATCTGAGGCAGAAGCTCAGGTAATGAGTTTGAGCAGCACTGAAGTCAGCAAGGAACAATTGCAGGAAAAAACCCTTCGAGAAGTCCTGCTGCTTTTAATGCTTGTATATTGATTTGCTACAGCATATTTATGTGAGTGCTGCATTTGCTGCTGTATGCCTTGCAGTGTTGACGTTGGTGCATATAGCGAAAATGAACCTTGACAAACCTTTTCAACATTGTGTAGATCGGATTGTGCTGCTGCTTCTCAAACCTACCAGGGCAGATGCATCAGCGGCTGCAATGTTGCTGCATGGCATGCAGGGTGTTAAGGGGATGAATGTGTTGATTGTAAGTGGTTTTGGCAGCAGGTGTCCACCGGCTATTGTAAGTCGGTGCTGCATACTCGAGTGAAGGAGGATGGCTGCGGGTCACCTGTGGTCATTGACTGATCAGTCCTGTGGCGTTCTTCAAGCAATTGATTTCTTGTCTGCAACAGCGACGAATTTGAGCCTCCCTTTGTCAACAGCTGCAGGCGTAATAGTGTGCAACCCAGGTGTCGTCTTTCTCTGCAAGTGTCGGTGTGCTGAGCTGTTCTAGGCCTGTCTTGCACTGGCAGTACAGGCCTGTACTGATAAATTGCTATGGCGGACTGCACTTGTTCAGCTGCTACTCAATGAGCAGCAATAGAACCGCTATTTTGAGGCTTTAAAAACCCATGACCTGTCAGGCTGGTCAGCGATCACAGGCGAGATGGATTTCAGGGTGGACCTCTCGGACCCAGGGAGCTCCCGCGGTCGGGTGGCACGTGCTACCACATCTGTGACGCGCATCGTGGTCATCCAAAAATAAATCAACAGCAATTGCGACTTCTTTGTAGCTCTGTCACTCGACTTCTTCAATGAGGCAGCTTCGACCCAGGTGTCAATAGCAGAATCCGCCTTTCCTGCTGCATCTCTCCGACGCATCTGATAGGGTTCGATAGGATGCAGTCAGTTCCGAGAGCCTGCTCGGGATATGCACGCCATAGCAGCGGCAGCAATTGCCACAGCGGCAGTAGCATCAGCAGTGGCATCAGTAGCAGCAGCAACTTGTGGAAGAGGCACAGCATCCACAGCAGCACCCGCAGCATCGAAGCAGCAGCATCTGCCACAGATGACAGCGTATCAACCAGCAGCAGCAGCAGCAGCAGCGAAGGCAGCAGCTCTGCAGGCCGCTTTGATCGGCTCATTCAGCAGCGGCAAGCAGGCACATCTAGCAGGTCTAATGGCAGCAAGCAGTTCAGGAGCAGCTGGGATGCAGTAGAGGCGGGTGGAGGTCGGGGTGGCGGCGCAGATTTTTTGTATGAGCTGGGACACAGCGCTAACTACAACACCAATGTGGACGTGGGACAGAACATTGACATGATAGACAGGTGAGCAGCTGGAAGTGGCGAGGCCACACCCTTAACTGGTTGCGGCATCGAATCACCCTTAGATACGATGCTTAGGTGCGCAGTGCTGGTTGAGGTGTGACGAGGGCAGTGCAGTGCCAGCATCTGTGTGAGCTGCCTGTCAAGTCCACGTGTGAACTCGCAGCTGCATGTGGGCCTGTGTTCATGCATACGCAGCCACCTGCCAGCACCTGCATTTGGATGCCACGCCTGTAGACATTAATTGCATTTTTGGCTGAAGGCTTAATGTTGTGCTGCGTGATGACCGCAACAAATGCTTGCGCACAACAAGGAACACATTACAGCAACATTCGTGCAGATGAGCATGCAGAGCCAGCAGACGACTGTGCAGAGCTACAAGCTGCAACAGACCCAAACTTGCTCTAGCACAATGACGTCATACGCAATGCAGACAACAATTCACACCTGGCTGTGGGGTCTGCCTCTTCTGTGCCACAGTGCTTCCAAACCACAGCAGCTGCATCAACAACTGCAGTTGCATCATACATGTTGATGCTTCGTGGTGCCTAATCGTGTGTGTGCATGCGCCAGCTGAAGCTGTCACTGCTGCTGCTGCTGCTGCCTGCTGCTGCTGGCTGCTGCTGGGCTGGTGTTCCTTTGCCTGCAGCTTGTTTGCTGGCAACGTGTTGGGGCATAAGACAGACATCGCAGATGGCAGCTTGAGAGCATGGGAGTTCAGGTGAGGGGGGGAGCAGCGGCGCAGCAGCGGGTGCAGGTGCGCGAAATGCGGTGAGCATGCAAGAGCAGCGGCAGCAGCAGCAGCAGCAGCTCTGTTCACAGCAGCTTGAAATGTGGAAGCTCAGGTGAGATGTGCCAGCAGCAGCCAGACGGGCAGCAGCAGCAGCAGCAGCGAGTTGCAGATTTGAAGCATGGCCATGGAGATGCTGATTGCGGCGAAATTTTGGCCACGCGTGACAACGAAGCTCCCAAGCTAGCAAGCGTGGTAACTGTACCCAGGTGTCAGGCATGCAGACAGCAAGCAAGCCAGGCTCAGCAGCTGCAGGCCTGAGGGATGCCGTCCAACATTAGCACATGTCGCCAACTGTGACTGCGCAGGACGTACAACAACATAGTTGGGGACTACTACGTGGCACCAGCCTTCCTGGAGAAAGTGGCGGTGCGTGTTTGCGGCCCTCTGGGTGTTTAAACAGGCCAGCTTCATGTACCGGCCCGAGCGAGATTCCTGGATGAACCCCAGCCGGTCAGCCAATTGCAGCCACATGCTGTACAGCAGAATATGCGACCTCCCGTGGGTGTCACACCTGCTTGCATGCTCAGGTGATCAGGGATTGCTGAGCTGACACTCGTCATGTCGGATAGGGTGCAAGAGTTTTCACTGCTCAACATAATTGCACAGCGCCAGCCTATCTCAAAACAGACCTTGCCGAGCGGCATGCCGGAGCAACTGATGCGGGCCGCATGCTTGAGATCCCCACTTGTCAGGGTGTTCATGTCCATGCTGCTGCTTGCCGGGCAGCAGCGAGCACCGGCTGCGACAGAGGCGGGTGGTGGAGCAGGCACACGAAGCACGTCAGCCCGCTCGAGCAGCGGCGCTGCTGCTGCTGCTGCTGCTGCTGCTGCTGCTGCTTCACTCAACTCCTACATGCATATGACCATGAACTACCCAACTGACTAACAAAGGTACTACACTGCAACTGCTGCTGCTGCTGCTGCTGCTGCTGCTGCTGCTGCTGCTGCTGCTGCTGCTGGCATTGCATTATCCAACTTCAGATGCACATGGCCAAGAACTGCCTTGCTGACCAGGAGGCAATCCCAAAATCGACCAAGGTGCCCCTGATCCTGGGCGTCTGGGGTCCAAAGGGCTGCGGAAAGACATTCCAGGTGTGTTAGGAACATGCTACGTAACATGTTACATGACAGCTCATGACAGCAGCATAGTGCAACCGAGGCGGACATGCTGCGACAATGCCAGCGCAAAGGACGGCCCTCGCTTGTTTGGCGTGGCCATGTCTGTCAGCATCTTGGGGTGGGTTTACAAAGAAGGGCAGTGGTCAGCTGCATTGGGCCGCGCTTGCTCACATGCTCACAGCCTTGGGCGCTGCTGTCATCATTGTGCACTTGAGCTCATCCACCGTCTCACTCACTCACGTCCTTGGCTGATGCGTCCTCTGTGCCATGGCGAACAAGAACTAGCCGGTCGCCAGCAGTATGAGAGGGGCTGAGCGCACATGATGTGGCGTTGCCCGTCATGCTTCGATAGCATGCACCACACAGGGTGGATAGCGGCATTGGCAATGCAAAGGACCAGCACTCATGTTGCTGGCTGCGACTGCACCACTGCTGTGTTCTGTACCCTGCCCCGGCTGTTGCTGCCAACAGACTGAGCTCGCCTTCAAAAAAATGGGAGTAGAGGCAGTCGTTATGTCAGCAGGTGCGTGGGGCACAGCCAAACACGCACATAAAAATCTGGGACAACAAAGCAAAGTGCTGTTCAAAAGTTCACTGGTAGAGTGGCTGGCTGGCATGGTTGTTTGCACACAGGATGCGAGCAAATCAGCGTGAGTGACAGGAAGTTACTTCAGGGCTTATAGGCCAGTATGACCCCCTGCATCCTGTCTGAAGTGCGCACACATGGCAAAGACACCGAAGCAAGCTTCAGCAGCGAAGTTCCACCAGAGTGGTCATGTGCAGGAGTGTCAGCGTGTCGTCGTAGGTGGGCTGGAGTGTGGGGCCCATGCTCATGCAGGCCAGCACACGTGGCAGCACAACAGCAAGGCGGCTGAGACCAGCAGCGTCCATCCATGCCGCATTGCACACATCAGTCATGTCGAGGATCTACCTTGCGCTGCTGCTGCTGCTGCTGCTGCTGCTGCTGCTGCTGCTGCTGCTGCTGCCAAGCCAGGTGAGCTGGAGAGTGAAGTTGCAGGCCAGCCGGGCCGGCTGATCCGGGAGCGCTACAGGAAGGCTGCTGAGCTGAGCAGGGTGCGCGGCAAGCTGGCGGCGCTCATGATCAACGACCTGGACGCCGGGATCGGGCGGTTCGGCAACACACAGGTGCGCGGCGACGGCAGGCTTTCAAGGCGGGCAGGGCGTGGTGCAGGACGCGGCACTGGAGCAGTGTCTGCCCCAGACAGTTGGTGCTCGTTGGGCCGCCTACGGTGCTTGTTGGAGCTGAGCCGTCTAGGGCCAAGCATGCAGGCATGGCTGTGTTGAGTTAGGATTGATGCTATTGCTGCAAAGGCCAGCTTCTGTGGCCACTTCTGTGTCGTAGCAGCCCTCGGCGCTGTTGCAGCTGCCGCGGATGATGCGCTGTGAGCCTGCTCCGGTTGCAGCCTGCCTGCTTGCTGGCGTCGGGGCACTGCTTGCCTGCTCAACCCGCTGCCGCAGCTGCTCCTGCATGCACCCGCGCATGCTGCTAGCTCTCACTCGTGCTGGCATGCTGCTGGACTGTACAAGCAGCCGCATCTCTGCCCTGCCTGGCCTGCCTCACGCTGGTTTGCTGCCAGCACCTGCCTGCGCTGCCATGCGGCGGGCCAGCCTGTCATGCACTGCAGATGCTGGCATCATCTGTGCCTGTCGTGTGCCCTGCTCGGTGGCCAGGATACATGCCAGCATGCTTGCCTGAGCCCTCCCATGCTGCTGGCGCGTGCCTGTGCTGACAGGCTGCTGTGGCCAACCGCTCGTGCTGCGCCGTTGCCCGGCGCTGCTGCCTGGCTGCAGTGCACGGTCAACAACCAGATCGTGGTGGGCACGCTGATGAACATCTGTGATAACCCCAACCAGGTGGGTGCTGTTGAAGCTATGCTGTTAGGGGTCTGGCCGGAGCGTGTATCGCAGGATGTGGCTGGCACCTTGGTTTTGTTTGTGTGTTTGTGTGTGTGTGTGTTTTGGATATGCTGTGAGATGGAGCGACAGTTCAAAGCAGGCGAGCTGCAAGATGTCAGTAACAAACTGGCACGCTAGCCTTGAGGTGTGCACAGAAAGCTAAGGTTTTGCTAGATGTTGATTAGATGTTGACTTGGATTTAGCAGGCGCTGCTGCACACATGCCACGGCAGGGCATCTGCTGTTTGCCCAGCTCCTCAATCGCCATGTGTGGTCGACGCCTTGCGTGTGGCTTCAGGTCGCCAACATTTGTTCATGCAGAGGTGGTCGCTCATGAGCACTGACAGCAAGGGGACCATCAGCAGCCATGCATGCTGCTGTGAGATGCAGTGCTTGACCGGGTATGACCGTCCACGTGATGCCGTCAACTGCTGCACTGCAGGTGTCTGTGCATGAGAACTGGCGGGAGGGCGACTACAACCAGCGCGTGCCCATCATCGTGACCGGCAACGACTTCGCCACGCTCTACGCGCCACTCATCAGGGATGGCCGCATGGAGAAGTACTACTGGTGAGACGGCACACCAGAGGTGGACGTTACACATGCTTTGCAGCGGCGCAATCAACATTGCGACGGCTGTTGCACAGTTGCACTGGTGCAATGGCACATCAGAGCCGTGCTTGCAGACCTACCATTTCAGTGATGCTTCACACAGCGTGCCGGCTGGCTGCGTTGCCACTTTAGCCTCATGCGGCGGCTGCCGCGCTGGATGATCATTTGCACTCTGCTTGTGGCACCCTCCACCCCAGACTTGCTGTTCAAGGCTCCTTCGGCTGCTGTGCACTTCTGAATGGCGGGGAGCGCAGAAACAAAGATGCACACGGAGGACGAATTCAGACGATGGACGTGCGCCAACCAGCCCACCGACAAGGCAACTGCTGCCACCGTGCCATGCATGCTCAGCCTGGCGCCTCTGCCACATTGCCTTTGCAGCTGCTGGCTACAGAACCTAGCCCTGCTGTGGCCACTTGGCCGGCTTGGCCTGCTGCTGCAGGGAGCCTACCAACGAGGAGATCGTGGCCATCGTGCACCAGATGTACAAGGAGGACGGGCTCAGCAGCAGCGACATCCAGACGCTGGTCGACACCTTCCGCAACCAGACGCTGGACTTCTTTGGCGCCGTGCGCGCGTCCACATACGACGGCCAGATACGTGACTGGATGCGGGACGTCTCTGGTGAGCACGGGGGAGGGTTCAGGTTCCAGCAGCCTTCACTGACATAGGGCCCGGCATTTGTGTACACACGTGTGTGCCCATGCATGTAGGGCGCGGCATTTGTGCACACACATGCGTGCCCACGCGTGAAGGCGCCGGCATTTGTGTACACACGTGTGCCCATGCATGAAGGGGCCAGTCAGGGCTCATGGGCCGTCTGGCGAGCACTGGGGAGGGTTGAAGTCTCGTGCCAACCTGCTGTCACAGCATCACGGTGATGGTAGGTGGAGTAATGCAGCACTGGGTCCTTGGAGCAAAGCCAGTGGTGTCGCCAATGCGCGACTTCAACTGGATGCTGGGCATGGCTGGCGACCACTGGACAGTACGCGGCCTGCCGTACAGCAGGGCGTGCATGCTGCAACACCCTGCTGCATGATAGGCTTTGCAACATCGTAACCCTGCAACACAATGCCGCAGCTCATTATGATTAGGAGCCCTGTTGGCAGACGGCGTCTATCGCCGACGACCTGACGTGCCTGCCCCCAAAACCCACTGCCAAGGCAGGGGCATGTTCGCCAATTCCCACACTGCTAAGCTGCTGCTGCTGCTCCTGGTGCTGGTGCTGTCGCACCGCCCAGGCTCCACATCCTTGGATTCAGAGGAGGCGAACTTCAAGGAGGTGCACCGCCGCCTGATCAACAAGGAGGGCCTGCCCGAGTTTGAGCCGGTGTTGCTGGCGCTGGAAGACCTGCTGGCTGAGGGGCGGCGGCTGGTCGCGGAGCAGGACGCGGTGAACAGCGCCAAGCTGAGCGAGGAGTACATGCGGGGCGCCAAGCGCACCGGCAAGGCTGCACCCAGCCTGCTAGGCTTGATGGGGTGATCATGATGCCAGCATGCATGCTTGCCTGCCGGTTGCAAGCGTGGTGCGCGCGTCCCTGCTGGTCAGTTGCCCATCAGCCTAGCTGCTGCAGTAGTCTGCGCTGCTGGCATCCCACACAGTAGGCGGGGCAGTGACGCTGCAAGACTGGCTGGCTTGACAATCGCGATCGTGGCTAGTGGCGGAGCAGGGCACAGAGTGTCTCTGGCACCGGTAGCGCCAAGCTGAGTGAGTAGACGGGGCGGGAGCCAAGCGCACTGGCGTAGCCTGTGCCCAGCCTACTGGGCTGGTTGGGCTGGTTCATCCGCCGTGTCTGTAAGAGTGCAGGACAGCTCACTGTGCAAAGCACAATGCAGTGTCGGGGATGATTGTCGATGATGACTGTGCTGCTCATGTGGTGTGGGTTGAAGCAACGTCCAGTGGTGGCTGGCAGCCTGGACGCTGTCTGTGGTGACTGTGTGAAGGAAGCAGAGCAGCTGCAGCCAAGTCATCGTTCCCTGCACAAGTTGGTGGCTACAGCGCTAGTGTACAGCTAGCCCAGTAAATTCCGACATTGGGTGACGGTGCCGCCAGCTTACATCATGTCAAAGGTTTGTGTCACAAGGTCGGACATCAAGGACTTCATTGACTCGAACTCGGTGACTTCTCGACACCCTGTTGCATGACGTCAATGCAACCTGACACGACAAGGTACTGGCGCTGAATAACCGCCATGGTACTTGTTACCTGAAACAATGCATCGCCGTCTGGGCTCTAATGATCGTGCAGGAGCATTATATGAGGGGATCAGACCCTCTGGAAGTTTCGGCCGCCAGGCTGCCGGGTTGGTTCGACGGTTGCACACTGGCGGCTAGTGCCCAGCACATGGTCGTGATAATCACAGGAGTGTATCAGTAGCAGACGCTGACTAAAAAAACAATAATCATCCCTTGTCAGCCATACCTTACGGCAATTGGCCACGCGCCTTGCACAACGATTCGCTCTACTGATGTAAAGGGTTACAGGAATACATATATGGTTGACACTTCTGCCTTCAATGCTCTGCGCTACAGGTATGTTTGGATATATGAGGCCTTGCTGCAGGAATGCGTGCCTGCATGGCAGCCCACTCGAGCACCAGGAGACTTGGGCGGGGGTCTCCTGGTCCAGCATTGCTCGAGGTACGCAGTTTTTGCATTTACCTGGAGCCCAGGAGCCGTTTAAACTCGTCCTATTTCATATATTGCAGAGCACAATGCAGCAAATGCGGCACTCACATGCTAAGATGGGGCCCCCGCCACCATGGCTGTCTTGAACCACAGATCTCTGCTCTTCTGATGTAAGGTAGACCCTTCACACCCTCATTTCCCTACCAGGCCGAGTTGGGCATCACCCCATATGGTATACTGCATACCTAGCAGGGCTGCTGTTATTCAGCCAGCAAGCGACGGAGTCCTGCGGGAATCGTGCAAGAGAACATGGTCTCAACGGCAGGATCCTTCCGTCCGGTATTCATCGACTGCACCCCTGAACCCATAAAAAGACTGCCAGCTCAGGCGTCTGCATGTCACCACACTAGCATACCGTAGCAGACAGTCACAGATGGTCCCGCAAGCTATTCTGACAATCTCGCTGGTTCAAGCATGCCTTTATAAGCGCCAATACTTATGGCAGGTAAACCCTGTGTGGCAGCAGCGTCAGCAGCCACTGTTGATAGATGGCGGTCTACAGGCCACAGCATACTTGGCCAAAAACAGGCAGCAAACCCTGCTACAGCTGCGTGCCCACCACTATGTATGGTGCTGGTCTGCTGCTTGCAGGAAGCCCTGCATCTGCTCCTGCGGTATCAGCTGAGCCAACTTGCAGTGCTGTTTGTGCAGCAGCCTATCCCTCAGCTGGCAGTCCTTGCTGCAGTACAGGGCCATGCCGCTGCACCCTGTACACTTGAGCAGGGGGCTGCCGTTTTCACGCTTGTCAGCTCGGCAGGCAGCGTTGGCGCAGCACGGCTCCTGCAAGCGGCGAAATACAGCCACAGGCAGGGCAAGCAGCACAAGGGTTGGCAGCATACTCAACCGCTAAAAAGAAGGGGCAGGGGTACAGCGCGGGTCCTGCAAGCATGGCCAAAGAAACGCGGGGTTGTAAATGCTCAATGAATGGACACGATGTTGATTAAGCGTGCTGGCTGGTCACCTTTAGTGCAGAAAGCTATATAGTTGGCATTGCTGCTGCCCACGCAGCTACAACAGACCCCATGCGCAGATCAAGCTGTACTGCGCCGATCTCACCTGGTAGTAGAAGATAGGCAGAGGCGCACCTCCCAGCTTGTCTTCCATCACACACAGCAGCACACAGTCCGAATCAAAGTTGGTCTTCTCCTCTGGCTTCAGGCGCAGCAGCCGGCGGCACGCCTTGCGGAGTGCCGGCAGCACACTGCCCTGCAGCGCTTGAGCAACCTGGCTGGCTGCGATACCTGTTGTGTTTGGCGCGGCAATGTGATGTGGCAGTGCTGTACAGTGATGCGATGTGGCAGCTGGACAGTGTGCAAATGGCCAATGATGCGAGCAATGTGTGGCGGCATTGATCGTGCTTGCAACATTTCTTGGACGCCTGCCTTCTTGGGGCCAGCTCGACTGACGCCACAAGCCCTTGTGCTGCATCGACGAACCTGCAAGCTGCTTCCGTGCCTCCCACCTTCAATGCCGCGCAGTGCATCACGCACGTGCACTGCTGTGGCAGGGACGATGACACACTCCACATCAGCAGGCTCTATGCTGTGCATGTCCAGGCGGGGCGTCATGTCCAGCAGAATCTTTGTAGCTGCTGGTGCTGACGCGATACGGGACAGTGGTACTGCCATGTAAGGTGGCAGGTCACCCGCGGCTGCGTCGGCCATTGCAGCAGCAGCACGTGGGCTGTCGATTGGCTGTCATACACTTGTAAATGCTATGCACGCCGTTTTGGTGCTGGTGCTGGTGCTGCTGCTGCTGACAATGCTGATAGTTCGTGGCTGGGCTGGTTGGCTGGCTGGCTGATAACAGCTGCTTGGTACAGCAGCTGCAGTTGCAGCACGGGCCTTATTGCAGACGCTGCACGCATGCAAAAACATAGTTGAAGGACCTAATGAAGCAGTGTCCATGTGTGACGGCAGTCACATTGCAAGCAGCCGTGCCATGTGCTTGCAGTGTTCCAACAGTGCTGGCAGCTGCAACAGGTCACCAGTTACAGTACTCCAGTGTACATGCTAGGTTGAAGCAGGCATGAAGGATTGCCATGTCAACGAAGATTTCATTGTATGTAGGCAGCCAGCAGGAGTTGAAGCAGGCAGCGTCAATCAAACTGGCCACTCCAAAGGGACTGGGAGCAGGCTTGGAGCAGGCTGCATGAGTAATGTGCATCGAGTCAGCTAGTACTGAACATTGGTTGCCTACCTTGCTTGATGTGATGTCTTAAGCTAGCGTAGGTAGTCCCGCAGCTGAACAACACGAATGTGCTTCTTGTCTGGGCGTGCAAAGCCAGGACACAGACAGTTCAGTGCTGTTTCAACTGGTCTGGTGTGACCAGGCTAAGGGTGCATTCCGAAGCTCCTCCTGTGCAAGTTCACCATCACCAGCACTACTGGTGCTGAGTTTTCGGCATTTGTATGCTCAGAAGTAGCAGATGGTTCAGTCCGGGCCAACAACCCAAGAACCGGTGCGGCACTCTCGAGTGGCCCAGCCTGGACATGGCTTGGAGGTATTTCACACTGGTTGTCACCTCTTTATAATGAATGCATACATACTTATGCCCGGATGACACCTGCATGTTACCATTACAAACACTGGCAGCGAGTTTGATTTGAACCAGCCACGTCCAAGCCAGTGTCCGCCGTATAGACAGAGTCAAAACCATTGTAACCAAATTTAGCCACTCACTGCGCATGTTCAGCTGCAAGGCACGCCTGAACAGCAGTGTTCACCAAGTTGCTGCTGGCACAGCAGCAATGGGCAGCAAGCCCGCCAACCTACTGCTCCGGCTGCTCATCGTGATCTTAGAATCACTTGACAGCATATTCATGCTGCTCTACACCACCTGGTACCGGGTGACAGCAAAGGCACGTCCTGCAAGAGCGGGCGGCAGCAACCCACCTCCACCTACCGTCATAGGCGTAATTCTAGCAGAGCCCGACACAACAGGCATTTCATTGCACAAAGCAGCAAGTGTTGCAGCATGGTGAGTCATTCTGCAGGATGGTGTCAAGGGGCGAGCTGGCTGCATGACAGTTTGCTGTTCATGCTGACAAGTCTCGTCAGTGCTTGCTGCCATGCGTTTGCCAGCTGCCTGCACTGTCGGCAACACCCGACACAAGCCAGTTGTCATGAGCAGACGTAAAGCATATCCTTCGCAAGGTTTTGAGCGCATGGCAGGCCAGGGCATTGACCCATCATCTGTACCTCCAGCGGTGTCAACGCCACGTGCCTGCCTGATTTGCAGCACTGTGCACTATGCTGCTGTGCCTTTTGTCGCCAGTTCACAGCTGCTGTGTCCTGCATGCTGCTGCTTGTCTTGCAAGGTGCCTCGCATATGCGTCAGTGCAGCAGGTTCACTTGTATGAGCCATCAGGGCACTTGAAACAGCGCAGAGTGCTGCTGGAGGGCAGCCTTGCTGACCTGGTACAGCAGCAGGGCAGGAGCATGGCAGTCGAGGTAAGCACTCGGCGATAGGCGAAAGGAAGCACTGTCAACACGGCAGCTGGCATGACATTGTGCTGACAGCATTGCTGAGCTGGCACAGCAGCAGGGCAGGAGCATGAACGCAATTGCAAGGTGCCAAGGCGCCCGTCAGGTCCCAGGGGCTTGCAGGCGCAGTGTTAGGCAGCAGCAGAGCATACCAGTTGAGTTTAAGTGTGGCGTAGCATCAGCATCTTGGCAACTACCAAGGTCCCGCACAGTGAAGCAGGCGGTGCTGTAGTTAAAGGCGGTGCCATGTATGTGGCGATGTGTGCGACTCCTGTCCTCAGGTGACACGCCAGCGCATGCCAATAGGGGCTTGCAGGACTCTGTCTGCCCATGGCGTTTGCTGTCTTCGCTCTGTTGCCTTCTTCCCATCAGCCAAACAAATGAGCTTGGCAATTCAATGCTGTCCACTGCTGCTGCTTCCTCTGCAGTGCGGCTGGATGGCGCAAACCAGCAGCAGCAGCAGCAAAAGCAGCAGCACCCAAGACAAAGATCAGCAGAGCCAACACAGAGCAGGCAGCTCTGCAAGCAGGCAGAACAGCAGTCAATGCGGCGCACCTCCAACAGCAGCAGCAGCAGCAGGAGCAGGGGCAGCAGAGTTGGCAGGCAGCGCTCCCACCACCAGCAGCAGCACCAACATTGGACAAGCTGCTGTTGTGACTGTGCGCCTGCTGTCAGCCGAGGATGCGTTCCTGCCTGTTATGGATGCCGTAGCACAGCGATGCAGCACGTTTGCTGTGCAAGGCAGCTCACCGAGAGCAGCAGTAGCAGCAGCGGCTGCCGTAAATTGCCAGCTGCAGCAGGAGCAGCAGCAGCATCAGGGTGTGACTGGTGCTTGTGCGGAGCTGCCGGCGTCTAAAACGGGCAGCTGCACATGCAGGCAGCAACGCACCAACAGCACTGGCGGCAGCCCTTGCACAGCATGCGAGCAAAAACAAGTGAGCAGCTGCAAAGATTTTCAGCAGCAGCAGCAGCAGCAGGGCAGTATGTTGCCGGAACTGGCAGCTGTTACATGCAGCAGTGACATTGCAGCCGAGCCGCAACTGCTGCTGGTGTTTGGGCCTGTTCTGACCCTTGCTGGCTACCCACCGTACCACACGCGCGCCGCTGAAGTGCAGTACATGGGCCCCCTGAGCAAGGCCAGCCAGCAGGCTGTCACTGATGCTGTGGCCGCCTACTGCAGCGTGCTGCAGCGACATGGTGCATGAAGCACATGCTCTGGTTGCATGCGAGCAGTCAAAGCAGCAGGAGCAAGGCTCTGCTTTCCTGCAGTCGTTCCTTGCTAGGTCCGGTGCTGCTCCCTGTTGCGTGCTCAGAGGTGCACGTCCTATTCAGTGCCGTTGCTGACAAGCAAGTCGGCAGATTTGGTTGTCAAGTTGACAGAGTTACCAAACACAGCCGTTGCGACAACACAGCAGTACAGCACAGCAGCTGCAGCCAACACTGCCACAGCTATGCCTGTACATGGCAACAACGCCAATAGATTTTCGCGATACATAGTACGTTGAGCAGCCAACGACAGGTATGTGAGTAAAGTCAGCAGATTAATTTGCTCGGCAGCTGCCTTTTAAAAGCCGTCTATGCGATGATGCAGCAGCCTTGATGAACACGATTTTAGCTGCTGCATCCATACATCCATATCTTGCAACAGCACTACTTGCGTGCATGAGGGTGGTGGGGGTAGGGTGATCACTGTTGTACTGCCGCCCCTCAGTCATGTGAACTAACTGCGCAACAGCAGCTTGGTTGCCATGGTTCAACGGCCGCTGCACACAAGCAGGGTTGCCACGACCTCCAGTGTCCCACTACGATCACCTGCAATCCCCGCACAATCAAACAGTACCAAACGCATCCAATCATGGCAGGCTCCTCATCTTCAATGTGTCGACCCTAAGGTACAACCGGTCACTCTTCCACACCCAAGCTTGCCTCTGTTTGGAACCAGCCAACTACTGCACACCCAGCCAAAATCGGGCCAAAGCTGCCAAATGCTCGCCTAATCACAGAGTTCTGCATGTCAGTGCCGCGTCCACAAAAGGCACCTTCACTTTCATAACCGGACCTCAGGCACCAGCCCATGCCCCATCACAGCCTGTCCACGCATGGCTGCAGCCGTAGCTAAGCAAAGCAGCTGGGATAACGTGCTCAACTCAGCCACAGATGTGCCAAAGTACTGCACAATGGTGCTCTCAATTTCGCTTGTTGATCACCGGAATACCTCTAGTCCACGTCATACACACAACAGCATGCGGTGAAGCCACAAAACCACGCCTGTGTAGGCATCCATTGGAGAGCACACCTGCAAAAACCGCCAACTTGCCTGCAAGGCATGCCAGACGGAAACCATTACGCTGTTGAGGTGACGCGCTGGGCTGGCTGTAGCATGCGGCAGACTCCAAAGCATGGCAAGCACTCAGTGGCCGGTACACAGTCAGGTTGCGCCTGCCCAGCCAAGTGACAACCAACTGCACCGCAAAAGGCTGACCACAACACACCGTTCGCCTTGCCTGATTC
Source organism: Scenedesmus sp. NREL 46B-D3 (assembly GCA_014080715.1). NCBI lineage: Eukaryota > Viridiplantae > Chlorophyta > Chlorophyceae > Sphaeropleales > Scenedesmaceae > Scenedesmus > Scenedesmus sp. NREL 46B-D3. The sequence goes on from JACERP010000058.1 coordinate 326,863, forward strand.
TTCACACCATAGTTGGTCATCCGCACATGCACACTCACAACATGCGCAAGCACGCAAGTGCAGGAGATGCATGCCAGAAAAACAGCCGCTGCAGCTTGCTCAGGTGATGATGCTGCTGTGCGAGATGCTGCATGATGCGATACAAGCACAGCTGATAGTGGTTAAACTGACTGCCAATCAAGCTGCTGCACGGTGCGCAGTGTCTGCCAACCATGGCCGCCTGTAGTTAAGGATTGCCAAAGCATGACATTGCACTGTGTGCGCACAACCAACACATGAACTTGCCCTGTGTGCACACAACCAGCACTGCATTGAAGCTTCAATCATGCTGGCCGTGGTGTGCAGCACTAGATTTCTGTGAGGTCCAGCTTGGGATGCTGTGCACGAGCAAAAACATAGGCCAGGCAGCCTAAGTACTTCCAAAACAGTGACCTGCAGGCTCGTCAACCGTCACGGCGGCACCTGCAGCATCTCCTGCTTGCATAAGCGACAGCAGCAAGACTGCCATATGCACAGTCTAGGCATCGTTGCATGCAGTGCAGTGCAAAACAACAAAGGAAAGGCATGCGGCGGCCTGCCGGCAGGGTCCTGCTGTACCTGTACACGATGTAACTTTCACGCGCACTGACAGTTCTGCTACCCCAGCAGCATGCGATGCTGGACCAGCATGCCAGCGGCGTGCATGCTGTGTATGGATGGTAAGCAGTCGGGTGGACTCTGGAGCAAACCACAGTTCAGCCGCAGGTGCAGCGACGTCGCGGCAGCATGTCGACGCTGCAGTGCATGCTGCACATGAGGCTTGCACACACCACAGTGCCTGACCCTGTAAGCCCAACGCCCTCCCCAAAACTGTGTGTGAAGGTGACTGACTCCATGCGCACAGTCGCCACCTGGCAACTACCGCCAAAAGGAGCCCTAGCCTTACGACCACTGCATTGTCATTGAAAGCTATCCTTCTAGTGGTCAGCCACATCAGGGAAGGAACAACAGCTTGAAATGCTCAGCGGGTGCAGCGCAGCGTGAACTGCAGCCTTGCAGCAACGTCACGGACAAACAGCAACAGCTGGCGGGTACTTACACTTCAAATGTCAACATCAAGGTGAAGCTCGCAGCCTTACTCAAGGTAACACGCCCACACCAAACAGTGCGACCGCGCCCTACCTTGCAATCACCCAGTCAACAGAGGAGTGTGGCTGGGCGCAAACAGCAATGAACGATGACCCACCCAGGCTGCTGATGACAATTGTGGCTGCCATTCAACACCAGCCCACACAGATCGGACACCAGAATTCCACCAAGACACAAGACGACAAGACCACAAAAGAAACACACGTGTGCTGGCAGCCACAGCAATATCAACAGAAGGCACTCCGCCAGCAGCCGTGGCACAACCGACTGCTGGCACGGATGATATCCGGACAGCACAATCGAGTATTTGAAAAAGAGGTACGTCAATCAGGGGCCATAAAGAGTGCCTCAGCACCCACCCACACAGCTGTTGTGCTCAACTGAGCTTGAAGCAGGCTGTTGTGCTCAACTTGAGCTTGAAGCCAGGCTACAAGTGCAGCAGCTGGATGCGCACATTCATAACATAGGTAAAGGTACGCATGCCGCATGACCACGCCCAAGGTGTTCAAAGCGGACAGCCGCAGGGCCCACAGGACCAGCAGCTGCTCTGATGTGACAGACTCAGACGCAATGCCAGCAAAATAAAATCATACTGGTGTCATCCTCCACCCCGTGTAGCCACCGCCAAAGCCATGTGGCACCAACGGCAGACACATCAAGCAACACCTGATCCACAATATCCAGCCTCCCAACCGATTCCCACCACTCAGCACAGCCGTTTGAAAGCAAGACCTGACAACTGGGCAGGCCTGCACGGCGGCTGCCAGCTAGCGTGAGCTGAACCAAGCAAGCCGCAACACCATCGCCCATCCACAGTACCAAACGTCCAACCGCAAATCTGAACCTCGCACATACATGCAGACTACAGGTGGCCACCAAACGCCACCATCACCTGCAATATCTGCAAACAGACCACGCATTGATGACGCCTTCAGCCAATGCATCGCACAGCCAGCAAGCAACCATACCAACCCAACACCGCCCCCAGGGGTCAGCCGCAGGCTGGGAATGCGCTCAGCCTGCTGCGCAATGCGTCCAAGCCAGCAACCACCCGGTGTTTCAAGCAGCACAACAGCATCAACATGCTGCAAGATAGGGGTGCTGGCAGCGCGCAAGCATGTGCTCCCTGGCATGCTGGGCTGCAGCACATAGCAGAGCAGCAGCAGCAGCAGCAGCAGCAAGCACGCCCGACACAGCAGCCAACAGCACAAGTAGGTGCAATCACCAGTACACGTGCACGCCTTGCGGCCTGCACTACAATTCCAAGAGTTAAAAGACCGCAGCTGGCTGGTCACCCACCTTCAAAAGAGCAGGAGACATGGCAGTAGCTGGCAAACAAGAAAAGCAACAAAAGCGCCAAGCGACAAAGCATGCACAAAACACCCCCTTACACTGCAGGCGCATGCATTGGTACATACCAGATAAGTGTTCAACCTCAGGCCATGGCGTGCATACTCAGCAGCAGCATCGACACGCAGCGACAACTAGCCAGCACTTCCCACAAAGAGCTGGAAGTGGCACTGCACACAAGCACACACGCAGGTCCTCCTGGTGGCAACTCGCCACCGGCTCAAAGTGTCTTCAATGGTGTACAATACAAGGAACCACCAAAGGCCCGCAAGCACAGATATGCATTGTCACCCCACCCACAGCAAGCTGAACAAAGGGTCCGAGGTGACCTCGCACGCAGTACAACTGCACACACACCACACGCACATGCACAAAGCGCTGGAAAGCCCCAAGAAGCAGCAAAGGTTCTGCACCCCTGTCTCTGCTTATGCTGAAGCAGCCATTGCAGCACACAAACACACACTCACAGATGGGGCTAAATGCAGCCCAGCAACCCCCAGCCACAGCTGCGCGCTCAAACTGGCAGTCTTTGGCCATCTGGACAACAGCCCTGACAAGTCTCGTCAGCCTCAACCTTAACTCAACACCCTGCAACTCAACTTGAGTGATTGGGCGTCCTGCCAAGCACAACGCCATGCCAACAGTCATCATCACATGACACGCCATCACTGCAGACTTTCTACTTAGTGTCTTGCTGGAACTCGCTATCACTATCAACCCAATCACGCCCTTCAGCTGACAGGTATACACTGGCTGCTGAACACACACATGCTGCACGCGCAACCGCAACAACAGCACGAGACAAGCAGGTCCCATGGCCCTATAATGGCAGCGGCGTGCTAGCACGACTGCTGTACTGCAACCCCTAGCCAACAGGTATGTTGAAGCTGTGCTGTCTCAAAGCCTGCCGATTGCAAGGCCTCAGCCACTGGTGCTGCATGCTGGAGACGCAACTCCCACTTCCTGACAACGTCCAAGCTCAGTACAGGCAAAGGGCACTGCACACGCGCAGCTGCAATGCGCACAACAAGCAATGTGCCCTGCACACAGCTCTAGAACGTGCACGGCGCCGCATTGTGCGAGGCAACTGAGATTTGTGCCAGACAAGAAATGGATAGAGCAACACAAACCTCGTGTTATGTGGGCACCGTGTGAGTGGGTGCTGTGTCTGCTGCAGACGGGACATGCACACGCATCGCATGCAAAGCGATACTGTGCATCAGCTGAAATGCAACGGCACCAGCAGCTGAGAGCTGTGATGACGCCGCTGTGCGTTGTTTTGTGTGCCTGGCCAAGATGCCTAACCAGCCAGCATGCACCAGCCAAAACATGCAACTATTCCTCCAGCTGCTATCCTACAGCCATGCGAAACTTTGCCCTGCATCAAGGCAACAGAACACTGCTGAACACACTGCAGGCAAAGAGCTGCAACCTGACCTATCAGCACATAAGCATCACCAGAAGAGAAGCTGGCGCCACAAGCTTCATCAGACGCAGCAGTGGCGCCAGCTGTCAACAAAGTATCAGCACAAGCCAATTCAACGCTCTGTCAGCCAACTTCATGCGAAAGTGATGTAGCAGGTCCTGTGATTGCTTCTGCTGTCAATTGACGCACCTTGCACAAGCACTTGGGGCATCCGCAGCCACATGCCACGCCACCCTGCCCAGGCTTCTGACATGACATGTGTCACATGCGTTTGGCCACATGTTAGTGTCACCTTTGCCACTTCTTCGCTTGCCGACGCTTGTCACAGCAGCACCCTCATCCAACACAGGACAGCAAGCGATGTGAACCTGCATACGCAATGCCGTAGATGCAGACTGTACACGGCGGCACTCCCAGCTACCTGCTCGCCGCCCGGGCATCGTCCTTGGGGTGACGCGTGTCGCCGTTGCTGCTGCTGCTGCTCGCATCGCCACTGCCACTGCCACTATTGTTGCTGCTGCTGCTGCCACTGCTGCTGCTGCTGAACATGAAGGGTCCCCCTGATGCATCCAGCAGCGCCTACACAAGCAGGCACAGCAGCGTGTGCATTGTGAAGCTTGTTGAGAGATATGTTGCGTCAGACAACGTGCTACGACACACAACGCTGCAAAAATATGATGCAGCAAACCCCATCTCGACATCCAGGCAGATGGCAGCTACTGAGTAGTAAGCCAGTGCGCAGATGACCCACTAGAAACCTGCAGCTGCCACGCAGTTCCTGCCAAGAGACTCCAGAACCCTTGGGCTTGCCCTGCCTGCTGTGTATACTGCGGTGCTCTGTCGCAACCATGCTGCCCAATGCTTGCTGCCCTGCCCATGCCGTCACAGCCAAGCACAGAACAGCCTCTCGCACCTGCAGCTGCCGAACAATCTCATCAAACTCTGGACGCTGGTGCTTGCCCTGCGCCCAGCACGCCTCAGCCAGCTGCTGGTATGCTGCAGGAGTGCCGGGAGGGAACTGTGGCGGCCCTGCTCGTGCACAACCCTGCGGCAGTCGAGCAAGCAGGGTCATGCAGTGCAGCAGCACATGTGGCCAGGCACAAGATGATGGTCAGGCCCATGCAACACCAGAAGGTGGTGACGAATGCACCTGAACACTGCGCTGAAGGCGCGGTGCACCTTGCCATAACTGCATCGAGTGTGCCGCATACCTGGCAGCAGCACTGCATCACTGTACATGCCAGGCTCTGCGCACGTCCCCGCACTGAATGCACTCCTCCGGGTGCTTTGGGATTGGCCTCTTTGTGAGTGTGCCCTACTGCTTGCAAGGCGTTGGCTTGACTAATGAGCCAGTTCATCGCTACCGCTCCAGGTGCTGCTGCCACCCTGCCCAGCACCGCCTGCATCACGCCAGCGTGGCTGCTGCTGCAGCGGCGAGACCACGCCCTGCTCACCTGTTGACGATTGCCTCGGGCACCATGCCTGCGTACAGGCGCTGGCAGGAGTACAGCTCCCAGCACATGATGCCAAAGGCATACGCGTCCACAGCAGGCGTGACCTTGCTGCCAGCCTGCATTCCGAAGCAGCAGCAGCAGCAGCAGCAGCATTTGAGCACATCTGCAGGTGTCCACAGCAGCCACAACCTTGCTGTCGGCATGAACTGTGAAACATCAAAATGTAGGTAGCAGCTGCAGCAGCAGCAGCCAGCAGCAGCCAGCATGCAAAGAGTGCTGGTTGGCAACACCTGCACAGCAGGCTTGTCTTTGCCGCCGGCCTCTGTAGGTTTTCGACAACGTCCGACAAACAGCCACCAGCGTGTGCATAAAAAGCACGAAGGTTCCTGGCCACCTGCGCAACGCGTCCATGGGTGCCATAAGCGCAGGGCGCGCACCCACATGCTTGCACGCGTGTGCTGCTGTGCGCCCACCTCAAACAGCTCGGGCGCCAGGTGTGTGACGGTGCCGCTGCCGCTCCGGTTGGTGATGTAGTACTTGCCAGCAGCAGCTTCACCAGGCCAAAGTCGCCTGCAGACACAGACCAGACACGCACAAGATGCGCATGCGCTGTTGCAGCCGGAACATTCCGTGTGGTGTGCAACCGCTGTCTGAACAACCCAGCTGTGTGGCTGCCTGCAAACATGTGGCAGCACAGTTTTGAAACTGGGTTTGGCCACGCAGTGCTCCTGGGCAGCTGCAAGACCCAGCCCCTTGTTAAACCTGCTCACCAAGTTTGCAGTCGAACCCCGTTGGGCTGCTGGGGTTGGTCTTCAGCAGCACGTTCTCAGCCTGGTCAGGCATCGCAGCAGAAGCAGCAGCAGAAGCAGCAGCCAATCATCATCAACATTCCGCAGCCACGCTCCAGGAAGCTCAGCCACAAGTCACAGCATACATGTCTGTAGTTTGTGCCAAGCTGCCTGCTCCTGGCAGCCAAATGACCTTGACCCAATACACGCCCAGTGGCGTTCCTGTGCATTGACCGGCCCATAGCTGTGTGCTGCAGCGCCTGAGCGGCCTACCTTGACGTCGCAGTGGATGATGTCCATGCCGTGCAGGTACTGGATGCTGCGCGCAACCTCCAGCAGCACCTGCAGCAGACACACGGACAGCACACGTTTGGTTCTTGACGCTCCATCAGCAGTTGCATGCCAACAGCGACACGAGCAACTGTGCCTAGCCACTGCAGGACAAGCAAGGGCGTGCGCAAGCAAAGGACGACAGCACTCGCCCGCCAATCCTTGTGCGGCATGCAAGCGCTCACCACTGCCAGCCCCTGCTTACAGGGGCTGTTGCAGCTTTCAGGCGAGGCAACGCAGGCGAGGTAATGCTGAAACCAACATATGAAAAGGCTGTTACAGCTCCCAGGCGAGGCAATGCAGGTGAGGCGATGCTGAAATCAACACCAACATATACAGAGGCTGCTGCAGCTCCCAGGCAAGGCACTGCAGAGACCCACATACATGCATAGCCATCGCCAGGATCAGCACGCGCATGTCCATCGCTACAGTGTCGGTCAGCAAGCAGCTTCTGTGGGTGTGGCAAAACATGTGTGCAGTGCCGCAGGAAGCGCCAAGCCCACCCGACCAGCAGAGCTGCGCGCACCGTGACCAGCAGCCGCATGTCCACCACCAGGCCCTTGTTGGCGGTGCGCTTGTGCAGCAGGCCCCGGCGCATGGACTGCCGCAGGTTGCCCTTGTCGCACACCTGGCACGCGACACCACGCAGTGCAGGCACGAGCGTTGGTGTTGTTGCGGGTGTTCACGCACATACACCGTTGCCTGGTGGGTATCATCAGCACCCTGGCTCCACCTGGGCCGACTTCAAGTAAGAGTGATCGATCGGACGATGCGGATGTCTGCTGCAAGGCGGTGTGAACGTGCCTGACCAGCAAGCACCATCGATCTTGGTACGCTGCGCTGTGATGCAGACTCATCTGCTGCCTGTCACATGCTGACAAGGTGCTCATTCTGGGGTGGCGCATGGCATGCGAGATGGTGCTGAATCCGCAGCAGCCACCCTCCTTCTCAGGCATGCAGCGCACCTCCATGACCACGATGTTGCACAACGAGGAGCAGCCCGTCACGAGCGGGATGCTGCCGTCCCAGGCTGGACGGAAGCGCCTGTTCGCGTTGTCAGGCCCTGGCAGCGCGCCAGGCACTGCAACCACGGCAGGCAAACAGACACACAGGCGGGAGCTGAGCACGGGGGCAGGAGGCAGCGGCGATCTGTGCACCTTTCCCCGTTGCCCGGGAGCGCTTTATCACAGTGCAGACCCAGACCGCCCACCGGCCACTGCAGATGGTCAGGAGACAAGCGCAAACTGGAGTAGGCAACCACTCAGCAGGTGGCGAGTCTTACTTCTTGAGGGCTGCCCTGCTGCCCATTCTCCCACAAGGCATCTGCCTCGCAAAAGCCCCGTGTGCTGCTACTCAAACCCCTGCGCCACTGCCCACCCACCCCATCTGCCTCCTTCCGCCCGTCAATGCTGCTACCAACGCCCTGCGCCACTGCGCCCTGCCTCCTGCACCCTTCAATGCTGCTACCAATTGCCTCCAACTGCCCTTGCATGTTGCTGCTACAGCCCTGCCGTACTGCATGCTCAGCCCTGATGCCTCCTGCCACCCTCACATGCTGCTGCTACCAACCCCCTGTGCTACCTGCCCCCCCCCCCATCTCCCCATCTGCCTCATCCTGCCCCGACATGCTGTTGCTGGACCCCTGCCGCACTGCACGCCCGCCCCAGCTCCCTCCCACACTACCCTCGCATGCTGCTGCAACCCCCCTGCGATACTGCCTACCTGCCGCATCTGCCGTCAATTAGCCTCACATGCTGCTGCTAAAACAGCCCCTGCGCCACTGCCGCCTGCCAGGCTGCCTCCTTCCGCCCCATCTGCCTCCTTCTAACGTCATATGCTGCTGGGCCCCTGGGCACCCGCGTACCTGCCTCCTCCACCATGTCTGTGTAGACTGCGTACACGCGCACGACGTTGGGGTGGCGGATGGTGTTCAGCACAGCCATCTCCATGGCGTTCTTCATCAGCTGCCGCTCATGCATCTGCACATACATCACCTGCACACCGCAGGCCACGCAGCAACAACAGCAGCAAGAGCAGCGGCAGCGTGGAGTGTTGTTGGTCAGCACAGCCATCTCCGCAACACTCTCCAGCAGATGCACGTGCATCTGCGCATACATCACATGTAACCGGTTCACAATCCATGCATAGAGCAGCAGCAGGCAGGCAGGGCGGTAAACAGGCACACCTGCAGGGACATCGCGACGGCAATCGTGCAATGGTGCTGTGCCATGCATCGAGAGCCTACATCACCCTTCAAAACTGTGCTGCTGCTGCTGCTGCTGCACAGCCAGTGTCGCAGCCACGCCGCATGCTGTCTGCCGCCAGCCTACCTTGATGGCTGCTGCGCTGCCCTTCCAGTTGCCTGAGAACACGCTGCCAAAGCCGCCTCGCCCCAGCAGCCTGTGCAACTGCAGGTCCTCGATGTAGCCCGAGTCCCTGCAGAGCCACACACGTAGGCAGCACAGAACCGCGGTAGCAGTCGGTTAGATGGTTGCTGCTGGCCACGAGCAGGTGTGCGGCGGGCGGAGTCCCATCTCTAAAGAACGTATAGGACAAACTAGAAGGTTCAATGCAGCCTGCGCAGCTGCGACTTTCTGCAGCAGGTAGACTTGTCGCACCAGGTGTGCCTGCAAGCTCAACAAGCACCAGCAAGGAGCACAATAACAAAGTAACAAAAACGCTTCAAAGTTGCATGCTTGCCTGTGCTGCAACCACGTGCATGCTGCATCGCACCTTGCCCGCCCGCAAGCAGCTGCTTTGTCATATCCTGCTGAGACTGTCCCGCAAGGCTGGCATGCATGCTGTACAGCCTACACCCCCCCCCCCCCCCCCCCGCACCTGTTTTCCTTGTCTCGCACTTTGTCCTTGGAGCGCTGCACCTGCTGCCGCAGCATCTCCACCATGCTGCTGGTTGTCATGGCCTCCCGAATAGCACCGACAGACGGCCCCTGCCGCGTGCTGCCGCCCGCGCTGCTGGCGTGCGAGGGGATGCCCGACCCGAGCTTCAGCAGCGACCCCGGCACCAACCCTCCTGCATGCTCAGGGCGCTGCAGCCCCACTGCAACTGCTGCTGAACAGCAGGAGCCGGCAGGAGCGATGTCAAGACCAGCCGCAGCAGCTGCTGGCACGTCCGGCGACGGCGAGGCAGCCCCGGCCCCAGCCCCAGCCGCGCCAGCAGCAGCGGTGCCCAAGGCAGCACCTGAGGTGCCGGACGCCGTTGAGCTCATGCTTACTGCTCGCCATGGATGGCCGGAAGGGGTGTTGAGTGAACCCTGTGTGCCAGCACACGGCGTTGACGGCTCAAGCCTGGTGCTGCGCCTGCTGTAGCGCTGCAGACCCGTTGCCAAAGTATGAAACACGAGCAGGGCAGGAAACTCCAGGGCCTCAGAATCACCATAACTGTGCTAGCGCTTGCGCTAGGTGTAAATGTGCCACTTGAAGTACAGCCGTGATACAGCTGGCTGACAACATTCGCAAAACCCACATAGTTTGCACTACACCCGCTGCCAGAAGTGCAACCGCCTGGACTATGCTGCATGCTGCCCCAGCTGCCGCTGCAGCAGCCCACCCACCACCCAGAGACGACGCTGAAACCTCTGCAGGCCCTCCAACAATCGACACCCTGCCCTGCCAATCCTGAGCCCTCGTCTGCATGCCTTGCTGAGCACCGCGCTGCGCTACCACCAATATGCACGCTGTCGTACCGCACTTGCCCTCACCTCAAGCAGATCCACCCAGGCCGCGCCGGCTGCCCCGCCACGTGCTGGCCCAGCTGCCGCTGCAGCAGCGCACCAAGCCCCACCAGCAGCTGCTTGGCTTTGGCAAAGCCAGGCCCTTCGCTCCACGGCTGCTCATGCGTCACATACAGCCCGCCAAAGTGCTGCGTGTTGACCAGCAGCGGCACCACTACAATGCTTGATACAACATCGTCCTCCTCTACAAAGACATCATGTGCAGGCTCGCTGACACCCTGCAGCAACGTGGCAGCAGCAGCGAAGCCAGCAGGCAGGTGAGGCTGCTGCAGCAGCAGTGGTTCATCCGCTGAACTAAGGCAAAGCTTCCAATCCCTACAAGCAGATCGAGAATGCGACCTGGCATCATGTGCAGCGTGCGCACCCTGCAGCAGCAACGCTGCAGCAAAGGCATGCCAACTGGTGCGCAGCATATGAAGCGATGACTTGTAGAGCTAGTGCAATGTGATGGCCCTGAACGGTAAACATCATGCGTGAACTTGCCAACACCCTGGGGCGGCGTGTGTGACAGCAGCCATCGCTGGAACAGCAGACTGCCGAGCAGGCAGGCAAGCAGGCAAGCCGGCAGGCAAGCACAGAGGTGAGCAGGCGGATAGCAAGAGCGTGCCGCTGCAGGAGCTACGCCAACGTGCAATCACAACACTGCGGGTGCAACGTAGGCCACTCGCCACCTCTTTCAGATTGCACCACACAGGAGGAACTCCTTGCCAAATGACCACCTCACCCAGCTATCGGCCACCCAACCCAGCGCCCCACTCGCATGGCCATCCTTCACAACCATCACCACAATAAAAACCATCGCCACGGCATTTGGAGTTCTTTAGTTCCAACGTTCAATGGTGCCTGGTTCCACCGATCAGCTGGCTCGTCTACACTTCCAGCTCAACCAGTTTGCAGACTCCTGCATGCAGGAGCATGGACAGCACGGCGGCATGCCACACCTCCAGGTATGAGACCGTGTTGCGCACAGAGCGCGGCGCCTGTCGCTCCAGGGCATCAAGCAGCAGCGTGTTGTCCGCGTTGATGCGCAGCAGCGTGAAGTCGTCCTCAGCTGCTGCTGTGATGGCTATGGATGAGCCGTCGCTGATGCTGCGCCTGAGCGGGGCCTCTGCAGGAGAGGTGGTCGATGCGTCACAACGGGGCAGTGCAACACGGGGCAGTGCAGTGTTGATTGATGCAGAGTAAAGTGAAAAGACACCAGCAGGGCCAGGTGCCCACACAACCTGCAGATCCTGTCGCAGCATGCCTGCGTAACTCGCAGGAACTCGCCTGGCACACAGAGCGCACACCGGCTGTCGCGCCCGTGTGGGCTGCCAAGCCCGGCAACTGGCAGCATGTCCTGCTGTACTGCAGCTACTGTTGCCGCAGGCGGTGCAGCTGCTGAATCCTGCAGCATCTGCGGGCAACATATATAGAAGAGCAAGCCTGTGCGGTTTGCTTTTGTTGGCCAGTAAATCAGCCACGCCCACCAGTGCCCCCGCCCCAAAGCAACCAGGAACGCACCTGCATACACCGGCTGCCGCAGCCTGCTGACATCGCTGGCGCTGCTGTGGTGCTTTGCATGCAGCAGCAAAATGTGCTGCGTGTCTGGCTCAGCAGGCCCAGCTTCACTCCCAGCGTGAGGTTTGTGAAGGAGCTCAGCAGAGGGCCAGCAGCCTGCGCCAACACGAGCGCAGCGGTCCTGTGAGCCACGCACAAACTGCTGAAACACCAGTGCAAACCAGAGCCTGGGGTGCTGTTGTACTGATGCAACACAGTACAGTTACCCACCCTGCGTACAGCCCAACCACATCCTGTCTGGTGTTGTCCAACTGCTGGGTTCACAAGCATTGTGGTTGTAAAGCTGCAGCAAATGATGAGGGTGCTGCGACTGTACATGCCCCAAGTCACGCCCAGAATCACCCCACCCTACCCTTCTGCAGGGCACACGCCGTGCAGCCCGCACGCACCTGCAGCAGCATGGTGACAAAGCCGCTGCTGCTGCGCGTGTCCTGCAGCCGCACCAGCAGCTCGACCAGCTGGCTCATGATGGGCGTGCGCAGCACTCGAACCAGCCCTGTGCACACAATGCTCAGCAGCAGCTCCCACCTGCTTGCAGGACAGGCAAGAGCAGCAGCAGCAACAGCAGCAGAAAGCACGGTGGTGGATGGAACCAGCCATGACCAGCAAGGTGACAACAGCACACTTGAGCATTCCTGCAAGCGCCATGCCGAAGGCTGGCGAGCTTCGCCGTGCTCACCCATACATTGGTCCAGCCGCCGCCATGATCTCTCAAACATGCAGCAACTGCAGGCGCGGCAGCAGCACCCACCAGTACTCCATGAAAGCACTGTGTCGCTTGCTAGCCAGCCCAACCACCCCCAGCAGACCATCTTGCCCTGTCACGGGCACAGCCATGAACGTGCGTAGACCCCCCTCCTGGTACAGCAGCTTCCAGTCCTGCAAGAGGGCATCAAGCAGCAGGTACCAACTAATGCAAGCTGCAGTTGTCATCAAAACAAGGGAGGCACTCAAGCTTGCATCCGAATGTGCAGATGTGCCAGTCCTGCAAGAAGGGCAGGCAAAGCTTGAAACTCCTGACATTGACCTGACAACAATGCCCATGCACGTCACGGTATACTTGGTCTGCACAGCATGGACACACCTGGCAATGTTCATCTACAATGGCAAACCAACGCTTCTGCAGACATTACACCACGCAAAACAACCCACCTCAGGCAGCGCTTGTGCCTCTGCATCTGTTGCTGCTGTGCGGTACAACGCCTGTGGCAGCGTGCGCTGGACTGTGAACCATCCTGCAGAGGTGCTTCCACCCCGCTGTACGAGCTGCTGCTGCAGCAGCGCATTTGCGCCAGCACCCTGTGCTGTTATCAGTACAGCCACCCCAGGCTGGCCGCAGCAGGCACTCAAGCTGCAGTTGCATAACAGACAGTACAGGCAGTTGAAACGCGACCGAGACGATGTTAAGACATGCAGCAGGTCACAAAGTAAGGTGTTCACGGAGCGCTGCTGTCCTCCTCTGCTCTGTTGCTGCTGGTTTTCCTGTTGCCAGCATCTGAGTATGAACAGGATTACAAGCCACAGTGTAAGCACCACGGCAACTCAATGCTGGCTGCATGATCCTTCAGCTTCAAGCATGCCCGTTGCTTTGGCGTCAAGTCGAGCAAGCATTTGATCTACGCTGGCAGTCAGGTGACATGCGGCTGACAGAGGTGGAGGACAGCACACACGCACCTGACAGCATCTGCAGCTGCATTGCCAAGTGCCCCCAGCAGCACCTTTGTCGCTTCATCACACGCCTCAGGCCCCTCCGACCCGCTGAGCAACAGATCCTGCAGGATCCCCTTCACCTACACCAATAGCAGTTGCAGGAGACTTGCAGGGCAGCTGTATGCAGCTGGTAGCAGCAGAATGCTTGGTACTAGAGAGACAGGCCAGCCGCAACGCAGGCAACCCTTTGCTTAACTGGACACGCTAAGTGCATATACGGGTGTAACCAGCATGGAGACCTGGCCTCAAAACTTGAGGTTGCAGCACTACCTATTCTGCTCACACCTTCTGCATCACAGGGGTCTCCTGCTGGGCTGCTTGTGTCTGAGCTTCATCCTGGAGTGCTTCCTGTGTCCTTGATCTGTCCGTGGCATCCACGCTCAAGGCACTGACGGAGGAAGCCTGCTTTCGTTGCGATTCGCTGAAATCAGATACCTCCGGCTTTGATGGCGCGCACCCCATCGTGTTGATACTTGTGGACTTTGAATGCAAAGAATACTTCAGCCCATGCTGATAAGACTCAACACTTGGGGCCGAACTCCAAAGCGTTCTGTCATCATCTGCATCTGGCTCGTTCGTAGCCTTCTATAATTCCAACGGTCGCATATAATGTGGAAGATACTTGGTTACCACACTGAAGCGACACCGACGACGCCCAAAACCGCGAGGATATAAACGGGCAGCGTGCAAGCAACTTCAGAAAATGCCTGAGTCTGCATGCTGCCGTGAAAGCAGCTGCATCATGTGAGAGGGATGGCATGCGTAGGCCCACAATAGCACCACTTTACAGTTGGATCAAGGGGACATCTTTGTACATGCACACAAGTGACATATGCACAAGTGACCTATGCACACCCCTGGGATAAACTTGCACCGGAATGCGTGCCTGCATGGCACCCCACTCGGAGCACCAGGAGAACTTGGGCGGGGGCCTCCTGGCCCAGCATTGCTCGAGGAAGTTGTGCATCTACCTGGAGTCCAGGAGCCCTTCTTTTACATTCTCACAACTTTATCGGCCGCCGGCTCAACCTTGCTTGCAATTGCAGACAGATTCCCAAATTGCTATTCAAGTACATACTGATGCTCAAGCAAAAAAACAGCTGCTTGCGCAGACTGGGGCCAGCGCGCAAATTTCCGCGCTGTTTAAACAGCTGATGAGGGCGACAACTGCCCACCAAAAGACACTGCAAAGCACACAGACACTGTATGCAATGCTGTTCAGTCTTTCGACTCTGTCTGCAATTTACCCTTTATAACCGACTATAGCCACCAACCACTCCATCAGACGATGCTGTTGTACCGTCAATAGAGTGTCGCCACAGTTCATCATGAACTTAGAGTCCCCCCCCCCCCGGGGGCTTCACTTACGGCGCAGCCACTGTCAGCGCTGGGCAGCATCGGGCGTGCCCCGCTTTTTGAACACCACACCTCCCTAGGGTCGAAGAAGGTACCTACCAGCAACACTTGAGCGATTGATTCAATATGTTCTGCCTGCTGCTGCATCTGCTGCTCCATGTGCTCTGTAAAATCCTGGGACGCTGCAGCTGCTGCTCCTTCTCTGCGGCTGCGCATGACATCTTCTACATCAGCTTTGGCCGCTGGCACAGCAACAACTGCGACGAACGCGATAGAAACGGGGCTTCACTGGGCAACTCTGCCGCAACCGCTCGAATGCATGAACTGAGGTGTTCGTAACTGATCAGTAACGTTCGTGTCTGGATACGGAGACAAAATCTGACCACGTCAATAGAATGTCGCACTGTCACGAAGGCATGTTACGGCCAGCGGCCGCTGGAGCAGTTGAGGCCTCAACTCCTAGGATCGGTTACTACCGGTGCATGGCCGGAACGGCGTTGTCGTCGACGCTGATGTAAATAACGGAAGTAACTCATCAGTTACTGATGTGCCCAAGGTAATTAGTGCGGGCGCCTGGTCAGCTCTTGCCTTCGAGGTCTGACGGACTGCAGTCTGACGGAGCTGGCATCCTCGGAACAAAATTTGGGGTGTGTTGCGAACACAGATGTATGTTTGGTAGTCATCAGTAGTAAGCAGCGGAGCACGTTCGGATTACTAAGTGTGGCTCGCCGCTGCTCTAGGATCGCTTTCCCTCAATTCCGGGACCCGGGCGGCTGTGGGACCCAACTCGGTTGGATGTGGGTACCACTATTGACTTGACTGCATCTCAGAATTTCCGCGCTTTTGGAGATGACAAACCTATAGGTGGGTAGGGAGGCCTCCACTCTCGTCCTTGCAATGCAGGTTAACTTGCCTGGCATGAACTCAACTGGACCATCATGATCAGCACTCATCATCATCATCATATTACCCATTCAAGCCATAGCATCAGCGCCATCGGCCCCGCGCCCCACCGGGGCGGAAAGAGGAGGGAGCACTGCTCCAGAATGTTTGCATGCATTGCGCACATCCCAAGACTTGACAAGAAAAGCAGCAATACACGGTGACACCATCAGACATCTTCCAGAACTGCCCCAAATATCATCAGATACAAAACGCAACACCTTGATTGACGAATCAGCCATGGACAAAACGCTGCGCAACTTTTCAACGCAACCAGGCAGGGATCTGATCTCAGCAAACATATCATCCCTCTGAGCAGAAGTAGCAGGGCAATCAAACATGAAGTGTGACAAAGACTCAACTTCTGCACCACAACAAGGACATCCTGAAGTGGAGTTAGCTCTGCGACCGCCAAACTGACTAGTACGCTCATGTACACACAGACAACCCATACGAACACGCAACAGCAATTCAATACCACGTGGAATTGCCACTGAACGCAAGTACGGCCTAGGCCTCCTGAAACCCATAGCATCAACATGAGAGGGATGCACATGAGCCACATACCGACTCAGAGTGGAGTGTTCCAACGTTTCACATGCAATCCTTTCAGCATGTAGTGTCTTGACCTGCTTGTTGACATGGCTCTTGCACGCACTGGCTCTGCCTTCCGGGGTCACAACATTCACACCATACTTGCACAGCAGGCTCTGCACATACTTGTGCCACGGTGTCACCGCCACAGCACCACTAGGACGCCTCCATTCAGCTGTAAACACTTGATTTGGCAGCCGAACGCCCTGCATACGCTGAATCCTGTAGTAGTACTCCAAAGCCCTCTGATGAAGCCACATATGCAACGGTTTCACACCCCATTCTGCCAAGAGAGCTGAAGAGCATGGGCGCTCCTTGCCACAGCGCATTGCGCATTTGATGATGTCTGTCTGCACTTTGTCAATCAGCTGCAGTTGCCTAGCTGTGGACGGAAACCAAACCTCACTGCCATATTCGACAATGGGACGGACACACGTCAGCAACAGTATGCGTTTAACCTCCACACTGATGCTGCGGCTCTTCCAAATTGGCATGAGCGCACCCTTCACACGTTGCACCTTAGCCAGCATCTTCTCAAAATGTGTGGTCCATGTACAGGTATTGTTGAACCACAGGCCAAGATAGCAGTACTCCGATACAACAGGCACAGGGACATTGTTCCAAACAATGCCGGAGTCGACCAGCTGGCTGGTCTGTCTTGCTGGGAGCACATGCATGACGGCAGACTTCAAGCTGTGGAGCTTGAAGCGCCACTGGCAACTGTAATTGTAGACAGTTGCAGCCACAGCCTGAACTTCAGACAGAGACCCGCAGACAGCAACAAAGTCATCAGCCTGCATGGCTGCCACAACTTGGCCTGCAGGTTCGTCACGAGGGCCCATGAGGGTAACGCCAGGGTGCTTTGCATGCACGTCACGCAGCAAGTCGTCGATGAACAACAGGTACAGTGTGGGCGAAATAACATCACCCTCATGCAGGCCAAGGTCGCAGGTGAACCTATCCGTGGTGCAACCCTCATGAGACACCACACGCTGCGCGCCCTGATACATGATCAGCACTGTGTCAACTGTGTCACAAAGTCAAGCGTTACACTTGGCGGTGTTAGCAGCGTCAACATTGAAATCAATCAAGGCATATGCATATGATGCATCATGATGCACTACATGTGTAGTGCATGCCATGCCATGCAAGGGGGCCATGCAATGCAGCACTGTGCCGGGTCCCAGCATGGTGGCCATGTAGTACATGGCATGTCATCATCATCATCATATTACCCATTCAAGCCATAGCATCAGCGCCATCGGCCCCGCGCCCCACTGGAGCGGAAAGAGAAGGGAGCACTGCTCCGGAATGTTTGCATGCATTGCGCACATCCCAAGACTTGACAAGAAAAGCAGCAATACACGGTGACACCATCCGACATCTTCCAGAACTGCCCCAAAATCATCAGATACAAAACGCAACACCTTGATTGACGAATCAGCCATGGACAAAACGCTGCGCAACTTTTCAGCGCAATCAGGCAGGGATCTGATCTCAGCAAACATACTATCCCTCTGAGCAGATGCAACAATACATGGCATGTATTGTTGCAGCTGCTCACACTACCGCGGTCGTAGTGACAGTGACTGTGACACAACAAAGAGTTGGTGCTGCTCTTGATATTAATGGTGGACCATTGGTTGCCATGATGATCATGGTCGATGCCAGTAACGAGCAGCAGCCCACTAACCTAGCCGGAAAAACTGTACAAAAAAAGCAGGCATTGACGGGTGGCACCCGCGCCCCCTCTGCAAAGCTGCTTTTATTCATTGGCATCTGTAAGCAATGCTGGCTCCACCCACTGTTCCGCTGCATGCACTGTTGAGCACATTGACCGCACCAGAGTCCAATTAAGTTACTTTAAACATACTTGGGGGCACCATCCATTATTACCAAATTACCGAATTATCTGTGCAGATGCCACTGGCAGTCAACAGTGCTGTACTGCATATCTGTCGAGCTGTGCATCGTGCCCTGAAAGGTGGTCAGTGGTGTAGCATCATGCACAATCATGACTATTTTACTACCCTTGGCGCGTATACCACTGGATTCCGAGTATCACTTGCCAAATTAGGGCCACTGGCCCACCCCGTAAGGAGCCACACATTGGCTCATGTCCACTGTCTCAGCAAAACCAAAGGGGGGAAGGGAGGCAGAGCATGCCCAAGCAGCAACAAACATACAGTTTGCATCTGCATGCATGCAGTGCTGTTTTTCTTTCACATATGATTAATGTTGCCAAAAATCCGTATCAGCACAAAACAACATGATTTTGGGCACAGCCTCCAGATTCCCAAACAGCCAGGATTGGGCATTTGCTGGAGGCTCTAGCGCACTGGCGTGCTGCCCGCTGGCTAGCAACGCCGGCTCCTGACTACGCATGCGAACATCCGTCTTCCACTACGCCACTGCACGGCATCATGACTAAGTACTGGTAAGTTACCAATGTACACAATTGTTTGACCAAACAAGTGGTACCGTACACCAATGCTGGCGGCATTGCATTCTAGGGCGGCTGATGGTGGGCCCGCGGCCGTGGCGGCAGCTCCCCATGCCCAGCAGCAGCAGCAGCAGCAGCGCTAGGTGCGTGTGCTGAAGCTGCTGCTCTGCAGCTGCCACACTGCCCTGCTGCTGCTGCTGTTGCTGCTGCTGCTGCTGCTGTTGACCGCCACCTGCAGGCGCCGTCTTGTTGCTAGGTGCCCTGCTGCCGCTTGCCCCGTCACCGCTGCTGCCTTGGCTGCTGCCACCGGTGCCACCTGCTGCTGCTGCTGCTGTTGCTGCGTCTGCTGGCTGCTTTGCAAGGCTCTGCGCCAGCTTCTCCCTAAGGCCCTTCTTGGGCCAGTTGTCGTCCTCCTCGGGGTGGTCCTCGCCTGCAGCAGCAGCAGCAGCAGCAGTGGCAGAAGGGGGCAGCTTGAACAGCGCGAACAGTATGCTCCTGACGTCACAGGTCATCAGCGGTGGGATGCTTGCTTGGCATCCGCGAACCGTGCTAAGCTGCAACTGTGCGCCTGATGAAGCCCTGCAAGACTCTGTTGCTTCAAAGATTTGCCACGAGTCACGCCGTGCAGTGCACTGCTGCTGCAGCCAGCCAAGTGCCGGGTCGCACCTGGCAGCAGCAGCGCCAGGTTGCCTCTGTGTATGAGCTCTCCCTCCGTGTGGTAGCCCAGCAGCGCTGCCAGCTCAGGCGTGTGCTTGCCCATCATCATGGACACCTCCTGCAGACAGAGGCATGCGTCAATGAGCCAGTACATGCACTGACTCTGATGGCATTCAACGGAACATCAGAACTGCAAAGGTGTGCACCCGCACAGCCCATCAGCAGCGGCACTGCATGCACTGCTGCTCAGCGAACATCGCATCTGCTACCAAGTACCGGCATACAGTGTGCATGATGTCTGGATTAATATTCACAAATAACCAATGCAGCAAACTGCCGCGCACCTTGCTGTCAAAGTTGGACAGTCCCCTAGCAAACTCATGACCTGACTCATCACACAACGACACAGCATCCTGCGCAACAGCAGCAAAGTTCAACAAGGTTAAAGCGCAGCAGCAACAAGGTTCATTCAGGTTATACATCAGCAACGGAGCACATAGCCCACCGCAGTCAGCAGGGGCAGCACAGCATGCTTCAGCTGGCACCAAAGCACCCACTGGGTGATGGCCACATGATGTTGTGTGTAGCAGTCGTATCGCGCGCCAAGTCAGCACGAGTAACTTGCGTGCAACTGCAGCACATGAAACTGGCCACGCAACCCGCCACGCAACCCGCCCCACCTGTGCTGAGAAGTCTCCCTCCACCCTGATCACGCCCACTGGGAACAGGCTCTTATGCCTGTCCCTTATCGCGTGCTTTGCACCAGCATCCATCCACATGCGGCCACGCACAGGCACTACAGGCAGCAGCATCAGCAGCAGCAGCAGCAGCGCATCACATGGATGCATCAACGTGTGCTTGAGGACCCCGCCACGCAGCTGCTGGGTGATGCAGTCCTGATGCCATGATGGGCTCCATGCAAGCGCTGCCAATGCCTTTTTTTACCGTCTGCAACACATCATGGGTGCCGACAAGCATCCACCAATGACAGGTATTCAAAGGTGAACTAATCAGAGAACGTGCTACAAAACGTGTCATGACACGTGTCGTGCGCCTCAACTGTGGTGCTGCAGTGCTCGCACCTGACAGCAGCCAGCGCTTGCGACCCTTCAAGCTGCGCTGCAGCGGGATGAAGCGCGTGCCCTGCTGCGCACCGCCCAGGATGTCCACGATGCCCTCCGGCTTGGCGCTCGTGCAGATCACAAGGCAGCAGCCCGCCGCCGTTGCAATGCGCGCTGCCGTGAGCTTGGTGACCATGCCGCCTGTGCCCCACTGCGTGCCGGCAGTAGAGGTGTCTGCTGTGAGGGCGGAGATGTCTTCTACTTCATGGATGGGCGTTGCACTTGGGTTGATCTGCAGCGCAGGGCAAGAACAAGGAGCAGCAAAAGAACATCAGTCGAACGAAGAATTCAAGGACAAGCGAAAGGGTTTGCACTGTTGATGTTGGTCAGGCAAACAGAGCACAAGGGCATTTGCCATCATTTGGTGTTGCTGTGAGCCTCGTGGCTGGCCCCCACGGGAGAACAGGCGGTCAGCGTCAGCAGTCAAACACCCGCATTGCAGAACCTGGTTTTCTTTTAGGTGCTCCTGATCGGCAGGCTCTGCATGGCTCGCAAGCATAGCTGTGCAACAAACCAACCCCTTTATTTGATATCAGCGGAGAGCAGTTTTCAACCTCGGTTACAAGGCGCAGGTAACCAGCCGGACCCAGCAAGGCCTCGAGCACACTTAGTCTATGCATGCACTGTCTCAAAGCGTCCTACCTTGGGGTTGGCTGTGTACAGTGCATCGACATCCGTCATGAGGAACAGGTAGTCTGCTTCTACCAGTGTGGCTACCTGCGCTGACAGCGTGTCATTGTCGCCGAAGCGCAGCTCCTGCACCGCCACAGTGTCCTGCAGGGGGGGGGGGGAAATTGGCAAGGCACGTGGTATTGTCACTATTTTTTGTGACGCTGTGGCAAGGGTGCCATTGAGCGCAGCTGACAGCGTGTCAGCATCAGCCAAGCCCAGCTGGTGCACAGCCGCAGTGTCCTGCCGGGTGCAATGAAGGGGAAGCAGCACGGCACACAACAGCGCAAATGAAGGAAGGCAGCAAAGTCAAGCAGTGTGTGTCGGTGTGCTGCAGGGCTGCACATTGAAGGTGTTATGCATCGGCCCAGCGGCACAAAGGCCTGCGATTCACAAAATGCGGACATAGCAGCACGCCACTGCGAAGCAAGCGCGTGCATCCTTGACAAAGTCTGCATGCCCAGCAACGCACGGGCCGCATGACGCACCCTGCTTACTAGCCACGCACATGTGGCTGTGTAGTGCTGCCAGCTCAGCAAGCAGGGTAGGCTGTGCTGGCAGGTGTACGGGGCGGCTGCGCGCCACTCACGTTCTCGTTGACCACGGGGATGGTGCCGAATGCCAGCAGCTCGGTGAAGGTGTTGCGGGCGTTGATGTACTGGCTGCGCTCAGCCAGGTTGTCCAGCGTGAGCAGCACCTGGGAGCACGTCTGCGGCAGCAGCGGCGGTGAGCAGAGCAGCGCAAGGCCAGGGCAGCAGCAGGAACCTTCACCAGCATGTTGAGGGGTTCGCGTCTGTGCTGCTGGGCAGGAGCAGGGGCAAGCCTCCGCGTGAACCAGCTGCTAAAAGGTTGCACTCTGCCACTGCCGCTGGCTATTGTGCTCAGCCATACTTCAGCTGCAAAACAAGGTCCGTCATGCACTGCGGCTCACCATCCCAAGTGCGTTGAGGATGTCCTCGTAGTAGCGCATGAGATGCACCTGTCCGATTGCAGCCAGCGCCTGCTTTTGGGCCAGCTTGGTGGGCCGCTGCTTCAGGCCCAGCCGCTGACAGCCCACACCCACTGCACCGCTGCTGACGATGATGACATAATGCCCTGCAAACAAAACACAACAGAAGGCAGCAAGTACGCAGCTGGTGCAGGGCAGTGGAGGCAGCGACTGCAGCCGGTGTGCCGGACTCTAGCGGACCAAGTACAGCCCAGCTGTCACATGCAACTGTCGTGTCATGCCGCTATTGCGTCATGCCACTGCCGCATCAATAAACCAGCTGTTGACTAGCCAAACAGCACCACAGCTACCTTGCTGCTGATGCAGCGTGCCGTGTCAGAACTGCTTACCTTTGGCATGCAAGTCACGCACTACCTCACACACGCGAGACAGGCTGCTCATGTTGAGTGTGCCATGCTGCTCATTGATCAGGCTACTGGTGCCAATCTTGATGACCTGCAAGATTGCCATTGTGTAATGTGAGTGGCAACATAGCCCCT
Source organism: Scenedesmus sp. NREL 46B-D3 (assembly GCA_014080715.1). NCBI lineage: Eukaryota > Viridiplantae > Chlorophyta > Chlorophyceae > Sphaeropleales > Scenedesmaceae > Scenedesmus > Scenedesmus sp. NREL 46B-D3. Next base: position 349,631 of record JACERP010000058.1, read on the forward strand.
TCACCGAGGCAGAATCTGCTCAGGCAGGTACCACCATCACCCACAATGATAAGCTTGTCTGGTGTGGTGTGCAGTGCTGCCTTACGGATGAAGGCACACGCTTCATGTTGCCGGTTGTGTTCAACCAAGGTGAAGTTTGGTATCAGCAAGTTGTGTCGAAGTCTTTGGCGACCGAGGCAGAAGTTCTATTTGCAGCAACTTCGTTACGAGGTGTGCCAACGTGTCGGCCAGAGATCCCGGAGAAGCAGAGATGCAGATTAGCAGCGTTCAACGACGTGTCAGCGCAATTTAACGTTTATGTTGCTCAGCACGTCAAAATGTGGCTTGTTGCCATGCATGATTGCCTACAGCACAGTGTTGCTGCTCAATGCAGCAATGTAGGGTTACTGTTTGTTTGTTAGTTTCCTTGCCAATACATACACGTGGCGGCTGCCCGGATCAGATGAAATTCAGTGCCAACAACACACATGGGGGCGGAGTTACAATATCAAAATGATGCCACAGCCCCCCACAAAGGCATCATTTGCATGCATGCAGTGCTGTGTCCTATCACAAAGGAGCCAAACCAGGCTCATGGGGTCCACAACATCCAAGAAAGTAACCAAACTAATTCGCAACCTCACTCAGCTCTGTAATTCTGATTCTAAGGCAGTTGTTTCAATCAGAAGCACAACATGCGCCATAGCAGGATCAGTCTAACCACAAAACAATAGGGGATGAAAGCAGCCACACTGCTCTGCCTCTGCTGGATGAAGCCAGCCAACACTACCATCAGGCACACCGCAAATCATGGGCAATACAGTACAGTATAACACAACACAATAGTACAGGACTGAACACGCCTCCAGCGTAGCCAATCAAACCGCTCACGAGGGTGAGCTCATGATACCAGTTTAACCAGTGTATGTATTACCTGTCCAGTTGTTAACCTGTGCTGTTTGGTTCTCACGATGCCGCCAGGCTGGCAGTGGTAACACAGCGTGATGACATTTCAATGCGGTCCATCCCCAGCCTCCCCCAGCATTGCTGCGCAATGTGCAGCTTGTCGTACCAGCTCACTTCTCTGCTGCTGCTGTTGCCCCTTCCAGTACTTGCCCACCACCCCCAGCGTCAATGCTGCCAGTGCTAGTGCCAGTACCGCTCCCAGTAAAATACTGCTGCTACTACTATTTCTTCCTGCCTGCTGCTTTGCCGCCGCAGCTGCCTTCTCGTTACAACAGGGAGATCTGCCTCCTGCTCGTGGTGTGAACCACCTGCTGCGGCTGCTCCTGCTTCACACCGCTCTCAGACACAGTTTGTGCTGCTCTCAGTGATGAACCACTGTAGGTGATGCGAGCCGGTAGTGCGCTTCAAAAAACAGCCGTGATGCTGTACGCCTCAGCATCCAAACATCATACAACACACCATTCTGGCGGCACACAGATTCAACGCAGCTTGTGGTGGGCCGCTGGCAGCGGCGGCAGCTCTCCACATGGAGCAGCAGCAGCGGCTAGGTGCCTGTACCAAAGTTGCTGATCTGCAGCTGCCTTGGTGCCGTTCTGCTGCTGCAGCTGCTGCTGGCCGCAACTTGCAGGTGCCGGGTTGCTGGTAGGTGTCCAGCTGCCATTCGCCTCGTCATTGGTGCTGCATTGGCTGTTGCCGCTGGCACCATCTGCTGCTGCTTTTGCTGCGTCTGCTGGCTGCTTTGCGAGGCTCTGCGCCAGCTTCTCCCTGAGGCCCTTCTTGGGCCAGCAGTCGTCCTCCTCAGGGTGGTCCTCGCCTGCAACCCCAGCAGCAGCAGCAGCAGTGGCAGCAGGTGGTTGAGCAGATTGGCCGGCATGAACAGTTTGTGTACAGAATGCAAGCTGCAGCGCCTGACGTCACAGCTCTCACTCCTGTGCGTATGTGCGCAGCTCAGCAAGCTCGTGCAAGCTGGATCAATGCAAGTCGTGCAATGCTGTGGCCTGCTGAGGCTACTACTACTGCAGCCAGGGATGCGCCATGACTCACTTGGCAGCAGCAGCGCCAGGTTGCCCCTGTGAATGAGCTCTCCATCGGTGTGGTAGCCCAGCAGCTCTGCCAGCTCAGACGTGTGCTTGCCCATCATGAGGGAAACCTCCTGCAGACACAGGATTGCAGTGCACAACAGCCAGCTGAGTACATGTTGCAACCTGAGGGCATTGAACATGCACCACCCATTTGTGATGACGTGCAGGAGATGAGCCATTGATCTTGTCAGGCATAGCAGTGCAGAAGTGGTCTTGCATGCAGATGCAGGTGCCTGCATTCGAATCAACAACAGCCCAGCCATCTTGCCGCGGGCTGTCACTGACATGAGACATGCTTGCAGAAGCATGTGTGTTTGGGGGTCAAGGGGCTGCAGAGAAGTGACAGGACTGCTTGAAGATAACAGCGCAATGAACTGCATGCACTGCTATACAGCAGGCATTGCATTGCCACCAAGCACAACTAAAGATTGCACTTGACGTATGCATCATACTCTTGACACGCAGTTGCGGGAAACAGCCGCCCACCTTGCTGTCGAAGTTGGCCAGTCCCCGAGCAATCTCTTGGCCTGACTCGTCACACAGCGACACAGCGTCCTGCACAACAGCAGCAACAGGATACACCCAGGGTGAAGGACAGCAGATAAGCACGCAGTGCAGTCCAGTCGAGGATAGCACATGCTGCACCAGGCATACATTTCATAGGCAAAGACGCTGCTCAGCATGAGTACCTGGTATGGGTGATATCGACATGTGTGCAGCACATGCAACACTTGCTTGCTAAGTCACAATAGCATGCATGCATGTGCAGCACATGAAACTGGCCGCGCAACCCGCCCCGCCCCTCCCACCTGTGCTGAGAAGTCTCCCTCCACCCTGATCACGCCGACCGGGAACAGGCTCTTGCGCCGGTCCTTGATTGCGTGCATTGCACCGTCGTCCATGTAGATGGACCCGCGCAGAGGCACTACAGGCAGCAGCAGCAGCAGCAGCAGGGGCAGCAGCAGGAGCAGCGTGTTGAATACCAGGCTGCACCATTGTGTGCTTGTGAAACACGCCACCCAGCTGCTGGGTGATCCAGTCCTTTGGCCATGCTGGAATCCATGCAAGGACTTTCAACATCTATAGTTGGGTGCCAACAAGCATCCACCATACAAAAGACGCCAATCTCAACAGAAGTGTGTTACATGGTATGTCATAAACACTTCTTATTGACACTTGTGTAAAATGTTCTTTCTCGCACCTGACAGCAGCCAGCGCTTGCGGCCCTTCAAGCTGCGCTGCAGCGGGATGAAGCGCGTGCCCTGCTGTGCACCATCCAAGATGTCCATGATGCCCTCCGGCTTGGCGCTCGTGCAGATCACAAGGCAGCAGCCTGCCGCCGTTGCAATGCGCGCTGCCGTGAGCTTGGTGACCATGCCGCCTGTGCCCCACTGCGTGCCGGCAGTAGAGGTGTCTGCTGTGAGGCAGGAGATGTCTTCGACCTCGTGGATGGGTGTTGCAGTTGGGTCGATCTGTAGCGCAGGGCAAGGGCAAGGAGCACAACAACAGTAGTGAATGAGTTGCAGAAGGCAACAGCGTAATGTGGATTACTGTATGTTGGGAAGGCAAACAGAGCACATGTGCACTGGAAGTAATAGGACCTTTGCTATAGTGGTATGCTTGCAACTACCAGGGACACAAGCGGTAAGACCCGACAGGCTAACACATGCACTCCAGCAGCTGACTGAGGGTGCTCCGCATCAGCAGGCTTTGCATTGCTTGCAAGAACAGCTGTGCAACACATCCAACCCGTTGCACTAAGATCAGCTGTGCGTGTGTCAATGTCCTATGTGAGGAACAGGGAACCAGCCAAAGCCAGTGTGGCACCAAACGCGCTGATGTTTCCTGCACATGCACTGTGCGAAAGCGCCTTACCTTGGGGTTGGCTGTGTACAGCGCGTCGACGTCCGTCATGAGGAACAGGTAGTCTGCTTCCACCAGTGTGGCCACCTGCGCTGCCAGCGTGTCGTTGTCACCAAAGCGCAGCTCCTGCACCGCCACAGTGTCCTGCAGGGGGCAAAACAGAGAGGCACATGTTATTGTCCCGGTTGTAACACAGTTGTAACACTGTCGCAACTTGGACAAGCCTGCCAGAAGCAACCTCGAATGCCCGCTCCGGCATGCATCAGCCCGCGCTGCACGGCCAGGCTGTCACAACACCGTTCGCAAGGTTTTGATTGCGCACAGCTGACAGGTGTACGGGGCGGTTGCACGCCACTCACGTTTTCATTGACCACGGGGATGGTGCCGTACGCCAGCAGCTCAGTGAAAGTGTTGCGCGCGTTGATGTACTGGCTGCGCTCAGCCAGGTTGTCCAGCGTGAGCAGCACTTGGGAGCACGTCTGCGGAAGCAGCGGCGGTGAGCAGAGCAGCACAATGCAACAGCAGGAATCTTCATAAGCATGTTGGAGGGTTGTGTTTGTGCTGAGGGCAACCACAACGGCCAAGCCTATGCACACATCAACCAGCTGGCAAACTAATCAAATAATTTGGTATGTCTAAGCCAGCTGCACACTGCCACGACCGCTGGCTGTTGTGCTTAGCCTAACTTCACAACAGGCGCAAGATGTGCATTGCACAAAAAAGCACCCCGGCTCACCATCCCAAGCGCAGTCAGGATGTCTTCGTAGTAGCGCATGAGGTGCGCCTGCCCAATGGCAGCCAGCGCCTGCTTCTGGGCCAGCTTGGTGGGCTTTTCTGAAAGCCCGAGCCGCTGACAGCCCACACCCACAGCGCCACTGCTGACAACGATGACATAGTGGCCTGCAAACAAAACACAACAGAAGGCAGCGGTGGTAATGCAGCTGGTGCAAGGCAGCGGAGGCAACGCATGCTGCGGGGTGTGCCAGAACAAGCGCATTGACCAGACAATGGCGGTTTTTCCATGTGGCGATGTAGCTGCAAGTTGCTGCTCGACAGGGTTGCAAGCCCCTTAGGTGACATTGTGTGGTTGACCTTGTGTGGTCATCTGCAGTGCAAATCCCATTGGCATTTGTTCACACTTTACTGACTACACAGCTCTGAAACGCCTGTCAAATGCAAGCTGCAACAAATTGTGCCTGCCTTTACCCCCACCAGCGGACACTGTAGTGAATGTGCAAGCTGACCAGCTGCTGAACAACAGTTTTGCCGGCGTTAAGGAGCACAACTTCGAAGCAGACACTGCTCAAGGCACCAAGCCGCCCCTGTAGACTACAATACAGCTGTCATGCGCAGCCACAGCGTACTTCCACCACCTGTCACACAGCACCACCACTATGTCCCTGCTGTTGCAGCGCGCCCTCTTGAAGCTGCTTACCTTTGGCATGTAAATCACGCACCACCTCGCACACGCGTGACAAGTTGCTCAGGTTGAGTGTGGCATGCTGCTCATTGACTAAGCTGCTGGTGCCGATCTTGACGACCTGCGAGATTGCCAGCGTGTTGGTGTGAGTTCTACAGGCCTCTCAAACGAGGCAGTAGCTGCTCAGCCAGGTACGGCCGTCACGCACAATGATGAGCTTGTCGGGGGTGGTGTTCAGTGCTGCCTTCATGGCGGATGCCACACGCTTCATGGCGCCGGGTATGTTTAATAGACCAGTGTCGGTGGTGTATGATCCTCTGCAAGAACTGCTCTGGAGACTGTGGCAGATATTATACTTGCAGCAGCAACTTCGTCCCGAGGTATGCGAAGATATCGGCCAGAGATCTTAAAGAAGAATATACGCAAATGAACAGCCTTGAACAACAATACAAGTGCAATGAACTGAGATGTCTCTTGGCTAGAACTCCTTATATTGTGTCTGACACGCAGGTCACACATGTGTCACAGGTCTGCGTCGCGGTGCGACGCACAGGTCTGACCGCTGGGATGTTCGGTTGTCGAAGCATATGCCACCTGCAGGGAGTATTGCATTCTTACATTTATCGTAACCATTTCCTTGCACTGCGGTCTGCTGTTTGATCTTGCATGACTCGTACTTAGCAGACATTCATCTACTACATGCCGGTAGCCGACTGTGCGATTGCCTGCCACTTTGACCTGGGCTGCTGTAGAGGTTTCGCATAGTTTCTACTTTTTTGGTGGCTTTATATTATTACTTACTGTGCATCTTACCACATATTGCATGCCTTGCTGCGTTTAACAAATCTGGCTGGTGCCCCGACCACCACCACCACCACCAGTTTGCGATTCAACATAACCATGTACTATTCAGTTCAATGGTACAAGTTCGGCGTACCCGTACAGCTGCTTGCTTGCTTACAAAACACCACTCAGCCACCAACTGACAGGTTTACAAGCAAACTATTGTGTTCCGTGTCGCTTTACACCCCTCGTAGATTACTCCAAACCACCGTTTGACTTTGCAATCCTGCTGACTACCATTGGCCTCGGGGCATAGCACAGCAGCATGGACTTGCTGAAGAACTTACTGCCAGGAGGCGGCAACCAACAACAACAGGCAGCAGCAGACGCTCCTAGCCTGCTTGCAGACTGGACTTCCTACCAGCAGCAGTCAGATGTAGAAGCAGGGGGAGGCACAGCAGCTGCAGGAGCAGGCATAGCAGCAAAAGCAGAGGAGGTTGGCAGCAGCATAACTTCCATGTTCCGCTCAGGTTATACTGCAGTATCAGATGGCGTAACCAACATAAGTAACAACAACTTGGAGAACACGTGAGTCTGCTGTCTGCAATAAGCTTGGAGCTTCTGCTGTTCCACTGGCCGCTTGGGATCAAGACCATAAGTGCCATTGCTTAGCATGCAGAGCAGTTCCCTTGCAGAACAGTTTCCTTGCATGGGTGCAGAACGGTTTCCTTGCACGGCTGCCACTCAGCTGCTTTTGCCGCTGCAATGTTTGTCAACAGCAATGACATTCTGATCATCTCCCTGCTGCTATCTGGAAACGCTGCTGCAGGCTCCCAACAGGGCAGCAGATGGTGCACTTCTTCTCTTTCCTGGGCGTCGGCGTGCTGTTCCTGTTCTGTGCATTCTTCATAGGCGTGCCGACGCTTCTGCTGTCACCCAGCAAGTTTGCGTTGTTCTTCACCATCGGCTGTTGCCTGGTGCTCAGCGCTTTTGCTGCCCTTAAGGGCTGGCGTGCGCAGATGCAGCACATGATGGCGAAGGAGCGGCTTCCGTTCAGTGCAGGTGAGTGCAGCAGTGTGCTGACTTCTGCATGAGCTTGCATGTCTGCAGCTCATGACAGCAACTGTGCAGCATGATGCAGATGCACGACGTATTAGGGGTCTGGTAGCGGAACAGTCCAGTCCAAAGGTTGCTGTCATGCACACCACACCAGCAGCTGGCAGCAGCAGCTAAAATCGCACGCTCGCAACTGCCATTTGGAGACACCGCTGCCGAAGCACGCGCTCAGCGGGGCATGTGCAGTGGCAAGTGTGGGCCTCCGATCCAAATGCAGCGCAACAGCAGCCGCTTGCATGCTTCCAGCAAGCAAGTTACATGCTGAATTAATTGCAACACTGTGCTGTGCTGTGCTGTGCTGCCCTGCAGGCTACATTGGCAGCGTGGCAATGACGCTGTATGCAGCGCTCATTATGAAGAGCTACGTATTATCCCTGCTGTGCTCAGGCCTGCAAGTGGTAGCGCTGCTGTACTACCTAACCAGCTATTACCCTGGTGGCACCGGCAGTGTGAAGTTCATGTTGAGCATGTTTGGCAGTGCAGCCAGCAGCTGCTTCAGCACATGCAGTACGCTCGTTTTTGGAGGCAAGTGATCATAAGCTGCTACCGTGGCAGCACTTTGTGCTGATGGGTATGGATGCTGCTAGCTGAGCAATTGAACCAGTGCTCCCAGTCAACTGGAGTTGACGTTCCACTGTAATGGAACTACATAGTATGTAGGCATTGTGCTGCTGTGCTTGAGGTTGCAGCTGGTGCACGTGTCAACAAACCCGGCGCATATGTAAGTACCATCATCATCATCATATTACCCATTCAAGCCATAGCATCAACGCCATCGGCCCCGCGTCACCGTATGCAAGTACCATGATGCAACTGGATATGGGTCTCAAGCCTCAAAGTAGCCCTACCAACGCCAGGGGTGTTTTAACCAGCGGGATACTGCGATTATCTGATGAAAACCTGATGGATACCGTGATTACCCTGTGCTGGTGTTGGATAATCTATCAACTGGTTCTATCCCTCATAGCGATGGATATATTACGGGTAATCAGCGGATAATCATTTATCACATGCGCCTGTGAACCAGTCAAGGCAGATCACCGTACACTCCCAACACAGGCCTGAGGCTCCTTAAAGCCTGGCATGAAGTTAATCAGTATCAACAGCCGCCGCACAACATAATCAACTCTCAGCACACAGCTGAATGGCCAGCCAGCAATGCTGATCACCGTTGCCTAAGGATCATGTGCACAGCTGCCACCCACAGCTGCCCCCAGCGCACACTACGAACAACATCAGCCGCTGTCAGGCCACACAGCTGCACGCCTGCTTACTGGCGGCCAAGTTCACTGCCAACTGCTATTTATAAGTAACTGTTGTAAAAGAAGAAGCCCAGCATCAATCCAGTCAAAGCGTACAAAGCAGCAACAGGTACAACAAGACCATCATTCAGCACACAGCTGAATGGCCAGCCAGCAATGCTGATCACCGTTGCCTAAGGATCATGTGCACAGCTGCCACCCACAGCTGCCCCCAGCGCACACTACGCACAACATCAGCCGCTGTCAGGCCACACAGCTGCACGCCTGCTTACTGCCGGCCAAGTTGGAATCTTGTAGAGATGGCGAATGGTTGCAGACTTTAAGCACAGATGACAGTAGATCCAGTGATCACATGTGGAGTGTAGGGATCCAGGAGTCAGTCATCATCATGATGATGGGGTGTTCTTAGTTTAGCACCAACCTACACACTCCAGGCGCTATGCAGTGCTTTGGTTCACACCATTACATCTGGTTCTTGTGAATGGTCTCAGGTGCTTCTGGGTGCAAGCGGGTGTGGCTGTCACTGACAGACTGTCATTAGGCTTCAAACAGGTGACCACTCCCTGCGAAGTACACGCGGTGTTGTTTGAGCGTTTTTGATACCTAATACAACCTATGACCATGCTCGCAGCAGGATCTGCTGCGTTGCCATGACCAAGGAACAGCAGTCTTACTGATGCTCTGCCCGGCGCATACGCTCTTCGATGTGCTGCCGAAAAGATAAGAACGAACAAAATCTCCGCAGATCAGCAGCATCGAGGCCGATGCTCGCTTCAGGGCAGCGGTGGAAGGCAGCCCAGGCAGCAGCCGTTGGGGCCCACTTCTTGGCAGCAAGCAGGCAACATTCTGGCGAGCTGGTGCATACAAAGTTTGAATGATCAGTTTCAATGGCTTCAACTTCGTGTGCTTCGTGGCGGGAGCTACCACAGCAACCAGTCCTGGCTGCAGGTGGTGAGACAGCTGTTGCTGCTCATCATCATCATATTACCCATTTGAGCCATAGCATCAGCGCCATCGGCCCCGCGCCCCACCGCTGCTGTTGTATTGGGCGTTTAACACAAGGTGATGATGAATAGACGTCAAGGGGTGTGTATCAACAAGCCGTGTGCCGCAGCGATAAGCATGCTGAGCAGCAGAATTGTGCCAGGGCATCACAGCCAGCAGCTGCTGTAGGCATGGACTGCAGGTGCGCGTTTGCCTGCAGCAGCAACCCAGCATAACATTCATTTCTTGTGCTGCACGCAATTGGTGTCGAGTGTAACTACAGTAGTGCAGAGTGCTGCCCTGGGGTGTGGTGCTCGTGGTGATATATCCTGCTGTGTACAGTCAGCAAAGAGATGCTACATGTGGTTGTTGCAACATGGTCAATGGTGTTGCACTGCTGAAGAAGACTTGAACGCGGCAACAGTTGTGTACCTGCTAGGGTATGCTACACCTGTGTGCATGTCTCATCCGCAGGGTTGCTTAGCGGTTGTTTACCCTTCAGCACCTTTCCTGCCCACACTACATATTGACACTGCAGCTGCACAGAGCATTGTATCTTGCTCATTACTGCTGCTGCTGCTATGCATGCATGCATGCATGCATGCATGCACTTCTGCTGCAGGCTTGAAGAAGGACAAGCAGGGCATCACGCAACAGCAGCCGGGCAATGCAGCAGCAACGTCTGGTACAGGTGAGCCAGCAGCCTGTGGAGTTGAGTCAGCGGGCGCAGGCACACCACATGCAGTTAAGGCATCACCTGGCATTGCATCACCTGTGCCACCCCAGCAGCAGCCCAGCTTGACCCCAACTCAGTGGGGCGTGGCTCTCTCCCCAGCAGCAGCAGTGGTGGTGGGCCGGGTAGCGAGGATTTTGTTCGCCTGCTTGAGCTGGTGGTGATGCAGGTGATTGCGTTGTTCCCTATTGTTGGGTTGACTGTGCTGTTGGGCGTTTGGTATCGTCTGTGGCATACTGCATGGTTGCATGCCCGGTCGTTGCTGTCAGAGCTGGGGCTTAATGCTGACTCCTGTTACATGTACGCTGTGCCGCGTGCCTGCAGCAGTTGAGCAGGTGCTGAACATTGCGGAGCAGCACAAGCAACAACAGCAGTTGCTGCTGCGTGTCAAGTCTGAGCCGCGTACAGATGAGAATGGCACCTGGCTGCAGATCAACACTTAAGTACAGACTGTTGCTTTAAACAACAAGGTAGCTGCAACAGGCGTCATCAAGGCGTCAGAGGCCGATGCTGTCGTGGGCGGGGAACAGGTGGGCCACAGCAAGTCATGTATACATAGCTCGCACATGTGTGTGTGCGTCTGCGTGTTTGTCACTGTGTATGTCGGGTCATGGATGCAGCATGCAGCAACGCTTTAACAACTTGTTGGCAACCAACCTCGTACTTGCAAATCAGGTTGTGGCAGACACCAACTTTGCATGGTTTGTAGGAAGGCAGCGTGCTGCGGGAGCAGAGACGCCCGCTGTTGTTGCTGTGCTTGGTAGTGTTGCTGTGCTTGGTTGGTGTTTTGAACCTTCATTCATGATAGTGCGCAACACTGCATGTGTTTATGCAGTAATCTAATCATAATGTCTCTATGACCGCCACCTTGCTGCCCATACATTTGCTCTTCATGTTCCCCTGCAGGTCATACATGCACACGTGTATGTGTGTGTGGTGCACAGCCAGAAGAGCATACAGCAATGCAGCTGGCCTGCAGCGGGTATCACATGCTGCAGCAGGAGCTACAGCATTATGATGGCTCTAAAGCGGATGTTCTCAATGTGTAACTTTCTTGATTGTATCAAAGGAGCCACAATATGGGATCATATTGACCAATGTCGGCCCAGCAACGAAAGCGTGACCCCTAGCAGCGCCTGATTATATGCCCTGCGTGTACCGGAATATCCGTCAGGGCCGCGGCAGATAATCCGCCACACGATGACTACCCAAAAGGATTACCCGTCAAGGATATATCCACAGCGATTATCCGCGAGTACTTGATGTCAAAGCGGATTACTCGAAAACGAACATTTTTACCCTCGGATAATCGGTTACCCACCCACTGCAGCAAGGATAACCTGGTGGGTGTCCTGTTGATTATCCGCTCTCTTCACTGGAGATTTCCTCGGTTTATCCACCCCTGGCGTTGGTAGGGTAGGTGCTGCCATCGCTGACGTGTCGGCAGCTGGGGCATCACACAAGTTAAAGAGTGTCAAATAACCTAGTAGCGGCAGTATAGTATAGTAATGGCCATCAGATCCCCTACAAAACAAGCAGCAGCTTGTCACCAGCAGCTTGACAAGCTGTCCAGAACGCTGCAATAAGTTTTAGTCGCAACTAGCACTGCCACATGCCCCACCAGCCGCCTGTAACCCAACTTCACGCCTGGACCAAGCAGGCAGCCTCCCAGAAAACAAAACATGTGAACAAACCATCCCAAAGCTCGCATAGAGTACAACTGAGCAGGGCAGCAAACAAGGGAAACCAGATTCATGAGAGCGCCCCTCATCTTGAGGGCCTCATGCATTTGCAAGGCCGTATAGGCAAGCAACACCGGCACCACCCATGTCTGAACCAACCATGTGAAAGGACCCAGCACTAGCATGCAACTATGTGAAGGAGAAGAAGCAGCACTCATGTGTGCAGGTGCACACATTGTGCATCTTGAGACGCAAACCAACCTGCTTTTTCATTCATAGTCTGCATGCTACAGCTAACCTGCGCCACCAGCGCTGGTGCTGTGACTTGCAGCAGGTTACTGCGCAGCAGCAGCACCGCCTGAGGTGTCAGAAGCTACTTCAGGCAGTGCTTTGAAGCAGCACACCGCCCTGTGTGGCCGTTGCCTGCACAGCACAGTACCATCATCAACAGCATCGCAACTGACATGGTTCAGATGCATGTCATGATGCCTGACCCGCACTACAACAACTGGTTGGATCCTCTGGCACATGTGCGCTGTTGCCTCAGTCGAGGCGGCATCTTGGGCATGAGTACGCAACCCATGCCCCAACCACTTCGTCAAAGCAATGCTAGGCGCTGCCATGCTGAGCAGTACCGATAACAGCGGCTCGGCACGACGAGCCGAATCCACCAACTCGGCTTTGGCTGCATTTGCCAAGCAGCCGACGTGAGCCAGCCATACGGTGAAGCATGTCTGGTAGTGCGACACTATAGTGCCAGCACCACGACATTGCCAAACACACAGCAGCAACGGCGCCGTCATTGTGTGTGCCGGCATGTGCCGAGTCGCTGCCACCGCTGGAGGCGCGGCGCTACAGCACGCTTGCCGGCTGCCCGTATGGTACTTCAGCAGCTCATCGCGGCTCCCCATGCGCCAATGCAATGGCAACCCTCCCCCCCAGCTGCGACGCGCTACTCTACGAACCTCACGTCAACTACAGGCAGGTTGAGCTGCAGCAGACAGACACACGCGCGCGCCTACGCACGAGTGCCCAATGCTACTGCCGTCCATCACGACATATGTCACAACCCCTGATTGTACAAGCACACGCACAGCTGACGCCGTAGCCTGGGCATGCCCAACAAACACACGCCCTGCAAGCTCCCAGCACGCACGCATGCTGGCAGGGTGCGCCGCCAGCGATGCCGCAAACGAGGCAGCAGCGACGCTGCTGCTGCTGCTGCTGCTGCTGCCTGTTGCTGTGCGCTGTGGCGCCGTGCTGCTGCATGCCTGGCAATCAGCAGGCTGCAGGCCTGGTGGCGTCTGCTGGTGCCTCAGGCTGGGTCGCCTGGCAGCTGCTGCGGGAAGGCGCCCCCACAGACAGCCCAGCAAGCACCCGGCTGCTCAAGACTTGGCGTGCTTCGTTAGCCACTCCAGCGTTATGTCTATGTTGTTCTGCACTTTGCAGGATATGCTGTAGCAGCACACCTCGCGCCCTGTCAAGCCCTGCAGCAGCAGCGCCAGCAGCGGCAGCAGGAGCCACAGCAGTACAGGTGGAGCAACAGCAACCACACTGCCTACAGGCAGCAGTGACGCTGCAAAGCACCTGTGGTCTGCAAGCCGTGCAGCACAGCCCCACTGCACGGCTGCTTGGCACAGCATGCTCAAACTGGCCACCGACAATGGCTTGACACACTGACGAACACTTGGCTGCTGCACAGCCCACACATGTTGGATGGCTGACGACATCCCACCATGTGCTGTATGAGCTGCTGTGATCTGAGCACGACGACCATGCGACACAGATGTGTTGACTGCTGCCTCACCTGCAGCGTCATGCGCTCTATCAGCTGCTGTGTGCCCAGTGCCCCTGGCAGGTCGTTCTTGTTGCCCAGCACTAGCAGCGGGATGCCTTGCAGGCTGGGCTTGGTCAGCAGCGCTGTTAGCTCCTTGGCTGACACCTGCGAAAAACCACGAGTTTGAACTGAACTGAAGATTGACAGCTGCGGTTGTGTACCAGAACAGGTATGCCCGCTGCATTTCACCTGCTGCCGGTGCTGCAACCTGCATCAAAAGCCAGGTGCTGCCATGGCTGCTGCTGCTCAAACTGTCATTACTGCTGCTGCAGCTCCTGGTGCTGGTGCTGGTGCTGCTGCTGCTGCTGCTGCTGCTGCTTTGCTGCCCTGTGCTGTTGGCCCAGCTCACCTGTATCGCGTCATGGTCTGCTGCATCCACCACATACACGATAGCCTGCACGCCCCTGCAGTAGCGCTCCCACAAGCTGCGGAAGCGCGGCTGCACAGCACAGCACAGCACGCAGCACACCACGCAGGTAAGAGCGACACATGGTGAGCATAGGCCGGCATGGGCCAGTGAACAGCAGTGTGCAAGCAGAAAAGGGACCCCGCGCGCAAGTACATAAGAAATCTTATTCCTGCAGTCCTCAACCAGACCATGGCTGGCTGAACCACAACTGCACCTTGAATGTGTACCGTTCAATGTTGCTGGTGGTCTGGCAGGAAAGACTGCCGCTACCTGCGTGTGCTGCTGCCTTTGCTGCTGCTGGCTGCATGGTGCACCGGTACCTAGTGCTCAACCGCACACCTAGTGCTTTGGAAAAGCAGTTGGTTTGTGGAGGGCAGCTGGGGCGCTGGCATTGCTTCATCGCAGCGTACCTGGCCACCCAAGTCCCACATCTTGATTGTGACGCCGCCTTTTGTTACTTTGCGCATGTTGAATCCCACCTGCAACTCAAGACGAGAGTCGACGGTGTTATCACATGCACCAGGGTGCTCGACAGTCCATCTGGGGGCCAGGAGGGGTGCGGCTGTGCCTGCAACAAGGTGGCTTGTAGTTGTTGTGTACAGCCAAGGCCACCGACTGGTGGGGAACAGCATGATGTTTGCATATAAAGGGCACACGTGCTGCAGTCCAGCCCCTAATGTGCTGTTCTGTTCAAGGCGCTGCTGACCTGTTGTGATGAGCTGTACATGAGCTGGCAGGTGACCATGCTGCTGCTGCTTGAGCACATGTGGCAAACTGGTTTCAAAGGCTGCAGTTGGCCTTACCGTTGGTATCATATCTTCATGAAATGAGCCTGTAGTCAGCACGTTGACAAGGGAACTTTTGCCAGCATTCTGCAACCCTATCAGCGAAAGCTCCATCTCCCGCTTGAAGAACAGGCTGAACGCAGCACAAGAAGTACCAGCTGCGTCAGCCTTTACACCAAGAACCGCTGAATGTCATTCCAGCGCACGCAGGCACCAAGATCGCAAACAGTAAGGCCTGATCGGGTACCTTCGAAGCCAGTCTAGCAGCCTAGACCACCAGGCGGACATATTGTTGCTATCCGTGCTACACTGCACGAAATTGAAGCCAAGGGTGCTTGCTGAAGCTCAACGTAAAGAAGTTCAGAGCAGTACTGCAGGTAGGGCTGAAAGCAGCAACGCAGCTCAAGCGCGGCTTTGCTTGCAGATGTGGATAGGTTGAATGAGAGTAACAGCACGCTTCACTCCAATAGGTGCTATGCTTGTGTATTCATGCATGGTTACAACAGTCACATGTCACTGACATATGCCAGGCCCTGTACCGCCGCAGCAGCCTATTACAAATCATTTGTGGTTGAACCACGCGTGCTTCTTATGCCTACAAACACTCTGCCCTCACAAAGGCAATGCTGCAGCGTTATTGGTGCTGATGCAGTATGGTACAAAGGACACCAGCGATAAATTGTGGTGACGCATGTCGCGCTGGTGGACGTGATGTGCTATATAAGCATCATCATCATCATATTACCCATTCAAGCCATAGCATCAGCGCCATCGGCCCCGCGCCCCACCGGGGCGGAAAGAGGAGGGAGCACTGCTCCAGAATGTTTGCATGCATTGCGCACATCCCAAGACTTGACAAGAAAAGCAGCAATACACGGTGACACCATCAGACATCTTCCAGAACTGCCCCAAATATCATCAGATACAAAACGCAACACCTTGATTGACGAATCAGCCATGGACAAAACGCTGCGCAACTTTTCAACGCAACCAGGCAGGGATCTGATCTCAGCAAACATATCATCCCTCTGAGCAGAAGTAGCAGGGCAATCAAACATGAAGTGTGACAAAGACTCAACTTCTGCACCACAACAAGGACATCCTGAAGTGGAGTTAGCTCTGCGACCGCCAAACTGACTAGTACGCTCATGTACACACAGACAACCCATACGAACACGCAACAGCAATTCAATACCACGTGGAATTGCCACTGAACGCAAGTACGGCCTAGGCCTCCTGAAACCCATAGCATCAACATGAGAGGGATGCACATGAGCCACATACCGACTCAGAGTGGAGTGTTCCAACGTTTCACATGCAATCCTTTCAGCATGTAGTGTCTTGACCTGCTTGTTGACATGGCTCTTGCACGCACTGGCTCTGCCTTCCGCGGTCACAACATTCACACCATACTTGCACAGCAGGCTCTGCACATACTTGTGCCACGGTGTCACCGCCACAGCACCACTAGGACGCCTCCATTCAGCTGTAAACACTTGATTTGGCAGCCGAACGCCCTGCATACGCTGAATCCTGTAGTAGTACTCCAAAGCCCTCTGATGAAGCCACATATGCAACGGTTTCACACCCCATTCTGCCAAGAGAGCTACATAAGCATGACAGTAAACAGCACCTGCAGAGCAACCCAAGATGCTGCAACCGCCAGACCCCATTGCCCTGCCATCAACAGTCTGCCAACCACCGGGGCAGCAGCAACAACACCTCCTTCAACACCTCCTTAGGAAGGGCAGCTGGTACCACTGCACAGCTGCGAACTGCGCCACAGGGGTCACCAGAATCCAAGCATTGTATACGTGGCACTGATCGTGGCTGCAACTGGCTGCGCGGTGCAAGCGACCTCGCACCATTCTTAACTGTGCCTGCACACCTGTCCTCTTTTCCTCCCCACCCGCTCCACCACCACTTTTGCTGGTAAAGCAGCTGCATGTCCCAGCTATGCCAAGCAAGCAGCCGGATGGCAGCTGCTGTCATTCGCCAAGCAACATACCCCGTACCAAGCGAAGCTGAAGCACTGACACCGCTCCTCCAGCTGCAACTACACCCACCCCCACCCCCAACACCACTTTGAGACAGTATCCAGTCACGTGCACTGCTGAGAGCGCAAAAAAGTCGCTGACCTTGCACAATGGCCATGCCAGCTTACCCTCAACTCGATATGCAACATGACTTGGGTGTGAGTGAGATATAACCCAGTAGCCATCAACAATGTGCCAGGCTCGTGCTGCTTGGATGATGAGGCTTAAAACGACCTTCATGGCAAAAATGGCTGCACTACATGTGACGTACATGCCTAATTGGCATGTTGTACCCACAGCACAACTACCATGCGACTGAAAGAAGGCGGCAGCCTGCTCGCAGCTGGTGCGCAGCAACTTTGATAGTACATACTTGGTTGCCAAGCGCTTTGGCCATATGCTTGATGCTCAATGCTCAAATATAGATAGGCATTTTATGGTTGTTCCAATAGGCTGTGTGCCTGCGTCGACTTGACTGGTGCACACGCCTCACACAGTGCAAGCAGCTGCAGTGAATATGCATGCTAGTACAAGGCATCTCCTGACTCAGAGTCTGATATGTGCTTCTGATGCCATCCAAACCTGCTGTGTGCGCAGGGCAATGCAGTCAATGTGGCAACAGTCACCTTCCATGCCTTGCAAAGGTTCCCACAACACATATGTCAGCGGAAAGTTAGCAACACTACAGCTTCAGCTGACAATGGAAAGTCAGCAACACTGCAGCGTCAGCTGACAATCGTGTGCAGCTCACTGTGCCTTGGCAGCAGTTGTGTCTGCTTCAATAGCACCAGCATTAGCAATCTGCACACCCACTTGAGACTTGCGCGCCACCTTCTGCGCAGACGCTGCCCTAGCTGCCAGAGCCGCATATGGGCTCTGCTGTTGCTGTGAGACCATGACACTTGCCCTTCCAGCACTGATCATAGATCCCCTAGCGCCTGTAGCACTCAATGGCCTGCCACTGCTGCTGGCACCCCCACTACTGCCGCCGCCTGTGCTAACGCTCAATGGCGCAACAGCAGCTGGCAAGCTTGTCCCCGCCCCACCCCCAAGGCTCAACAAAGCAATGGATGGCCTTGCGGCGCCAGCACCAGAAACCGAACCCCAAAAGCTGCCACCAGGGTTCGAACTTCCACCTGCAGAACCTGTTGCACTGGTCCGGCCGCCAAGTGCCTTGCTCGCCGACACGCCTCCTGCAAACACAGCTGCTGCACTGGCAGGACTGTGGGGGGCGTAGGCGCTGGTAGCATCGATCGCGTGCAGGCCGATCCTCAGGGAGTTGATCTCTTTCTGCAGGGTGAAGTTGTCAGCCTGCAGCTGTTCTACTGAGTTTTTGGACGCCTGCAGGGTGTAGGTGGGCAGTTGAAGGCGCAACAAAACCAGTGCAGTGCAGTGAGCATGTCAGCTAGTGAGCATGTCAGCCACCTGGGCCGGTTCAAATGCTGCGGTACACATGCTGCAACCGCTTCTTCTCCCAAGCCCAGGAAACACTGATGTGAGCCAGATTTTGAACCCTCCAGCCTGAGTTCAAGTTGCCCTGTGGTCAACCGCCGCAGTGAGGGAGCCAGCTACCAGTTGATGCAGGCATGCCCATGCCGTGCTGCTGCAGCCTCTCTTGCCGTACAGCATTGGTGTCCAAAGGACGGCAGCCACACTGCTGCCGCATGCTCCTGCCGGTCAGCGCACAACCAGCCGCACCTGCAATGCGCTGAGCACATCCTTCAGGTCGGACTCTGTTTTGGCTGCTGCCTCCTTGGCCTTGCGCTGCTCCTCCACCAGCCGCTTTTTCAGCTCGGCGATCTCGTTGTCGCGCTCGTCATGGCTGTGGTCCCACCTGCATGTAGCAGCAGCAGCAACAGCAGCAGCAGCAGCAGCAGCAAGAGCAGTAAGGCTATGGCAACAGCGCGAGCGAGGCACGATATTGTGAGCTCATCACGGCTGTGATTGTCCCGGTGCAAGGCAGCAAGAGCACAGCAGCAGCATGCCAGATCTGTGTCAGCAAGGTTGTTGCCAAACGTGATGT
This sequence comes from Scenedesmus sp. NREL 46B-D3, assembly GCA_014080715.1. Taxonomy (NCBI): domain Eukaryota; kingdom Viridiplantae; phylum Chlorophyta; class Chlorophyceae; order Sphaeropleales; family Scenedesmaceae; genus Scenedesmus; species Scenedesmus sp. NREL 46B-D3. Next base: position 368,591 of record JACERP010000058.1, read on the forward strand.
AGTCACATACACAATTGGTGGCAGCAGCAACAGCAACCTCATCTCCACACTCATTGTGATTGCCGGGGCCACTAGAGGGTTCAAGGTGCGTTTGAACATGAAGGGACGGCAGCTGCGGGGCCCGGCCACAAAGCAGCCATGTCATTACTAATCCCTCCCATAGAACACCCCGTCACCCATGTGGCATGCAGCACCAAAAGCAGAACACTGCGGCATCGCATAACTCAGCGTAGTACGGTGCATCATTGTTCCCACGCACACAATTGCTCAACAGTTGACGCATCTTGACACCAACCAGTATGGGCACTGCCATGATTGTTAAGAGGGGCGCTATGCCAGAGCACCATCAGTCGACAGTCGACGTCTCATCATGAGTCAGCTGCCATTAGCTGTGCGGCATACCATGACGCCGACGCAGAGGTGCTCGCCTTGCGCAGTGCCCAAGCTCCCAGGCAAACGACTCATTTCAGAGTGAAAGTGAGGCACCTTGGATGGGGGTCGACTGAACCAGCACTGCTCGAGCATTGGTTTGCAGCGTGTGCAATCAGGAGCCTGTTGCCTGGCATCAAGGCGCGTACCTATCGCCGTCTGCGCCCCCCTCCGCAGGCTCCATCTCCAGCTTCATGGCCCTGTCCCTGCGACGGTCCACACGCTGCTTGACCTCAAACGGCGCAGGCCGCGTGTTGAAGTTGCCGGCCTCATCCCTGCAGGGGAAGGGGCGAGGAAACACATGTAAACAGAACAGAAGGGCGGCAAACACACCAGCACATGACTGGTGCTGGCAGCAGGCTGGACGCAGGTGTTGCACCGCCCGCACTCAGCAGGCTCTGCTGGAATGCGGCTCTGAAATGACAGCCCCCTGCTCCAGCTGCTTGCTCCTACTGCTGAACTCCCAGCAGGGTGCTCCTGCTGGATGGTCAGAGGTGAACCGGCAAAGACGGCAGCTGTCACTGAGTTGGACGTGCCGCCGCCATGCTTATGCGCAGCATCTGGTAACACTGACACAGCAGCAAGGTGGCACTCACTCTGGTTCTGGCACCTTCTTGGCTGCCATGGCTGGCAGCACGCTCTGGCGGGGAGCAGCAGGCCTCAAGCTGCCCGGCATGGTGGCTGGGCGCCGCTTGGCCTGCAGCAGCAGCAGCAGCAGCAGCAGCAGCAGCAGCAGCAAGAGCAGCAGCAGCACGGCGCAGTACAATGGCGGCAGTAGCACACGGTGGGCGAGATGGTACACATGGAGATGCTTGCCAGCAGCCAGCCCTGCGCATAGTGCTTGGAATTGTATGCAGCCTGTTGACTTGTCTTTTGATCCTAGACATGCTGGCAGTGGCATGCAAACAGCATGCATCCTCGTCAATGATTTCATATGGCGATGCTCATCAACATGCTCAAGAAGCGTGGCCAATGGATGTCACTTCAGCATGGTGTGGAATTGAAGTCCCTCGGCCTGCCACCTCAGCAACTACCCAACAACTCACCGCAGACTGCTCGCCGCTGCCACTCTGGCTGATTGGTGGCAGAGCAGCACCGTTCCACGACTTTGCAGATCCTGGCGCAACCGCTGTGGCGGCTGCGGCCAGCGCTGACTGCGGATCGTACCCAATCAGTGCCCCGCCCCCTCCCCGCTGCTTCTGCTTGATGTCCCTGAAGAAGAACGAAATCAGGGACAGGTCGGCTGGTGTCCCAACGTCTTTCTTGCTGCGGGGATCCAACTCCTCGCCTGTCTGAACACCCCGGGTTCGAACCCAGCCTTGCTCAATGTGATCGGTGGCCGTGACTTGAGTAGACCGACGCGGCATCGCAAGCCGCTTTTCTTCCGCTGCCTTTGCTGCTGCCTGCATGTCTGCAATCTCCTGCTGAGCTGCCTTTGCTCTCGCTGCGGCTTGCTCGTGCTTGTCCAGCAGCTGCAGCTGCTGCTCAAGCAGGGACTCCTTCTCCGTTGCCAGCTGCTGGTGCTGCTGCTGCGCCTGCTCCTTCTCGGTCTGCAGCTGCTGCAGCTGCTGCTGTGCACCTGACAGCTGCTCCTTCTGTTGCAGCCCAGAGGCTGTCAGCTGCTGCCGTTGCTGCTCCAGCTGCTCCTTCTCTGCTTCCAGCTGCTGCAGCGCCTGTTGCTGCTTGTCATTGTCAGACTGCCACTGCCTCTGCTGCTGCAGCGCTTGCTGCTGCTCCCCGCTCATCTTGTCTAGGAGCTGCTGATGCTCTGCTTCCAGCTGCTGCTGCCGCTGCTGTAACTCCTGCTGCTCTGCCTGCAATTCCTGCAAGCGCTGCTGCTTTCCTGCAAGCTCCTCCTGCTGCTGGTGGTGATCAGCTTGTAGCTGCCTCAGCGCTTGCTGCGACTCACCTAGCTGCTGTCCCTGCTGCTGTGACTGCTTCTGTAGCGCAGCCAATGCAGCTTGGAGCTCCTGCAGCTGCTGCTGCGTCTGCTGCAGCTGCTGACTCAGCAACTGCTGGTGATCAGCTGATGCTGTTGCAGCTGCTTCTGCTGCCGACAGAGCTCCCTGCAGCCTCTCAAGCTCTGACTGAAGTTCACGGTGTGCAGTTTGAAGCTGGGAGAGCTCTGCCGCTGACGCTGCAGCACCTGAACCAGACTCGGCCTGCAAGGCGTGAGGGGGCCGGCAACACAGCAGCAAAACAGCGTGAAGTAATGCACAAGTCACAGGGGTAACGAACCAAGCAGCTGAGCTGCAACACTTGAGCTAAGCCTGTTTCGTGAAGGAAGTGCTCTGCCAGACTTCTGCAGACCCATCCTTGCTGTGACAGCTGTGCCTAGTTGAGCCCACCGGGTGATGCAAGCCAACAGGGCTGAGGTCAAAAGGCGCCTCACACATGCTTCACACTCATCAGATGCCGAGCAAGTGCTGGCATGGCATGTAACAACACCACCTATGCTGATGGCTGGCGCCCACACAACCTGCACTGTGCTGCGCTGCTGCCTCTTTTTATACCAATCCAGCTGCACCTGCAAATTGGCGTGTTCGCTGCGCAGGCGTTCCAGCTCAGCCAGTGCCTCGTCCAGCTGCTGCTGCTGTGTGGCCTTCGCAGCCTGGTCCTGCTCCAGCTGCTGCTGCAGCTGCTGGAGCTGCAGCTGCTGCTGCTGCTGCTTTTCATTGGCAGCAGCTGCTGCAGCAACCGCTGCCTCCAGGGCTGTTTGCAGCTCAGCACTGCTCTGACTCAGCTGCCCCTTTTCTGCATGCGCTTGCCCCAGCTGCTGCTGGGCCTGTTCAAACTGCAGCAGCAGCGCCTGGTACTCTCCTGAAGCTGCTGCCGCACTGCTGCTGCTTTGAAGCTGGGCGTCCTTGATGTCTTGCAGCTCCCGCAGGGTGTCTGCCAGCTGCTGCTGGCCAGACTGCACGTGCGCTGCAGCCACTCGCAGGCGCTGCTGCAGCAGTCTGATGATGATCCGCTGCTGCTGCCAGCTGAGTACCAGCTGCGCTGCTTCCGCCAGCACCGCCTGTAGGGCTGACATGTGCTGTAAGGCTTCCACCGCCATTGGAGGGCTGGCAACAGGCACAAAGGCAGCTTGGCCCTCGCACAAATGTGAACCTGCTGCTGCTGCTAACTTCAAGGCACTGCAAGAGCCAGCTGCTGTGCCGTACGTGGCTGCTGCTGCTGCTACTGCGCCAGTCATACTTGTCCTGCTGCTGCTGCGCTTAGTGCTGGCGCATTCTTCTGCCACTGCCACAGCTGCCGCTGCCGCCGCCGCTCCTGCTGCTGCTGCTTCCTCCTTCCCGCCTGGCTCACGCCGTAGCGCTGCCTGCGCTCGCACGCTAGCTGCCGCTGCAACGCCCACGGCATCAGGCTTGCCACCCGCAAGGCTCCATCCTTCTGCCGAGCTCCCGTCGCTGCTCGGCCCGACGTTGCAGGCCACAAAGCCGATGCCGCCGCTGCTGCTGTTTGCAGTGCTGCCTGTGTCATCGCTGCCGGCGGCCCCTTCAAGGAACGACACCTGCTTTCTTTGCAGCGAGCTGCTGAGGCGCCTCATGGCGCCTGGGTGTGCTGCTGTATCTCCAGCAGCAGCGTCCCTGGTGCTTCCTGCAGCCTGTGGGCCGCCAAGGCTTGGCCGACAAACTGCACTGCCAGTGCTGCCCTCCAAATCCACGACGTCATTGTACTCAGGCAGCATGATTCCCTGCTCAGCAAGCACCCGCATCAATGCATCTGCATCGTTGCCAGACGCTGCCGATTGCTTTGCTAGGCCCTCAATGGCCGCCAGCGCTGCTGCTGCTGCTGCTGCTGCTGCTGCTGCTGCCTTTGACCCGCTGGTGCCGGGACTGCTGCTGCTGCTGTCTCCTTCACCAGCAGCAGCTGGACCCGGCAGCAGGGCGGAGCTCAGAGTGTCATTCAGCTGCAACAGCCGCTGCTGCATGACCGTTGTTGCTGCCGGTGCTGCGTTGCCAGCCCAAGCCGAGGCAGTAGCTGCAGGTTCAAGCTGGGGCCATGTCACAGCAGCAGCCACGTTGCCATCGCCAGCGCCACTGCCGTTGCTGCTGCTGATAAACACGCCCCCCTCCCACTGTGCAGCCTGCAGCGAGCGCACCAGATGCACTGCTGTGCCCAGCAGTCCTTGCCAAGACCCCAACAAGGCACGCTGCGCAGCAGGGTCCAAGGTTTCTGCGTCATCTTCGTCTCCTTGGTCATCTGTAACAAGGAGAGGACACAGGCGCAGCCGAGCGTGACGACGCATTCATGCATTCCGTGTGCTGCGCAGCGTCTAGCGTTGCAGGGCCTGTCATCTCCTCCAGGCCAGCTGAAAAAGTGGCCTGCTCTGCGAGCAGCTTGCACCAGCTGCATGTCTGTTGCACGCCTGCCGTACATGTACTGTGACACGACATGCGCTCGGTGCTCAGCACGTCAGTCAGCCAGCAAGCAGCCTTACAGGCACGTGTTGGATGTTGTTCACAGATATGATCGTAAATCGTATAGTAACATCTCACAATCGAGTGCACAGCCATCGCTTTGCACGCACCTTCGGTTGGCGGCGGCTTGCCATCGCCCGCAAGTGACGCCAGCAGGCTGCGCCTGCCCATGCCCATCTTGATCAGCGCCTGGTGCGGCGGCAGAAACATGCACTCGAATGAATCAGGAGTGCACACCACCCTCATGAGCGGAACGCTGTCGTGCTGGGCTAGTGCCAGAGGCAGGTCCACCTTGATTTACCGTGCTGCATTGACATGTCCTGTGTTACAACGTTTCTAGATGCTCAGGATGGCAGGATCTTGCACACACTCGGCTTCTTTTGTTGCTTGGAAGGCACAGCTGGAGATCACGACATGGCTTTGCACGCCAGCAGTTGCCTCTTGCCGTGTCTATGACCTCGCACCGCCACATGCAACCCTCCCAAGCACAACCACCACACGCGACGGCCCCCCTGTTGTCACCGTGTCAGCATCGCCTGCAGCGCCTTCAGAGCTGCCTTCTTCCCACACCCAGCAGCTCTCCTGCCACTTCCACGCACAAACGGGCCATACCGCAGCCAGCCCTGTGACGCACCTGCAGTGTCTTCAAAGCCGCCTTCTTCTTGCGCAGCAGCTCCTTCCTCCGTCGCCGCATCAGCTCCCTGAAGTAGTTGTCAAGCGGATGCTCAGACTGCATGACGCCGTTCTCCGCTTGCCTGCAATGCAGGGGGCCCGCAGCAGCAGCGGCAGCAGCAGCAGCAGCAGCAGCAGCAGCAGCAGCAGCAGCAGCAGCAGCAGCAGCAGCAGCAGCAGCAGCAGCAGCAGCAGCAGCAGCAGCAGCAGCGGCAGCAGCAGCAGCAGAGGGCAGGACAACATTCGAGCTCAGCATACAGCAATGAGCCCCCTGCCGTAGTTCAAGGGGGCGCTCAGACTGCATGACGCCATTTTCATGCATTGCAAATGCTGCAGCAACAGCAGGAACAGCGCCCAGCAGGGCACAGCAGACAGTATAACCTTCGAAGAAACAAAAAGGGAAACCAGGTGCTCAGACTGCATGACACCATGCTCTGCATGCCTGCATTGCAGCTGTGGCTGCACCAGCAACAGCAGCAGCAAGCAGAACAGCAAAGAAACGTGCTCGCAGTAGTGCGGCAATCTTCTGTGTCAGATACACGCTCCCATCATTGTGACCCTTCCCTTGCAAGGCGCATGGCACCATGCACACCACACATCATACACTGCCTGGCAGCAAATGCAAAAATAGGTCACAGTCCCTCAAAACATGCTTGGTCACACGGCCATGGATGTCCCATCAAGCTCTGGCACGGCATTCAGCCGGCAACTGCTGCGCCTGGCCACAGCATGCAGTTGCGAGTGAGGAAAGCCGCACCACCTGGGGCTGCCCCCTCTCCCAATCCCTGCCAGTGGGTTGTCCTGTGCCCTCAGATAGACTGTGAGAGGACACAGCACTAGCATGCAGTACATTGGCAGCCCACCAAACCCCCCGCATGAAAGCGAATGACTGCTGCGGCTTGCTCCTCCTGGTCTGACACTAACACCTGCAACCTGCCAGCAGCAAGATACTTGCAACCAAAAGCAGCACAGAACGGAGCCTGCGGGAGTTTGCTGACAATCCCATCCACTGCGGCATACTGTGGGGTGCCCCCCTCGCCTATCCCATGCCGTTTGCTGCAGGCTGAGCAGAAAACAGTGCGGGACACGGCATGCGTCCCAAGGCTGTCGAGGTAAAGCATACGCTAAAACTCACTCAAACATCACTGTGGGTTGCTCCTCCGCCTCTGACACGGTCTCCTTCCAGCCGGGGGGCAGGGGCGCGCACAGCGCCATCTGCGCGACCTGCCAGATGTAGGGGTCCTCGTCCTGCTTGATCCCCAGGTACAAGCCCATCTGCTGCACCTGCACACCACAAAGTTTGCGGCCGGGGCAGCAGCAGGCGCGTGCTCAGCAGCTCGCCAGATGCAGGGGCTTGATCAACTCGCTTGATCCTGCAGACGCAGCTGCTGCACCTGCACACCAAAGGGTTGGTTGTGCAGCAAAAGCTGCACATGCAGCATGTGAAGGAAGCAGGCATGTGTGTCCTTACCTGGCTTGATTCAGGCACAAAGACAGCAGGCAACACACCAGCATCAGCAGCGTCAGCAGCAGCAGCGGGCACATGCCATGCACCGCCTTGGCGCACCTCTTCTGTTGTCGGCGGCCGCTCCTTGGCAAACGCCTTGAGCTGTGCGTATCCCCCTTGGTCCATGAACATAGCCCCAGTGTAGTAGTCGTGCACCGGGTGCTTGTCATGCACCTGGCCAGTTTTGTCTTTGTACCACCTGCAGCAGCAGCAGGGGTGGTGCAAGTTTTTTGCTTCGCGGCATGACAGGGGTGGGCATGTGAGCACAAAGGCAGCACACCAAGGCCATGCAGGACAGCCGCTGTGCTCCTTCTTGATTGGAGACCACCTGGACAGCATGTTGGGGGTAACGAACGGCAACATGAAGTTCAGCTGCCTGTCATGGTGAGTACCCATGCGCTGTGCATGTTTCATGTTCCACCTTGCTGGCTGCCAGCTCAGCAGGCAAGACGCTGGCTAAAGGCCTGGACTGCTGCTCCTGCCGGCCTAGTGTCTGCCTGGGCATGCAGTTTGTGATACGTTTTAAGCGTTGCAGTGCGCTCTGCTGCACAGAGCTGCTGCAGGTGCAAAGCTGTCACCACCGCTGATTGAATCACAACCAACCGTATCCAAGGTAGGGCAGGCGCTGATGTCACCAGGAGCGGCCGTTCCTGCAAGCCTTGGCTGCTTGCAGGTGTGATGCCTTCTACTGTACTCTGCTAGCACGTTGCTGGCAAGCACGCAATGCACTGTTGTTTCAAATGCAGCTGTTGCTGCAAGTCCAGCGCACCATATGCCCTCCTCTGCATCAAAGCCTGCTGTCCAGCCGCGGGGCAAGGACTCTGGCCGCAGCAAGTCATCAACCAACTTCATGAAACGGGCGTTTTCCTGTAAGGAAGTGCACGTATTGCAGGCTGTTGCTTGAGAAAAGCACGAGTGTGGCAGCTGTGCGTCAGCATTTGAACAAAGAGGAGCTGATAAGTGGGCACAGCAACTGGCATCTAGATGTGCACTATGTTGCTGTGAGCTGCTGCTTCTGCTGCACAGGGGTTCTTGCTGAAACCAGCTTTCTCTTACATACCAAATGAGGCTGTTCTTCAGCTTGCTTAATTCAAATGTTGCTGCTGGTCGCAGTGCACAGCAGCTGCTGCATCCGTGTTGGATGTATGTTCGCCGCAAGAGTTGCTGAGCACGCTTACCGGGTCCACATTCAGCTGCCTTACACCTGCTGCAACCTCTGGCGTAAGCGACGCCAGCATTGGAGCGCCCTCCACGACGACAGGCAGAGTGGTGGGCTCCATTTTACTGCTTTGACGTCGAGAGTCACCACCAGAGGAGCTGTTGCGCTTTAAGAGCTTTTCTATTTCAAACATCTTGTATTCAGCCTATATGTACAGCGAGCCACATGCACCCGCTAGAACTTGGAGCCATGAGCTATGCAACATGGCGAACTAGCTGATCATACGACGTTTGGAAACGGACTTTAATTCCTATAAACAGGACTTACCAGGCCGGTGGTGCAGCAGTCAGCAAACTATTTTCGATAGTGTTGCAGTACGACGGTTCCAAGGCTGTAGCAGGACGATTTGGACCGCCACGTGATTGATGGATTGAAGCATGTGTGTGCTCAATTTAAAGGCACGGCATTATCTGGAAACCCGGCGTCGTTGGGTAGCTTGGCTCGCATGCAACGGTGGTGCCACTCGGTGACTCAGGCCTGGTGGGGGTGAAGGTACTGCTTACCGCAAGGCAGCTGAGCATCAACATCACCACACGAATGTTCGAGTCAACCACACATCCATGTCATGTCTACAGCCCAATGCCATGCAACTAAGCTTTTCTGACAACGAAGCGTAATTGTGCTGGCACTTGATCGCCAGCAGCGCTTACGAGCACAGCCACCTCAGTTGGCCATGCCACTGCACGCCATCTGCTTGCGAGCTCAACCACTAATGCCAGCCACCAGGTACATGGACGCACAGCATACGCAGGGCAAGCACCGCACGTACTGTGTGCATATGTGGTTCCCACACAAATGTCACACAACAGCCTGTCGACGTGACGTCACACAAAGCAACGCCTGGAAGCTGCCGACACTCAGCAAGCATCCTGTACAGCACACACTCATTATGGCGCGGATGACGCAGCAAACTGCAAAGCATACAGTTGATTGACTACTTGCAGTTACAGCAACATCCTTCATCCAGAGAACTGGCCTGAGCAGCACCAGCGCAAAGTCAACAAGCAAGCCTGTAAAAAAATCAAACCTGGGTCAGGGCCTGCCGACAGCCCAAACCACCAACCTGCAGCCACTGCTAATTAAGAACACACTGCACACACACACACACATGTGTTGCATCTTGCAGCAACACAGCTCCCTGCTACTCAACTTGCTGGTGCAAAACACAGTAAGTCTCTGCGCTACAGTTATGTTTGGATGTTGAGGCCTTGCTGCAGGAGTGCGTGCCTGCATGGCAGCCCACTCGGAGCACCAGGAGAACTTGGGCGGGGGCTCCAGGTCCAGCATTGCTTGAGGTACGCAGCTGTGCATTTACCTAGAGCCCAGGAGCCGTTCAGAACTCGTTCTTTTACAGTAACTGCCTAGACCTGAACAGCAAAAGCAGGTACAACAGACGAGTTGCAGGCGATGCCTCAGGCTGACTAAAACGACCGCTGCATTACATCGTGCTTGCTCAGCTGTGGTCCTGCAAGCCCAAGCTTGCAACTGAGCCTGTTTCTGTGGTCGCTGCATGATGTCTGCCCCTGCTCAGCTGCTTGTCCTCCAGGCTCACAGCTTGCAGGTGTGCCTACTGCTCATCTGCGGTACAACACCAGCCCACTGCAGGCACTGCCAGCTGTACCCCTGGCTGAGCGTGTGACGCCAGATGACGGGCAGTCTGCTCAGTTGTCCAATACATTTGGTTGCCATGCTGCTGGTGCAGGCAGCACAGCAGTCGGCACTCCTGTGCGAGAGCAACGTGGTCGTGACGCGGGTCACTGCATCATGTCATCCCCTGCGCTGCTGCTGCCTCCGGAGCACCAGGCTTCGAGGTGTGCCTGCCGCCGCTGCTGCGGTACCACGCCACCGCAGCGTGGGCATTCCCAGCTGGAGCCGTCTGCCAGAGCAGCAGCAGCATAACCGCCGCGCCCGGTCTCCTGCAGGTGCATTGGGTACCAGTTGATTGTTGGGCCGTGACACAGCCAGTCAGCACTCACCACACAAAAACTTGCCCAGCCTTCTGCAGGTGCAGGACCCGCAGGTGCAAGTGCACATGCAGTAGGCCCTGCCTTTTGTGTAGCTCACGGGTTGCGCATGGCATCCGCTTAGTGCCACTCTGCAGTGACTTCAGTTTGCAAGCAGCAGGCAGCTTCAGCGACACATTGCTGCGGGCCAACTGTGCAGGCACAGGACGTGCCATGAGCAGCAAACAGACAACACTCAAGGTGGTTGCAGCAGGGCACGTGTATGTTCACTCACATTGAGTATAGCTGCGCTGTTGTGCTGCTTGTGTTGGGGTCGCTGCTGTTGCTGCTGTGGCTGCTGCTGCGTTGGGAGTGATGCCTGCGTGCCAAGCTGCTGCTGCTGCTGTTGCTGCTGCTGCTGCTGTTGCTGCAATGAAAGCTGCCAGGGCGTTTGCCATTGCTGCTGCTGCTGCTGCTGCTGCTGCTGCTGCTGCTGCTGCTGCTGCTGCTGCTGCTGCTGCTGCTGCTGCTGCTGCTGCTGCTGCTGCTGCTGCTGCTGAAATGGCTGCACGTGCTGCACCTGCAGGGCACAATGCAACATGTACAGCCCTTGATGCCGAACAGCCACACACCATGCTTGACACTGAGACAGCAGTGTTTGTGCAGCAGAGTCATATGGTGGCATGAGGCTGATGTGTTAGCCAAAGTGACTCATTCCCTGCATGACAATCAAATGCACCGGCTGCGCTGCTGTCACAGATAGCATCAACAGCCAGTGGTGCCAACCTGATGTTGCAGGTGTTGCAGGTGTTGCCACTGCTGCTGCTGCTGCTGCTGCTGCTGCTGCTGCTGCTGCTGGTGCTGGTGCTCAGCCTGCAGCGACACTTGAGCCAGCAGTTCAGATATCTCCTGGATGGGGGCTGCTCGCTGTGCATGGTATTGCTCTGCTGCACGGCGCAGTGTAGGAAGTACTGCACTGTCTCCACGCACCAGCATCAAGGCTTGGACAACACACTGCCAGATCAGAAGCATACAGCAAGGCTTGGGTAAATGATCTTGTTGGTGCAATGTTGTTTTGCTTTGAACGTTCAGGTGCTTGGCCGTTGCTGGTGCATGCTTGTGGTGTCAAGTGCAGGCATCCACAAATGCACATGCATGCACAAGCATTTTTCCTCACAGGATTACGCATGTCGCCGTCTAGAAATAAGCATAATACCTTGGTAAGTACCTGCAACGCCTGGCTGGCGTTTGAGGCTCGAATGGCTGCCTGAGCCTGATCCAGCAACTGCTGTACGGTGTCATCAACATGCAGCTGTTGCTGCTGAGCCGGCGCCTCCATTTTGCCTTTTGTAGGTTTGGAAAATCTAATGCTTCAGATGTTTCACGCGTATTTGAACGTAAAGACCGTCGATAGGTTTGAGCAAAACTGTCCTGCTGGAGCCAGTGATGCGCATGCTGTTCTGATGCTTAATACCTAGTTCCAGTAAGCATCAGTTAAGCAAATACTTATCCTGTTCGTCTGGACACCGTGAACGGGAGGTAACATTAGGGAGTCACCAAGCCACCATGTTAGAACAGTTTGGCGATCAAGTAAGCTGTCGAACTGTCACACCACCGCATGGTCGAAGGTTGGTTCAGACCCAGCAGTAAACAACACCGCTCAGGATTTGGGAATTCCCGTAGCCTGACAACGACAACAGCGCTACTCTGCTGCCTATGCGACCCTTGCTTGTTTGCTTACTGCTACTAACGGCAGTTCTTACTTGCTTCAACTCATTTTCCAGTGCAATGGCTGCGACAGCGATGGCAGCAGCCCCGGTTGCTGTAGGAGCTGAACTTGAAAAGGCGCTAGAAGGGTTGGACAGCGGCTTGGTGCGTCTATGCTACCGCTAGCAGCGTAAAGCATGCTGCTGAATGTCTGCAACTTTGCTCAGCTGCATGGCATCAGCAGGCTGCCTCTGGCCATGCCCCCAGGAAAGTGCTGCACACCTGGAGCTGCCTGACATGCGCAATCCTCAGACTTGCTATACTTGTTCAGATGGGGGGGCCTCAAGTATGAAACTATTGCTAATTTACACAGCTTTGTATCCTGACGCCAGCCTGTCTGCATGCCTGCAGGCAAGTGTTGTTCAGAGCATAGCTCGCTCTGTTGCTGAGATCTCTGTAAGTATACGAACTCGAACGGCTTACAGCAGTTGCGCAGTTCAGGAGGACGACAAAGGCAACACTCACATATCCCCAGCAGCAGCAGAATCACACCTTTTTACTGCAGCAACATTTGTTGCTTTCCCTCATGTACGCATGCATCAGCAGCTGCTGGTACCATCGATGCTGTGCAACGGTACCATCCCGCACACACAGCAAGCCCCAGCTGAGGTTCCAGCCACCTGTGTGACACTGCTGAACAGCGTGGAGCTGCATTGCTGACTACTGCTTCTGCCTCTGGCGTTTGCAGGCTTCGCTGCGCACAATGGAGTTTGATCAGGCAGGGAGCACAAACAGCTTTGGGGACGACCAACTGCAGGTATGTGGCAGCAGCAGCAGCAGCAGCACCTGTTGAGACCCAGCGTGTAGGTTCCATATGTATGATTTATGACATGCGTCATGCAACAGTTCAAGACATCTGTATTGCAACATGTGAAGCACAAACAGGTTCCTGCCTCAAGCTGCTCTGCAGCTACCCACCCAGCTTGTACCGGCTGCCACCACATGTACTGCTTGTACTCCTTGTACTGCCTGCAGGCTGACATCCACGCTGATGAGGTCATCTTCAAGCACCTGCGCAGCTGCCCAGCAGTCGCCTCAGCCAGCAGCGAGGAGCAGTCCGACATCCTGCCAATGGCACAGCAGCAGCAGCCAGGCCAAGGATACTCGGTGAGCCGGCACAGTTGTAGTGCTGCGTTGGTATGGTTCCATGTACTCCCTTCAGCCAGCAGTGAGCAGCAGTCTCACGTCTTGAAATTGGCACAGCAGCAGCAGCGGCAGCAGCAGCAGCGGCAGCGGCAGCAGCAGCAGCAGCAGCAGTCAGGCGAAGGTTGGTGGGGATCCTGTTTGATCTGCTGGATTCAGGGCAGCTGCACCCTGCCAGCTGTGCTGTGGCTGGTGGCTGATTGATCTGGAAAGCCAGCTGGCTGAAGCTGTGCTGGGTGCATGGCAGTTACCCTGGGCATGCCGTACAGCTGGTCACAGCCGCGTGGGGCAAAAGTCATCTGCTGATGCACAATCGCCGCCGCCGCTGCAACTCACGCCAATGGGCCGCTGATTTTCACACCTCCGGTCGGGCATGCGCAAGCAAATCCAACTGCACCGTTTGCCCTCCTTGCAAGCCACAGAGATGCATGGACGCTTGCTTGCTGGCACCATTGATGGTGTGGCCTGTGCCGGCCCAACGCTCACCACGTGGCTGCCTGTGTGCACTGCTGCTGCTGCTGCTGCTGCTGCAGGTAGCGTTTGACCCCCTCGACGGCAGCAGCATCTTTGACGCCAACTTTGCAGTTGGCAGCATCTTTGGGGTCTGGCCGGGAGGCACCCCGCTAGGCCAAAGCGGCAGGGACCAAGTGGCGGCAGCATACGCCGTCTACGGCTTCCGTACGCTGCTTGTGATGGCAATCCCATCAGGCACAAGCAGAGCAGCAGCAGCAGCAGCAGCAGCAGCATCTGGCTGTCAGCAACAGCAGCAGCAGCAGTGTAGTGCGGCTCAGCAGCAGCAGCAGCAGCAGGACGGCCAGCAGCAGCAGCAGCAGCAACAGCAAGGCAGCGTATCAGAAGCATTTCAAGTGCTGGAATTTGTGCTGACTGACAAGCGCTGGCGGCTGCGCAGACTGCACACGCGGCTGGGCGACAAGAACAACGTGGCTCCGGCAAACATCAGGGCGGCAGCAGGCAACGAGGCGTACCATCAGCTGCTGCACGCCTGGATCAAGAACGGCTGCAAGCTGCGCTACTCTGGCGGCATGGTGCCGGACGTGCACCACATGCTGGCAAAGGTGGGCCGGGGCGTGTGGTTCACGTGTTTGGGTGGGTGTGCGGCTAGAGATGTGGTTCTGTTGAAGCTCCAAGGTCCAAGGTCCAAGTGCAGGTAATACTAGAGACACTAGCAAGGAGTAGAAGCAGAGCTCTTTACTTCAAGACAGCCATGGTGGCGGGGGCCCCACTTTGGCATGTGAGTGCCGCATTTGCTGCATTTAAATGTGTAGCACATGTCTTCTTGCAACCCTCATCAAGTGGCTGCGAGCTGCGCCGTGTGGGAGGCATGCGCTCAACGCGCACCTTCCGCGCTGGCCAAGGTGCGGGAAGTGGTCGACCGTGAAGGCTGTTCTGGCTGGGCTGGGTGGGGCGGGATCGCTTGGGCTGGGTTGACATCCGCGACTGGCGTGCAGCAGCTTGCCAGGCAGGTGCGGTGGGTGGCAGCAGGCGCCAGAGCTCGACCTTGGCAGTGTCATGCATCGGAGTAGACTGGTGTGCATGCGGCCCTGCGACTTGTGCAGCTTGCTGAGCGTGCTGCCGTCCGCCTCTGCCTGTTGTGGGTGCAGGGGGGAGGCGTGTTCTGCAACCCCAAGTCAGCAACAGCGCCTGCAAAGCTGCGGCTGCTGTACGAGTGCGCGCCGGTGGCCTTGGTCGTGGAGGTGAGTCACCCGGGGCTGGCACTCGGGCTGGTCATAGCACCGCGCCGTGCAGTGGCTGAGCCGGCTTTGCAGTGCTGCGGTGCTGGGCGGGTGCGTGCCAGTGGCAAGTGTGAACAAACACGGGATGGCCAGCGACCCAGGCAAAAAAAAGAGAGTAGGTCGCTGGCACTGGGTCGCTGGCGATCCCGGGTTTGTCTACAAGTGCTGTGCAGGTGCACGCCAGTGGCACTGGCAGTGGATGTGACCAACGTGCTTAGGGTACACAAGCCGGTCACTTGGGGCACTGGCTGGTGTAGTGGCTCAAAGTGTTTGGCAGTGCTGTGATGGGTGTGAGACTGCATCCGGTTGGCACTCGTGATGGAGCGGTGACGAGGCGTAGGAGTTGAATGCGAGTTCAAAGTGAATGCGTGGCATGCTGCCAGCAAGCTGCTCAGCAGTCCTGCTCCAGCAGTATCAGCGCGGCAGGCTGCCTTGGCGACCTGCTTGGTGCTGCTCAGCCTGTTACCCAGGTGCTCCAACACGTGTTGTGTGCAATTTGTGTCATGTGCACCATGGTCTGCTCTGCTGCTGTTGTTCCTTACAAGAGCAAGGATTTTTGCGTGTTTCGGCCAGCCGCTCAATTGTCGATCATTTCCTTGCTGCCCTTGCTGCTTCTGCTGCTTTCCTGCGAGCAGGCTGCTGGTGGCGTGTCACATGACGGCCAGGGGTCCATCCTGGACCTCGTTATTAACGACACGGGTGCGCGCTCCATCATCGCTCTGGGCTCAGCGCCACAGGTGCAGCAGTGCCTGGATGCCATGAGAGGAGCCTGAGCAACTGCGCTGTGGGCATGAAGAACGGCAGCAGCAGCAGCAGCAGCAGTGCCTGGAGCAGTTGCTGGTGGTGTTCAAAGCACGCCAAGGCGTGCCAGCTGGTGTGGCAGCTGCTGCTGATGCGGCTGCGTTGTTGTTGGCCTGGGCTCAGCATTGCCGGTGCAGCAGAGCCTGGAACAGTGAGGGGTGCCTGACCACATACAGATGGGGTGCTGCAGCAGCAGCAGCAGCAGCAGCAGCAGCAGCAAGAGGCAGGTGTACGCGGAAGGATTGGTAGCAGTTGCACAGCAGCAGCAGGGCTGCACTGTCTTTCTGCAGCGGTGCAGCAGAGTAGCATCTGAAGGCTTGCACCAGCGTTGCAGCACGGGCGGGGATGCGGCAGAGGCGGCACGGCTTTGCGTTTGCTGCTGCAGTGGCATCATTGTGAGTCCACTGTTGTTAGGCAGGCAACTAGCTAGCTAAGCATGGCCCAGCAGCTGGCAGCAGCCACAGCAACGTCGTTGCTCACAGTGACTGTTGCAGCAACACCTGCAGCAGCACCAGTTGACGAAGCAGCACTCTACAAATGACTTGTTGTAGACGATGTGCATGATGCGTGTTGCCATTGCAGGGTTTCTGTCTTTTTAAGTGTTGAAGCAGCAACATATGCGATGGTGGGTGATGGGGTGGGGGCTGTTAACATGGGTGCTCTTGCCTGCATGAAGCTTTCATTGCTAGAACAGCCTTCTTAGGAAAGCACGCAGCAGCTTGATGTACTCCATAGTGCGCGCACAGGAGTTGCCGTACAGGACCTGTGGATCTCTAGAGGTACACCGCCAGAATCTTGCTGGACCCCTACAGGTGTAGAACCTCGACAAGAACCTACGCACAAATTTTTACGAATTGTCCCTTCTTATAGTATAAGAATATAGAACGGTTTAAAGGTTGAACTGAAATCGGGTCGCTCAGCACCGTGTTCAGACCCTTCGAGAGGGCTGCAGATCAACCTCGGACCGGCGTGTGCCGGTGGGCACACGGCTCGAACCCTTGTCAAGCAGCGCGACCGAAACCGTTTTTCAAGGTTTATATCGGCCCACATCGACCTCACCAGCCTCTGCGCCGCTCAACCTGACAATTTGTGACAATGGAATGCTTGCTCCTTCTTGGCGTGCTGCTGCTGCTGCTGCAGCTGTGCATTCCACGCTGCACAGCCATCGTGCAGGGTATCCCCGATTCCAGCAATCGATACAGCTCGGTGAGGTCCCAGCAATGTGCGCAGCAACAGCTTGTGCGACTTTGCTGAGTGTTGCACGGTTTGTTGAATTGCGCTGACCGCAGCTGGTCAATGACCAGCGGTCATGACCAGCTGATCGATCATGCGGTCATGCCGGCATGACCAGCAGTCATGACCAGCTGATCAGCGGCCACCACCCAGCAGCGGTTATGCCAGCCCATAACTCTCCAGCAGCTCATGAGTCTCAGCACATTTGCTAGGCCACTGAACTCTATTTCTGCAAATGCAGGTGTGCGCCCTGCTGCAGCCGGATGGGCCATCATACTTGGTTCGCTGCAGCGCTGTTCTCATCAGCCCTTCCACGCTGCTGACAGCAGCGCACTGTGCACGTGGGCTCAGCAGTCGCTGATTGTTTGAGCACTGGATTGGGTTACAAACCTTCTCGGCCTGCTGCCTGCCGTGGCAGCAAAAGCTTCCTGCAATCTTGAAGCCTGCTTCAACGATGCTCTGCCGCAGCATGTATAGTACAGTGTGCACCAAGTGTACAAATGTGCACATCATTGATTTGAGTCTTCTTACAGATATCTGCAGTGTTTGGTTCGCTGCAGCTGCATGTTGCACCCAGTATAGAGCGTGACAGTTGACCGCGGGCTGCTGCTGCTGCTGCTGCTGCTGCCGAATGCTTGCACTTGCAGAAGGCTTCGACTATGTCAGCTGCGACTGGAGCATCACTGACACACCCACCCTGTATAACACGTCGGGTGAGCAGACGCACTATCTGTCAACAAAATAAATGAGCAGCAGCAGCTCTGCAGGCCCGGTGCCGCCGGCTTATCAACAGCAGGCACGCTGATGGCCGATGTGGCTGTTAGGCAGTGCGAGCGGCGACTGCATATGGACCTTCCCCTGGAGTTTGGCAGAGCAGGTGCCAATGCAGCGATGCTTATGTGGTCAATAGTACTTGGTGCCAAATGCCTCAGGAGTACCATGACACTTGTTGCATGATGCAGCATCTCTGACATGGCATGTGACGTAGCAAAGAATACTATCAGGGCCTGCGTTTCTTCTCTCTGTAGGCCTCCTCAACTCCTTTTCATGTGCTCTGCAGCGGTCGAGTCCCAGCCGCGTGCCAATGAGGTGTCTGAAGGCCTCAAGCAGGACCTGGCAGTGATCAAGCTGAAATCAGGAATCATGGGGCAGCCAGTCGCACCCCTGCCACCCCAGGTACGTGCCTGACAGAACAAGACATTCTCTGACGTTGCTGTTCAAAGACCGCCGCATGAAACATATCAGTAAACACGACATGACAGCAAATTTGAAATGCCACCGCTATGGCTAGCAGCAAACCTTTCTTAGGGTGATGATAGTAATTAACTTCTTGTGTTACGATGTATTT
Source organism: Scenedesmus sp. NREL 46B-D3 (assembly GCA_014080715.1). Classification (NCBI taxonomy): domain Eukaryota; kingdom Viridiplantae; phylum Chlorophyta; class Chlorophyceae; order Sphaeropleales; family Scenedesmaceae; genus Scenedesmus; species Scenedesmus sp. NREL 46B-D3. The sequence continues at coordinate 386,831 of JACERP010000058.1, forward strand.
CTATGTAAGCCATACCTTGCGGCATCGGCAACGCGCCTCAACCCACTGGAGAGGCAGAAATTTGAATTGACTATTCTTCCTATTGATGTGAGGAGGTAGACCACCCAGACCCTCACATCCCCATCAGGCAGCATGCGGGTATCCTCGTACGGTGGACTGCATACTTAGCACGGCTGGTTTGTTAATAGCTAACCTTTCTCAGGGTGTTGATTGAAGTGTATATGTATGGAAGCTTTGCGGCCAGCAGTCCGTTGCGTTCACTAAGCACTCGCGCAAACTGTGAGGCACACTCATGATGCTGGTTTATCCTGCCAGCACACAGATCGCCATACTGACTGCACTGCACCGCACTGCGCTGCAATGCAATGCATGGTTGTTTTGCTGCTGCTGCTTCTGCTGCTGCTGCTGCTGCTGCTGCTGCTGCTGCTGCCGCCGCCGGGCTCTCAGCAAGTGCTGGATGACATCAAAGAAGCAGGTGGGTTGCTGTTGTGGGCAGCCACCAGCAGCAGCTGGGCAATGCTGTGTGCCAAGGACAGCCGCTGCTGGCTTTCAGCAGTGCCCAGCTGGCTAGGGACCTCGGCTCAAAATCATCTTGCTAGCATAGCTTGCAGAGCAGCACGCTCAAACTACAGCAAGGCAGCCCTCAGCAACATTCGTCCAGCAACGGCTGGAGTACAACTGCCCTGGTTTGTTGTTCTCACACTGGAGCGTGCTGTGTGGTGCAGGTGGCTTGGCTCCGGACAACGTGCTGACAGTCGTTGGCTACGGCCGCACCCAGCAGATCCTAGGTGAGGGGTGCTGTGCATTTGCGACTGCGGCTGCTTGCCGCAGCATCTATGTTGGCATTGTGCCACAGTACAGCGGCTGCTGTACACAGCCGCGGCTGTGTACAATGCTCTGGCATACCACCCTTGCTGCAGCTACTAGCTACAAGACAGTATTAATGCTTAGCTGCGCTGGCGGCATGCTCCTGACTCTTGCGTATTCGGCAAGCGGGCTGCTTCCCATCAATCACAAGCGGTGTGTGGCGGATAGCAGCTGTGCTTCTGCTTGAACCTAGGGCGTGGCTGCTACCGTGCCTGCAAGATGCGTGCTGCTGCAACTGCTTAGCAGCACCCGAGGGACTGGCACCATTGGATCAGTTTATGTGGCCACCTAGCTGCACTGCAGCACTTCATGTAAGACTCAAAACATGGATGCATGCCATACGGCAACAGCACGATAAATTGTTTAGGACGATGTGTGTGTGTGTGTCGACGTGTCCTGATTATGGCCGGCTGAACGGCATGGTCGATGACACGTTGCAAGCATGCATTGCAGATCCAGACCCCAGAAATGCCATACCCAACAACAACAGGGTGCGACACTCCACGCCTGCCGACTTCAACCGCCTGACAATCAACAGACTTGAGGCAAGCCTGTCGCTGCAGCGCGGCGCTGGCGGATCTGTGTGCAGCGGTGGGTGGCTGTGTCTAGCCAGCTCCTCAGCATGTGTCCGCCTCACAGCGGCAACTGCGTGGAATCTGCTGTCGGACCATGGCTTGCAGTGCAGGCACTGCCGTTGTTGAGTGCATGCTCGCCCCCGTGCGCTGCGGTGCAGCAGCCGGGCATTGAGCATGCAACTGCAGCAGCTGGGTGCGGCGCCAATTTAGGCTGGCTGCTCTGCTTCCACCTCATGTGTAGAAGGTTTGGATCAGCCTCAGCAGTCAGTAGACAGTCAGCAGTACGTACTGGCTTGATGGGTCTTCAAGCAGTTGTAGACGGTGCTGGATGAGCCAACTCAAAGGCATCCGTAGTGTGACACTGCAGTGCTGACGATGAGATAGCTGGTCTTAAAACCACCTGGGAGTTACAAGTGACAAGTCCTTTGCATCAGAAGGCTTTCTTCAGTGCAATAACTTTTCTTCAGTGCATAAAATTATAAAAAAACAAGGACAGGCCTTGTGAGGCCCTGGCAACTCTGTTGTCTAACCACATGTGAGAGGACACGGCACTAGCATGCAGTACACTGGCAGCCCACCCAACCCCCCGCATGAAAGCGAATGACTGCTGCTGCTCATGCATGCAACGCGGACCACCCACTGTGAACTACGTGTAGCAGTACCCAGCCACAAGGCTGACAGCAGCGGGGTCAATGACAGCTTGCTACGCTGGTGTTGCTCCTGCTGCTGCTGCTGCTCTGCCGGACACGTGCTGCGCCGTTTTGTCTCCGCTGCCCAGGCGACAGCGGTGGTGCCGTGTTCTATGCAACGACGGGCTTACTGGCTGGTATCACAATTGAGGCGGACAACATCTGCAGCAAGTTTGCAAAGTGAGTAGCGTGTCGGCGCAGTCAGTTCTGTCGGTTGTCGCTGCCTGCCGTGCGGACTCCACCAGTGGCGGTACTGCACTAGCGGTGCTACAGGCCCCTGGTAGTGCTATGGCAGTCAACAGAGACCTCTGAAGTGGAGGAGTGGCGTCAGAGAGCAGCTGGCCATGCAAGACCGGTGTGGCACCAGCCAAGCATTACAGCTGCAGGCATGCTGCTTGCAACATCAGCCTGTGCAACACGGCATCAGTTTGGAGCGCCTGAAGGTGATGTGATGCTACATGCTGTGCATTTGCTGGTTCCAGCAACTTGTTGGGGGAGCCAACATGCATTGGTTGTCTTGAATTTCAGGACTTCGAGCTGAGCTCAGCGTTGGCTTATCAACCGGCCAACAAGTTGCTGTTGCTTGAGCCGCATCCAGCGTAGGACCGCTGTGATTGACACATGCGCTGCGTGACTTGCCGGCACCTGTTTTCAAGCCAATGCCTGCTGCTACTTCTTCACCAGTGCTGCTGTTGTGCACTGCACTGGCTGCTGTGCAGGGCGAACCGCCTCGATACGCCAGAGGTCAGACGCTGGCTGGCTGCACAGAGCATCAGCCTGCCTTGACAGCCACGGCAGCGCTCAATGCTGGATGTGGCGGCCCCTTTTGAGGCCACTGCTGCAACCGTGCAATGCTGCTTCAGCACGCGTGTGCAATATGCGGGTAACTACCCTGCTACGTTGCAATGCTGCTGCCAGGCGGCTTAGACACAGCTGTGGCTCCCGCTGGAGTACTTGAAGTGTGAGCTTGCGCAAAGTCAGAATATCTGGCACGGCACGGGACGGCACAAGGGGCGCTAGTGCGCGGCATTCGTGCTGTGGCATAGGGGCTGTCGCATTTCACCCCGTCGTATCCCTGCATAGGGGCTGTCGCATTTCACCCTGTTGAATCCATGCAGCAGTGCCATCATACCTGAGGCATGCATGTCGCACTGGGCTGGTGCCTAAGGCAGGTTGAGTTACAACTTACAAGTTACGAGTCCTACGCATCGGAAGGGTTTTCTTCCATACGTAAAGTAGAGAAGGACAAAGGCAGGCCTAGTGAGGGCCTGAGAGTTCTGTTGTGAGAAGTCATCCCCGTCCTGGGACGCATGCATGTCAGTCCTCCACTGATATATGCACTGTTGTACACTGCAACAAGCAGCAGCACTATCACCTAGCAGGGAACAAAGCAAGGAAAAGCAGGGCATTTGTGGGTGACCCGACCCACTCTCGCTGCGCTGCAGCGCTGCCCATGCAAGCGTCGCTGACACCACATAGGTCTGTACTGCACACAACACACTGCTGCTGTCACACGCCGCAGCACTCAGGCAGGCACGCGCTGTACTGTTGCATGCATTGATGCGTCACAGCGCAAAGTGACCACCGTGTGGGGTTGCAGGGGTGCGTTCGGTGCCTGGATGCAGATGAGCATCAACTGTGCCTTGACATCGGCTGCCACTCAGTAATAAGCCGCTACATGAGAGTGAGCCATAGTCGATGTGGCACCCCACACGCATGCAGTGCTGTATCCTCATCCATGTGCCGGATGTGGCCGCGACACTATGAGGTGCACTCACATGGCTTACCAATGCCCAGAGTGTACTACTGGCTAGTTTGTTGTCGAAAGCTCTGATGATCACGCATGCCATGATGGTGCACCATGTACGTGCTGTCCTATGCATAAAACAAATCGTCATCGCAAGCAGCGCGTAACCAGTTGAGTGAAGCGGAGTGACGCAGCTGTTGCTCAGGTGACGCAATCGCACAGTGCTGACACACGCTGCCCAGCCAAGTGCACTTTTAGCTACTCCAAGAAAAGAAGATGCTGACTTCAACTGTGGCACAATGTCACTCGAAGGAGCAACCGCTCTCACCACTTCCACTGACAGTGCAAACTTCAACACCCAATGATAGCCTGTCATATGCCGCAGCAGCACAGCCTGCTATCTCTTTGCAAACTTTAACAGCAGCACAAAGCGGGCCAAGCCCCGGGCTGACGCTTAGCCAACATGCATTGGACGGTATGCATGCACCACATGTCAGTAACAGCGACAAATCCTGCCGTGCACGCCATCACCACCACCTTCAACTGGCAGCCCAGGCTGGGCTATAGCCATCAAGTGATTGGCAATGCAGCATTACTGCAAGCCCGAACCTAGCCTACAAGCAAAACACCATGTTGCAGCATGAATATGTTCTCTGAGACGACGCAGACACAATGTACACAGGTGATGGTCTGCGACCGTCTCAAAAGTGTGAACCTCACACTGTTGGCCATGCGCTGAAACACTGTAACACACGCACATTTGCAGGTCGGACCAGATGTACTGACTGTACTGCAAAGCACAGACCCCCTGACTTTATTGTGTAACATGCGGACAATGTGTACAAACCATTTGGCTGCTAGCAGCAGCAGCTGTGGTGAGGATGCAATCCATGGTGCAGCTTAGCTGTGACTGCCCCTGGGGAATGGTCATCTCTACCCTGCAGTCTCTTGGCCCGTCATTGTCATGTTGGCCCAACAATCCTCGTATTGCCATACGGCCTGTGACAAGCAAATGCACATGCGTCTCCCCCCCATGTGCTCAGCAATCATTTGCTGAACGCCAGGCACAAGTGCTGCAGCTGCAGCGCCTGCCAGCAGCTGGAGACTGTCCGTCTGCTCAACGTTCATCCAACCTCCTGACACATGATGTAGGCTGCTGGCCTGGTGATGCAGACATGCCCAAAACTTCAGCGGTCACCAGGAAACCCAGCTGCCCCTACCCACCGGCAGCAACAGTAATGCATGAGGTGACCAACATCACAGCAGCCACTGCTGTGCCCTGTGTGCATTTCAACAGTGGCATGCAGTGGCAATGACATGCTAATTAGCCAGTGACCTGGCTGCAGATCGCAACGTTGGAGTTGATAAGCTGCTGCCATGATGCCGCGCAGAGCATCACTCTGATAACTTGACATCTGCAAACACCCAGGGATGGGAGACCTGTCGACAAGGCACCTGTGAATTGGGCGCCGCGCACACTCCAAGAAATGGAACACTTGGCCAGCCGAGGCCCAAAACATTGCGGCATGTCTGCACAGTTGCAGTGCTAGGCAGCTCAAGCAATCTTGTAATCAACAAAATCAACCAGCAGCAGTCATCAATTTTATCTGCTGGAATGCCAGGTGCGCCAGGAAGGGCCGGCCTAGTGGCGCACTCAAGCATCCAGCAGCAAATACATCAAAAAATGCAGTGTGTTGCTGGGGCAGCTACACGCCCACAGCACTGCCAACATTAACAACTCAAGGGCTGCCTTGAAGCCGTCATTGCAGGATGCAGGTGCATTCATATGAAGGAACAATAGCCCCAGGGCTAGCAGTGCTTAGCGATGTCGGTTACTTTTGTAAAAGCAGTATGATTGGCAGTCACTGCACTACAGATTGCCTGGAGGTTCACCAGACGCAGCACCTTTCGCACCTTTGCCAATCCTTGGCTCAAGGCACACTTCTACGGGGCAGGACTCAGTGCAGTGTACTTGGCTCGTATCAAGGTCCTTCTGGGGTCCACAAGAGACTGCCCCATAATCATCTGGCAACTGCTGCCAGTGCCAAAAATCTCACCAATGCCGCCTGTGGCGTCCAACGCACCAAACACCAAACCTGCACACGAGTAGGAGAGATTACACGCCCACAGGCAGTCATTGAGTGTCGTGACATTGTACACATTGACCAAGCTGCCTTTGTCAAGAGCAGCAGCGGCCGCAGCACCGGGCCAGAAGGAGAAGTAGCCCGACCCCATGCCACTTGCTCGGACCTTGGTCTGTTGCAGCCGCTGGTTGGCGTGCACTGCTGCTGCTGCTGCTGGCACCTGTGGTGCTGCTGCTGCTGCTCCTGCTGCCACTGAGCCGCCATGTTTTGCTGCACCAGCCGCAGTGGCGCCTCTCACGGGCCGGACCGCAAAGGCGCCCGCTTCTGTGTAGGGCACATAACCCCAGTCCAGCGCATCCAGCAACGACATCATCGTCATCAATGCAATGCCGCCATCAGCCGCCAGACTTGCAGCACTGCCGGCGTGCGGCTCCCACACGCTGCACTGCACTGTTGCATAGTTGAAGGTGACCGCTGCACAGCCGTCCTGAGAGCTGCAGTACGATGTACACGCCCCCAGCGACTCCCGCCCGGGTACGACAGTGTAGTCTGGATGTGACGCATTCAAGTTCAACCTGAAGAAACCATCGAAGGCTTGCGCATACTCGGCCAAACAGTCAGACGGTGATGTGGCACCAATGCGGCTCGTTGGAAGTGGTTTGTAGTCGGCTTTGCGGCCATTCCAAGAGGGAAATGTGAAGATTCTGGTGTTCGGGCATCTGATGCACTCCGTGCTGCCGGACCGAATGGCGTCGGCATCTGCTCCTCCTGGACCATAGTAACCATTCTGGCAGCAGCAGCAGGCAGCAGCCAGCAGCAGCAGCCAGCAGCCAGCAGCAGGAGCAGCAGATGCAGAAATGCGGATGGTTGAGGACAGTGCACCAGCACACACGAGAGGGGTTTGGCAGCAAGAAACACCAATTGGTGCGCTTCTGCCATGCAACAGCGCTGCGGTAGTTGTTGAGCCACAACGACATCTTGGAGCAGCGCCGATGCACTGCACTCATGCGCTGCCACTGCCGGTCGCTGGCCGCAGGCTGCAGCATTGTAGGCACAGCTGCGCAACGCCCTGCAGCTATGTACTGCAAGCATCTCGTGGAGGGTGCCTGCACTTCAGTGCCAGGCAACAGGACCTTTCCTGCAAGCCGCTATCGTGCAAGGCCTGCAAGCTGCTGAGCAGTAGTCGAGGGGCTGACCTGGCAGGGTGTGCAGGATGATGCAGATTCGGCGCCATAGCCAGCAGCACACAGCTCGCAGCGGTCAGCAGACTGGCTGCCAGTTGCTGCTGTGGTGGTCCCCTCAGGGCAGGGGGTGCAGGGAGAGCCCACGGACAGGGAGCCGTTGGAGTAGAAACCAAGCTTGCCTGCAGAGCACACGATAGGCAACAAAGCAGGTGCAGGAGCGTCACAGGAAAACAAGACACAGGAGAAACACGCAAGACCAATCAGCAGCTGGAAGCCGATCTGCGCCCATCTGGGGGCAGCGCAACGACTGGCCGGAAGGATATGCACTGCGCAACTTCTGCTTTGCATTCCGAGGCCTTCCTGCAGAACTTGACAATGCTCTGGGATGTGATGCAAGCACACCATCAACTGTGCGGTGCAGGGCCCTGTTGGTGCACTGGCCGTTCTGTGCATCTGGGGGGCTTGTTGCAGCAGCAGCAATGTCGCAGCAGCTGCGCTCACATGACTCGACGCCGTTGGGCCCCGTGCCCAAGCCGGGTGAATGCAGAGAGCAGTTGGCAGCGCTTGAGGCCCCAGCTTCGGGTGTTGTCGTGCTTGAAGGGCAACTGCAGAGGAGCACGTGCACGTGCACGTGCATGCATTGCAGCAGCAGCAGCAGCAGCAGCAGCAGCAGCAGCAGCAGCAGCTGGGATTAGCCAGCAGTAGCAGTTCATCTGATTGTATCCGAGCCCTGTGGCAGGATCTTGCTGTCAGGCATTCTCACCATTTGTGGCTGGGGTGCACGCATGCTGCTGCACCTGCAGGCACGCCTTCCAAGGCACTTGACAGCCTGCAGCTGCAACACTATGCAACACTATGCAGCACTCCCTCAAAGACTAGGCTGACGCAGCGGCATCTTGCAACACCTGCAGCAGCAGCCTGCCGGCTCGAGCTTACTCACAGTGTGCAGTCGAGCAGGTTGCCGCCTTCGTTGTAAGAGCCGATGTCACACGGCGCCGCGCCGTAACTCGTATAGCCAAACCCTGGTGGTGTCAGACACGCCAGGACATCAAAGTAACCGCCTTCACCAATGGGCACTGCCGCTCCCTGGCTGTCATTATAGCTGACAGCTCGGTAGTCATCTCCCACAGTGACCAGGCCATTGAGGCAGCTCATGCAGGGTGCAGGGTTGGTCCCAAAGCGACGTTCAACGTTGTTGCCAAACGTGTTGGGTGGACACACGCTGGCTGTGCCGGTCCTGTCAATGCCCATTCCTGGCTGGATGTAGCAGCTGTTGGGGCTTCCACGCACATACACCGTGCTGCCGTAGTTTTCAGCAGGGTCGATCCAGATGAGGGCCATTTGAGGGTCAGACAGCCAGGGACCTTCACCGCAAGGTGTGCATGAAGACGCACGGTCCCACCCCTGCAAACATTTGTCATGCGGCATCACAGCAACGGGCAGTGTGCAGGAGTGAGGTGGCAGCTGTGAGCGACACCAACCGAGCACTGCTGCAGCAGCCTTGGTGGTCACATGAGGGGCTGCTATTGTGATATACAACCAATCCTTGCAAGGCGTGCAAAAGAGGTACACCTCCCCCCTGCGCCCACACCAGCAAAAAACCGTAGACATGTCGCGTGCAAGCCGGAGTGGTCAACGCACGGCACACTGTGGTGAACAATGCACAGCAGCAAGTGTCCTTACCAACCAGCAACCTTGTTATACACGTGTCCGCTCGCTCACCTCTTTATAGGTGCCTGGCGGGCACTCCGCCATGTCACCGCCGTCATCAGGGAGCATGTGGCCGGCGGTGCCATGCAGCCGCATCAGAAGTGGCGCCAGGCAACATGTCGCTGCTGCTGCTGGTGTCCTCTTCCGCCTCTTCTTCTTCCGGTGTTTTGTCGTCGACCTCAGTCCACATTCCTCGCGGGCAGGCCTGTGGAGTGCCTTCCGCCGCCGCGTCGCCGCCCGGGCAGAAGTAGGATTGGGGGCACGGCTTCGCGCCCACGAATGTCTGCGCAGGAACAAGAGGCCGGTCAAGGTGGTGCGTCCTGGCGCAGGGCTGACAGAGTAAGGCGTGTTGCTTGATACAGTGACCAGAGTTTTTGCGCATGTGGCTGGAGAGCACATGTCAACCACTTCTGGGCTGGTGTAAGCTGTTGCTGCTGCTGCTGCTGCTGCTGTAAGCCCATGTGTACAGCAACATCAATGGTGCTGCAGCAGCTGCCAACGTCTGTTGGTTTTTGACTGTCTGCTGCACCCACCTGGTTCCGCCGCAGCGGCTGCAGGATGAAGAGGTCATTCACATCCACCAATGCAAACCCCGGCTCCAGAACCCTGCAGGCCGCCGAAGAGTTCGAGCCGCTGCCGGCTGTGACAATGCCAGGCCCCAGGGGCTTCCCAGTCGGGCCTAGAACATCGTCGCAATGCATGCAAGAGGTGTTGTTGGAATAGTCGTCGCTGTAACTGCCAACTTCGCAGGGCATGACGGTGTTGTTCTCAGGATGCAGGAAAGTTCCTGGCGGTGACAGGCAAGCAGCAGGCGACGTTGCAGAGCCGTATGGGGCAGTTGGGTCTGTTTTGAAGTCAGGGGGGCAGGGTGTGCATGTTGACTGGAAGTTGAGGCCATCTGACCAGGTGTCTGGGGGGCACGGCAGGGCAGCGGGTAGTCAAAGTCGTCCGTTACGTTCGTTTCAGCTGCTGTCACATATGCCGCGGCGTCAAGCGCAGCGGCTGCTGCGCTCGCTGGCGTATAGGTGCTGCCTGCCCTGATGCTGTTGCTGCTGCTGCTGGTGGCGGCGGCGGCAAGTCGCTGCTGCTGGTCTTTGGTGACGATGGGGACGTTGCCTGCCGGCTTGTAGTAGTACCCCCGGGGGTTGACGCACTCTCTGATGCGCCTTGCGCCTCGTGCCTTTGTCACAAGCTTGTTGGGGCAGAGCAGGGGCGCGGTGGCGCCAGCTTTGCAGATGTAGTTCCTTGGGCAGCTGAGGCAGGGACGTTTGGCAGCCACAACAGGTGTAGGGCTGTGGGTTACAGTACGAGCGGTCCTGGCTGAGGCGTGTATGCTTGGTGTAGTTGTCAATGTCAGGCAGCTGCGATGCCGAGGGCAGCATCTTAGTGAATGCAGCACCACACGTTGGTGCAGTCTGATATGATGCGGCACTGTGGCTTGGTGGCACATCAGCACAATCCCTGCTGCTGCACTGCCAGAGAGTGCACTGCAAGCACAGCTACAGGGACGCGATCGCGTGGGTCATCACTTACGATGTGCATGTCTTCCCTTGCCGCCTTTGCCCCGCCGGGCACATGCAAGATACCTTTGTGCCATCAAAGGCGGGCGCAAACGGAGCCTTGCATTTGGTGGCGTTGGCACGTGCGGATACTGCTGCTAGGGGACTAGCGAGGCGTCTTAGAGTGGCCGGAGTCCGGTGGGCAAGCCTAAGTCAATCCGAATCGAGCTTGCAGGCGCTGCCAACAGCAGCACTAGTGCACACACCAGGCCCAACAAACGCGAGGCATACTCCATTTTAGCACGACAAGCTAGGGGTGGAGAATTACGCAGTCTCTATGGACGTGAGGTCTGCCGCTCGACGAACCATGGCCTAGTAGAAGAGCTTGCTAAGAAGCATAGTGCTTTCACAAGTGGAGATTGTGTATCATGCGCTTACTTGGTCAAGTATCTACTGCTGTTGGTGGGCCAATGCAACTTGGGTCACAGATGGCTGGATTAGCACTGGTGACACCTGTGTGAAGTACACCACGAACATCCTTGTGCCGCTGATGAGGATTGTGGTCGGATTGAAAGCGTCAGCATGTACAATAAACAAACAGGTGTTTTAAATAGTTATATTGAGCCAGATTTCGAGAGAGTGGCCATCTTCACAACGCTACCTGTTTCGAAGCGAGCACCGTCATCGCCCGACGTTGTTTACGCAAACATGTAGAGTATGGAACGACGCTGCTGCAGGTTGCATTGTTTTGCGACTTTGTCAGCCGCCATAATAACAAGCAACCGCCGTGTGAGGGCAGCATGGCTCAATTGCGAACCGTCTCCAGCTCCCAGTTGCTTAACAGCCCAACCGCCCAATCAGGCAGTATAACAACACGTCAACACTAAAGTTTAAACCTGGGCAGAACCAACCTTGACTGCGAACCCAGCCTGCAGCGGCGAGTCTGTCCACAAAACGTGCATCAAGCACCGTGCCTAGGCCTGGCCATGGCCACACGCACAGCAGCAGCGCAGCACACAACCCTGTGCGTTGTGCGGCAGACATAGGCCATGACTCAAGGGCCATGCAAGCAGTGGCCCAGGCTGCGCAGGCTGGCCACGTCATGTGCCTGCCAATGCCACAGCCCAGCAGCACAACCTTGGCTCGCGAGTGTTGCGTGCCCTTGCATTCGAATGATGACCAGCATCATGCACAGTGTGTGCCACATGGTGATCCTAACCACCTCCATGGGCAGACGCTACAGGTTGCAACTACGCCCCCCGCCCCCCACCCCCACCCCACCCCACCCCCATCCCCTCTCGTCATGTACTTTTAAAAGTGCCGGTTCTTGACAACATCACCAACAGTCAGTAAGCCAAACACATACTAAGTTTGCACAACATGCCATGCCTGGCTGAAGATGGCGTCCTCAGATAGCCTGATGCAGCAAGTACCCCACCCACGCGCGTTCGCGTTTGCATTGTTTGTGTTGGGACCCACCATGGGGTCCAAGTCAGCCGACCCAGCCACCAACGCCACTCGCCACCACGTCTGTCACACCCCGCTCACTCCGTCCCTCAGCACAGGCAGCTGCCCCTCACCCTGCAGCCTCATCAAGTCGTACGCAAGCATCGCCGCCTTCAACTGCGGCATGCTGCCCAGCCGCGGCAGCAGCTGCGCCGCCGCTGCTCTCGCATGCTCCAGCAGCCCCGGCTCTGCCTCCAGCTCCTGCCAAGTTAGCTGGAGAAGACCGAGGACTTGCCACTCTGCTTGGTGCCCCAAACATCACCAGACCCCTGACAGCAGCAGCAGCAGCAGCAGAAGTGCAATGCGCAGAAGTGCACCACGTTCAAAACAACAGCCCGGCGCCTGGAGCATGCACGCAACAGCGCCGCTGGGGTCCACAGCTGAGCTGTCTCCAGCCGCGCTCGATGTTTGCACAGCCAGTGCAGGAAGCATGCAAACCCCATGTCCTGTCCATTCACACCCACCAAACCCAGTGACGTATTCAACCAGGCTGTGCAACGTCCGCAGGTTCACTGCTGCTCCGCCATGCACGAGCGTGCTCAATTACAGCAAGCTGCAGCAGCGACAGCGACCCAACCAATAAGCTTCCGATCCACAACAATCACAATCAATCCCAACCTCACCTGATCTCTAAGTCAGCCTGTGCAATGACCAATCCGTTGTGGCTGCGCTCAAGCACGCGCAGCCGCTTGGCAGCCACGGCAGCGCCAGCAGCGCCAGCAGGCGGCGCCATCAGGAAGCAGCGGCTGGCCCTGCTGCCCCTGCCCACGCGGCCCCGCAGCTGGTGCAGCTGCGCGAGGCCGAAGCGGTCCGCGTTCTCGACCAGCATGACCGAGGCCTCCGGCTCATCGATGCCGACCTCGACCACCGTTGATGATATGAGCACCGGTGTTTCGCCGCTGCGGTGCAGTGCACGGGAGCACGGCAGGCAGCGCTGGGTTCAGAGGTCAGCAGGGGCCGGCAGCTGCGGCGTGAGACGCATTGTGGCAGGATGAAGTTGGGGAAAGACTGGCATGCGGGTATCAACGCTGATTGTCTAGATGCAAGTGAGTGACCTTGCGCAAAAGCTTGTCTGCGCCACGGCAGCACTGTGCACAGGCGTGACCCTTTTGAGCAGCAGCTGCATCTTGGCCCTGCGGTGCTGCAGCCGCCGATGGCAAACCCGCAGGATGAGGCAAACCGCACGGTCCCTGAATTGGCTTTGGAGCCGATCTGCATCATGCCGGCAAGCTGTGTTGCTCCACATCAGCGCTCACACGCTGCGAGCTGGTCTGCGTCTGCCTGTATGTGCAGCCCCTGCAGCTGCGTGTCCGCACAAGCCCACCTGTTGAACTTGGCCAGCACCGCCTCCTTCTCCAGCTGCTCATCTTGCCGTGCAGCAGCCCGCAGCCGTGCGCGTCAAACACGCGGCTGCCGACCAGGCGCTCGTACTCCTCCTGCGCTGCCTTCACGCCGGCCAAGGCATCGGACGACGACTCGCTGACCAGAGGGCACACATGTACACGCGGCCGCCAGACGCCAGCTCCTCCCGGATCGCAGCGTACACCTGTGGCGGGAGCCAGCGGCAGCGTTGCACAGGGCACCGGCAGGGTGTGAGACCGGCCAGCACGCGTGAGGATAGTCCTCTGTCGCGTCAACAAGATGCGGATGGCAAACCTCGACCAGCAGCAGCATGCGCGCAACGGGTGCAGGCTGGAGTGTGGCTGACCAGCAGGCGCGCAACAGGAACACACGGCGGCCAGCAGCCAGCTCACCATGCACGGCAGCCAAAACTGTGTCGGCAAAAGTTGACGGGCACGACACATGGACTGCAGGCAGTGGTGATTACACAGCAGCTGCCCCGGCTGCAAGACTCATGTCAGGCTGTGCGCCAATGCCAAGGGTTGACCATGCTTTTGCACTCCCCACCTGCTCCCGCGCTTCCTCGCAGTCCTCACCACCTGCGTCTCCACCCTGCTGCGGCCAGGCGGCATGCTGCTGATGCTGCTCAGCACCAGCCCGCCAAACTGCACCAGCGCCAGCGTGCGCGGGATGGGCGTCGCGCTCATGAGCAGCATGTGCGGCGGCACGCACAGCCCCTGCAGCAGCCGCTCGCGCTGCCGGACGCCAAACCTGCGTGCAGGTCGGAGCGCAGATGGCCACGCATGTAAGTCAGCACAGCAGCAAGCTTGTTGCGGTTGCCCGTTGCAGGAGCAGCGCACGACTTGGAGGAGATCCAGGCAGCCAGAGTGCTGCCTGCATGATGACTAAGGGAGTTGCTTTTGCTGCCATGCAAATACAATATCAAGAGGCCAACAGCACCCAAGCAGAGTTGTACACACACGTACAAACCGCCTGAAGCATCTGCGCAAATGCACACCTGCACAAGCCAACCACCGCAGACCTGCACACCTGTACAAGGCAACGCACACGCCAGCCACGCAGCCCAACCCGCTCACTTGTGCTGCTCATCCACCACCACCAGCGCCAGCTTGCTCCAGCCGCCATTCAGCCAGAGCGCCTGCGTGCTGACCAGCAGGTCCACGTCGCCCCTCGCCAGCCTGGCCTTCATCGCGGCCTTCTCCTTCAGGCGTGCCGCCCGTCAGCAGCTCCACGCGGGGCCGCAGCGCCAGCGGCAGCCGGTCGGCGATGGAGCTGAGTGTGGCCATGTGCTGCGCGGCCAGCAGCGTGGTCGGCGCGAGCAGCAGCGCCTGGTGGCCTGGAGAGCAGGCAAGCATCCGGCAACGACATGGATGAGGAGGGAAGGAGGGCAAGGTTACAGACAGGCGATGATCCAGGGACGCCAGCATGCAGGGTCAGGGCCTCACGGGGATGCACAGCAGCAACGGGGAATTAGAGGAGCGGCAGCGCGTGGTGACCTGCACCCGGTTGGCGGTGTGATGCAGACTTGGCCAACAAGTAGGCCCAGATTTACTGCGCTGGTGGCTGATGTTGACCGTGCACAACAGGCAGGCAGGAGCACGTGCTGCCTGGCGCACACACCGCCAGAACAGCATCGCTGCAGCAGCTGCATGCAGGGCGCTGCACCGAAACACAAACTCCCTGGACTCCAATCCGGTCAGCCTAACCAGCCCAGCAGAAGTTTTTTGTCGCAACAGTGGCGATGTGATGCCTACAGCGATGCCAACAACAGCAGCGGCACAGCAGACGTGTCGACGCACCTGCTTGTCGCACTGCCAGGCACGCCAGCACAGCCACCACAGTCTTGCCGCACCCGACATCGCCCTGCAGCAGCCGCAGCATCGCCTGCGGTTTTGCCAGGTCAGCAAGGACCTCGGACAGCGATGTCTGCTGATCCGGCGTCAGCTGGTACGGCAGCTGCTGCTTGGCGGTTTCCACGATGCTTGCGGCGGACTCCGGTATGACGTAGGCAGTTGCCGCACCTTGCACCAACGGTGGCTGCTGCTGCTGCTGCTGCTGCTGCTGTTGTGGTGCAGCTGCTGCTACAGCCTGAGCATGCTGCAGCAGAAGGCCAGCAGGTGGGACGCCTGGGCTTTTACCCCTGCCACGTCTCTTGCCTGCAGCACCTGCCTGAGGTGCTTCGTCCATGCTGCTGCTGCTGGCTGCTGGTAAGTGTCAGGCCTGCCTGCGCCGCTCCGGAATCTGGTGTAACCGGTGCTGCCGCAGCCGCCGCTACTACTGCTGCCGCTGGCGAGCAGGGCCCCTGCATGTTGCGCTGCAGCCAGTAGCGCTCCAGCAGCTGCGCCATCTGCACAAGCACCAGCTCCTGCAGCAGCACGTGCGCAGCAGCACCACAACAGGCACGACACTTGTGGCTGGCGGCCTGTTACGAGGAGCCTCAAGTGACAGTCGCAGCGCAGCGCATCGCACAGCAACGTGCAGCTCGCTTCCTACCGCCTGTTGGCTGTACACACATGCAGGCTGACTTGGATGTGCTGTGGGGTGCATGTCCAGCTGCTCCTCAAGCATGTGTCTTGTGGTCACAGCGTCAAAGCGACAACATGCACTGCAACTGGGAAACCGCCCGCCGCTTCGCTGCTGCATGTGCGCCCGTAGTACTCTGGGATGTCCGGCCGTCGTCTGCCACCCTGATTTGCCCACGGCACAAACATCCTGGCGAGGCGACCTGCACCACCCCAGGGCCTTGCCCTGTCCGCGACCATGACAGAGCTCTAAGCAGTCGCATGCCTAGTCGAGTCAGCGAGCGGCAGCATAGCTCGTAACATAAGACGAGACGGGCACACGACAGGGGCCGCACCTGGAAGGCCAGCCGCCGCCGTGCCGCTGCATGCGCCTCCATGTCCCGCGGCTTATGCAGGGCCTGCAGTGCAGCTGCAAAGCCAGGCAGGCTGTGCTGCGCCAGCAGCTCTGGCGGCAGCAGCTCTGCCTGGCCGGGCGCGCTGCGCACCGCATCCAGAGCCCTGCGGCAGCAGCAGCGGCAGCAGCAGTGCAGAAGCGGAGGCGAATATTAGCATCAATCGGAGCGGCAGCAGCAGCGGCAGCAGCAGCGGCAGCAGCAGCGGCAGCAGCAGCGCAGAAGCGGAGGCGAGTAATAGCATCAATTGGAGCGGCAGCAGCGGCGCAGCAGTGCAGAAGCGGAGGCAATATTAGCATTAGTTGGAGCGGCAGCAGCGGCAGCAGCAGTGCAGAAGCGGAGGCGAATATTAGCATCAATCGGAGCGGCAGCAGCAGGCGGCAGCAGCAGCAGGCAGCAGCAGTGCAGAAGCGGAGGCGAATATTAGCATCAATTGGAGCGGCAGCAGCGCCAGCAGCAGCGCAGAAGCGGAGGCGAATTGCATCAATTGGGCGGCAGCAGCGGCAGCAGCAGCGCAGGCGGGGCGTATTGCTCATGGGCGGCAGCGCAGGCAGTGCGGCGGGCGAATTGCACATCGGGCAGGCCAGCTGGGCAGGCTGGTGGTGGCAGCACCGCCGGCCGCCAACTATCATTGATTCAGCCGGAGGCCGAGCCCTGCTGCCAGAGCAGGGGGTGCAGCCAACGGGGCTGCGTTGGGGCCGCACAGTAGACAGCACACAGCGGCATGCACCAGCAGCAGCTGCAGATCCAGGAGTTGCACAGGAAAGCTCCAAGAGAGCATCTTTACAGTGATATGGGATAGCCTGCCAAGAAAAGGCCGATGCAACAAACCAAGACTTCCCACAGGTGGCCAGTGCTTGCTGGAGCCTGCGCCCCAGCTGCGTCGCTTCAATGCACACCAAAGCAGGAAGCACACCTGTCGACGATGCCCTTGCGGCTGCTGCTCGGCCGCCAGTCGCCGGACTTGAGCTCCTTGACGGTCTTGTAGGATGGCAGCAGCAAGCTGCCACCGCCACTGCTGCTGCTTGGAGGCCCTGCGGTGCTTGCTGGCTCCTTCGCCGCTGCTGCCAGCACCTGACCGTCTTTGCTGCTGCTGCTGCTGCTGCTGCTGCTTGCTGACGTTGAGTCAGCGTCCACTGCTGTGAGGTACTCCACTGTCATACTGCCCTGAGCCTCCCAGCTGCACTCGAAGCCACCTGCCGCAGCAGGGACGACAGCACAGCACCCGGGCTGTTCACAAGTAGGTGTGCTGGCATGCAGAGCAGCACATTCCGAGAAAATCAAGCACGGGATGAGGGTGCAGCAGGCATGCATGACTGGCTGGCACCAAGACAGCACTCAACGCTGCCAGAAGTAGCGCGGCTACAACTGCTCACCTCCCACCATGAAAGCACCCGGCATGCCTATGGTGATCACAGCAGTCAGGTGCAAGCTGCCAAAAAAGGCTGTCTGAGCAGCACAACTTGTCTCCTGTGTTCACGGCCTGCAGCACGTACCTATGGCGCTCCAGCGGTTGGTGGTGGGCCGCACTTTGCCCGTCAGAAGCACCATCCGCTGCTGCTGCACCGCCTGCTTGGCTTCTTGGTAGGCGGCCTGTGCGGCCTTCATGGAGTGGGCCGGGTAGCGCCCAAACTCGAACAAGGAGAGCTTGAGGTACACCGGCCCAGCCTCTGGAGGGTTTGCCGGCACCTGCAGCAGCAGCAGCAGCAGCAGCAGCAGCAACAGCAGCAGCAGCAGCAGCAGCAGCAGCAGCAGCAGCAGCAGCAGCAGCAGCAGCAGCAGCAGCAGCAATTGACTATAGCAATGTTGGCAGTTTGCAGCAGTAGCAGCAGCATGTTGTGGTTGACGTTGGGATGCATGGTAACACCAGCAGTCACAAGTTGTTGATGTGCTTGCAGCACTGCAGCTTTGCTCCGATGTGAGGCCAACAGCTGCTGCGCCGGGCAACAGCTGCTGTGCCGCTGACGTAGCATGCTGTCATGCATGCACCCTGTGTTCCGTCACTGACACTAATAAGCCACCAGGCCAGGCATTAAGCACATCTATTTGAGCAATGCTGTGTAGAAATGACGTGTGTGCAGACGCAGGGGGTACTCACAATCGTGCTGTTCAGCTGTGGCACAGCGGCTCACCTCATACGCCGCGAACCAGAAAGCATTGCCATTCCAGGGTGCGGGCGGCTTGGCAGCAACCACCCTGCGCACGCACAGAGCGTGAAAGTGGAGGCGGTGGCGGCGAAAGTTTCAAGCAGCATGCTGTTGCTACATGGGCGCTGCGATGCAACGCATGACAGGCGTGCGCAGCGAGCCAGCGCGACGCAAGCAAGGCGGCGGCACTCTCCAGACACGCTGAGCAATGCCGTATGCAATGCTTCATCAGCAGTGTCTGCATGCAAACACCTGACAGCAAGTGTGGGAGCCGGCTGGATCGACTGGCGCAGCAACAAGGCGGCCGCAGACAGCGCTCCAGCTGCCAGGCACATGTGACACGCATGCACAGGGTTTCAGTCCGCAGCAGTGCGCAGGGAAGGCTGCCTGCTGCATGCTGCACACAACCATACTGCTACTGACCGGGCACAACAGTGCAGCGGCTAACCACACCACGCGCTGCAGCTCCAGCAACACTGCCAACTGCCACAACCTCCGGCAGCTCACTTGCCAAGCAGATGCACCAGCTGGCCAGCAGCAGCGGCGCCAGCCTCTTCATCAACACTGGCAGCTGCACTGCTGCTGTCCTGCGAGCTCTCATCATGGCTGCTGCTGCTGCTGCTGCCGCTGCTGCTGCCTGCTGAGCTGATGCGGATGGCATCTGCATACGCCTTAATCTTGGGGGCATATGTCAGCACCTGCGCGCAAGACCACCACGCATCCCACTCGGTGGGTGTGAGGCTGTGTCAGCGACCAGCAAACCCTTTCATGAAGCATCACACCATCTGCGCGTGCGCGTGCGCGTGCGCGTGCGTGCGTGCGTGCGTGTGTGTGTGTCAGACCAACAACCTCTGTCATCACAAAGGTTGCTGCATGAATGGGCATACCTCAAGGCAGCTCTGAATGCTGACAAGCCGCAAGCACCTTGCTCGTTGGACGCTGTCACTTGCACAGCACACAGTGAACACAAAACAACCAGTCGCAGCAACAGCAGGCGCCCACCTGCAGCATGTTGTGCAGCCCAGCGGCCTGCAGCTTCTCACACTGCTGCTTCGTGAAGACCTTGTCCCTGGCCGTCACGCCTAAGCAGCACGGCAGCCACGCCGCAGCAAGCTCCGCGGCGTCGAAGCGCAGGTCGGCCTCACTGAGCGCCTCGAGTGCGGCTGCAACGCTGGCCTCAACCGCCGCCACATCAATGCACGGCATGCTGCTGCCGCTGCCGCTGCCGCTGCCGCTGCCGCTGCTGCTGCCGCTGCTTGTGAGAGTGGCACCACCACCGCCACCACCGTAGCTGCTGTTGCAGCTGCCAGCAGCGCTACACCTGCTGCTGCTGCCTGCACCAAGCTGACTGCAGCTGCTGCTGCTGCTGCTGCTGCTGCTACTGCTGCTGCTGGACAAGCCTGTGCTGCTGTCCAACAGGTGCTCCTGCGGCGGCTGCCAGCCTGTCGAGCTGGATGGTGGCACTGCTTCAACCTTTCGTTGCGGCGGCAACTGCGAGGTCACCAGGTCCCATGGTACCAGCGTCCCAGCAGACTGTGCACCCAGCTGCTGCAGCGGCTGGTGCTGTTGTTGTAGCAGCTCCAATGCCTGCTGTGCGATGACTGCACCTGGGGATGCCGCTCGCAGCTGCTGCTCCTGCTGCATCTGCTGCAGCTGCTGCGGTGTCTGCTGAGCTGGCAGTAGTGCATCCTGAGGAGCCTGTTGCAGCAGCTGCATTTGGCTCTGCTGCTGCTGCTGCTGCTGCTGCTTTGGCTGCGCCTGTTGCAGCACTTGCGGAGCTAGGTCCGGCTGCTTCTGCTGCCGCTGCGGCTTTTGGTGCCGCTTTGCCTCCCGCTGCACCCTTGCCGCTTCTTCCTGAGCCTGCAATGCCAGGCAGCGCTCAGCAAGATGATCAAGGTCTACTGCTGCTGCTGCTGTAGGTGCTGTACCCGGCTGCAGCTCTGGGTGGAGCTGCAGCAGTCGTGCATACACCTGCAGGTTGACGTGCACATCGTCCAGGGCCCTGCAACAGCAGCAGCAGCAGCAGCATCAAGCCATTTGGGTGCTGCAGCAAGAGCCTTGCAGTCATCATATGTTGGCCGACGCTGGCGCAGCACTCAGCTGCCACTGGCGCCGCAGCTCGAGGATCACCCAGCACCAGCGGGTGCGGCAGGTGCCACCATTGCGGCCACTACGTGTGCAGCGCCGCCGCGCCCACCTGTGGGCGTTGTTTGCCTCAATGCCAAAGAGTTCCCTGAGCGCCTGCAGCTTGGTCCCGCCAGGAGCACTGAGCGCCTGCAGGACGTCTGGCTGCAGCGCGTTTTTGTGCAGGCTCTTCAGCGCCTGTGCCACACTCAGGGTGTCTATGCAGGGCCACGAGGCGCAGGGCGCCTGCAGCGTGGGTGCTGCAGCGGGCGGCTGCAGCAGCTGCTGCAGGCGAGGCTGCCGCATCGCGCCTGCCCAGGCCCGCAAGACGGGCAGGTCAAACCTGGAGGCAGCAGCGCCAGGAGGCAGCGGCAGCGTCTCCAGTGAACACACACGTG
The DNA here is from genome assembly GCA_014080715.1 of Scenedesmus sp. NREL 46B-D3. Taxonomy (NCBI): domain Eukaryota; kingdom Viridiplantae; phylum Chlorophyta; class Chlorophyceae; order Sphaeropleales; family Scenedesmaceae; genus Scenedesmus; species Scenedesmus sp. NREL 46B-D3. The sequence goes on from JACERP010000058.1 coordinate 407,637, forward strand.
AAGCACATTGTTGTCCGCTGTCAGCTGGACATGCACTGCACGCGCTGCGACACGCGCTGCGCAAAGAAGCATCGACAGCTCCGCACACCGACTGGGCCGCGACAGCTGAATTCAAACATGGTGTAACACGGCGTAACGCGTCGACGCACCGCCTGATGTTGTGCCCCATCAGCACCAGCGTGCTGCTGCCGCCCGGCGCCGCCGCGCACTGCCGCGCCAGCCACCGCACCCAGGCCAGCAGCGCCACAGCCAGCGGCGGCCCGCCCCGCACCTCCGCCCAGGCCAGCCCCGTCACCGCCGTCGCGCCGGGGCTGATCGCCGTCAGCGGGCTGACGAGCGAGCGGAACCGCTGCCCGTGCGCGGTCGCGGCGGCCAGCTCCATCACATCGACGGGCTGGATGGCTGCCATTGGCGGACAGGGCAAAGGCACGCAGCAGGCGGAAGGGCGGCGGGCTCAGGCGCAGCGCGGCGAGGGCTGAGACAGGCACACCGCACAGGCAGACGGTTCGATGCAACCAGTGTGCGCATTGCGGAGCACTCCGCCACAGCAGCAGGCAGGCGGCAGCAGTCTCGGGGACCCGGCAGCGTGCAACACAGGCACCAGCGCATGCTGGCGTCCGTGCCAACCATGACCCTCTCGTGTGACAGCTGCCGACACGGCTTCCCGGCCAAGCGCGCTGCAGCGCCCGCGCGCCACTCACTGCTGCTGGCCTCCAGGTCGAAGCACACCAGCCGCGCCGGCCCCCGCAGGCTCACAGCCGCCAGCTGCTCCACCGCGGCGGGCAGCTCTGCCGCGGCCGCCTGCCATGCCGCCAGCAGCTGCGCATCCCCCCACCGACGCCACCCTGGGAGGCCAGGCAGCCCTTGCGCGGCCAGATCAGCCAGCAGGGACTTGCTCAGCTCCTCGTTCAGGTACCCCGTGCGATGCCAAGTGCCGCCCACCGTACTAATGCTGCTGCTGCTGCTGCTGCTGCTGCTAGATGTTGCACTGACAGGCGAGAATGCTGCAGGGGCAGCAGCAGCAGCAGCAGCTGCGACGGCGGCAACGCTGCTGCTGGGTGCATTTGGCGCAGGCTCCCAGCTGGCCACGCTATGGTTGTCTGACAGGCTGCTCGTGCCGCTGCTGATACCATCGATGCTGGCAGGGGAGCCTGCAACAGCAGCACCAGCGTCATCACCACCAGCAGCAGCACCACCACTGCCGCTTGTCGCAAGCCCTTGCATGCACCCTGTGCCATTGGCATGAGGCACATTGTTCAAGGTACTACTGCCGCCGATGCTGCTGCTGCTGCTGCTGCTGCTGCTGCTGCTGCTGCCTGGCCTGTAGTCTGATCTGGTGGGGGCATGTCGCCTCGGCCGAGGTCTGGAGGGCATGCGGCTGCCACTGCTGCTGCTGTTGCTGCTCCAAAAGTCAGGCCTGTGCTGCGACATGGGCACGTTGGGTTGACCCGCAGCCTGGCTTGGCAGTGGCATGCCAGGCTGCTGCTGCTGCTGCTGCTGGGGCTGCTGCTGCTGCTGAGATTGGGGCTGCTGCTGCCATACCCAAGGCTGTTGCAGCTGCTGCGGAGTACCTGGCAGTAGCAATGGCGTATAATGCGGTTCCTGCAACTGCTGCTGCTGCTGCAGCAGCTCAGCAGGTTGTTGCTGTGGTAGGTGCAGGTGCACCTGCACTGGCAGCATATACTGCTGCTGCTGCTGCTGCTGCTGCAGCTGTTCATGCACCGTTTGCAGCCCCCGGCTCATTTCCTGCATATGTTGTTGCATCTGCTCGTTCTGAAGAGCCAGCTTCTGCAGTGCATCCAGCTGCGCAGCCAGCAGAGCCGCTGAACGAGGCTTCCCCCTGTACGGACCAGGTCGCTTGGGGTGCGTCCAAGGCCGTGGTTGCTGCAGGTTTTGCTGTGGTTGCTGCGGCGGTGGCCTGGCTGTGCCATTGCTGTGCACGCTTGCGTCTGCAGCAGGTTGTGCGTCTTTTCCATGTGCAGCTGCTGCACTGAGCATCGAGGGCTGCTGGTGTTGGTGTGCACGATGCAATGCATGATGTGCTGAGGCCTGCACGACAACGCGGCACGCAGCACAGGGTTTCAAAGCCATTAGCTGCTCAGGCTGCTTGCAAGGCGGTCATCCTATGGACGCCTTGTTGTTCACGTAAGCATGCCCATGCCAAGTACAAAGGTGTATTCAGCAAGCTTGCAGTTGCACAAGGTAACTGCACCGTGGCGGGGTTCCCTGGGAATGGAGTGCCCGGCCAGTTTGCAGTGCTGCGCACAAGCCACTAACCTCAAGCTCAGTCACCTGAATGCTGCGTTGCAAGGAGCGGCTTGCTATCCCTCCATATAGCAGCAACATGCGACTGCTGGTCTGGTGTTGCTGTTCAGCTAGGGAGTGCATAGTGACCTAGAGCAGCTGTACTCAGCACAGCTCCTGTCCGCTGTGGCCGCATGCAGGAAAGACGCTGTGAGAGAGCTACATCAATCAATGTTAAGTGTTTGTAGTGCATGTACCCTGAGAGTTCAACCGAGTGTTCGACGAGGTTTCCAACACGTGCCTATTGTCAAGCAGCCCGCCCAGCTTGTTGTCACGTGCATTGGATCAAACAATATGATTCCTTGGTGAGCTTGAACTCCCCACAGAATCAACAGGCAGGGAGGGTTTTATGTGACATGTCACAAATTTGAAGCTGGGGTTGTGTTTAGGGCGACGATTCTGGGGCCCCCTGTCAGATGCTTGAACAGTGTTCCTGGCCAAGCACCATATGGATCAACCGCCGCATGTCATTTCCAGCACGCCACATGAAGGCCCTGCAACCCTGCTAGTTGCGGTACAACTGCTGCTGCACATGCACCCAATCATCTGACACTGCATTCGTGACAGCTGCAAGATTTCATCTCCACGTGTAGACTAATCAGCGCTGGTTATTCCTTACGGTCTTCGGCTGTACAAGCAGTAGCAGTGATGCAGGACACACAACGACCAGCTGCAGCAGCAGCCAGCGGGCAGCAATTGCAGCAGCAGGACAAGAACCCAAAACTATATGCAGTGGCAGCCTCGGTTGTGGTACTCCTGGCAATAGCATGGTCGCTCAACCACAGCAGCCACAGCAGAAGTGGCAGCAGTTTCCAACCCAAGTCCGGTATTTCAGTCAACGACACCAGCAGCAGTGGTCCTTTCCTTGGCGTTCCACTAAAAGCCATCCAGTACCAACAGCAGCAGCAGAGCCCTGAGCAGGCAGTGCAGACACATGCCAGATTGCAGCAGTTGCGCTCACAGCTTTTGAAATTAGTAACAACAGATGCAGTGCAGCAGCTGCTGCAAGGTGCTCGCCTGCCTAAGCGAGTGCCCATTGATGTGGCACAGCAGCTTGTTGTAGATGCTCAGCTGTTGCATCACAGCTTGCAGGAAGGGCATGCTGCAGCACGAATTGGCGCCATCCATAGCCACTACGCAAGCAGCACCAGCAGCAGCACCAGCACCAGCAGAGGTGGTGAAACACTCGAAGCTGCTGGTGCTGCTGGCCCTGCTGCCGACACAGTAGAGGCTGCTCAAGCAGCTCAGCAGGAGGCAGCAGCAGCTGTAACAGGCAGCTTAACCTCCACAAGCAGCAGAAGCAGCAGCAGGAGCAGCAGCAGTGTCAGCAGGGGCATCTTGATTGTGGGTGGCAGTAGGACCCATCTGGGCAATGCATACATCCTCCTGCGCATGCTGCGGCAACACCTGCACTGCAGACTGCCAATAGAGGTAGTGTACTATGGGCAACAAGAGCTTGACCCAGCAGCAGCAGCGTTGGTACGGGACTTCATGGCAGCAGAAGAGGCTGCAGGAAGGCCGCGTATCGCTCTTATAGATGGGTTGGAAGTGCAGGAGCAGCATATTGGGAGGTTGAAACCGCACCCAGAGCATGTGAAGCTGACTAGTTGGGTTGCCAAGGTGCATGCACTGTGCTGGGTGACGAGCTTCCAGCAGGTGTTACTTCTGGACAGTGACAACCTGCCTGTCCAGGACCCTGAAGTTCTGTTCGGGGTGCCAGAGTTCACTTCGAACGGTTTTCTGATATGGCCAGACTTCTGGCACAACCTCTGGATGGACCCGGCGGTTTACCGGCTGTTGAACCTCAGCGTGCCCTGGGAGGTGAACCCTCAGGGTTTCCTTGCGGCTGAGAGTGGGCAGATGCTGCTGGACAGGTCAGCGCACGCAGATGTGCTGGAGTGGCTGTGGCTGCTGAACTCGCACCGTGAACTGGTGTATGAATGCGTGGTGGGGGACAAGGACACATACCGGATGGCGTTTGATCTGGCAGGCAAAGAGCAGCACTACGTACAGGTGAGCATGGTTTTAAGAGGGGACGGCTCGCTTTGAAGCAGTGCTTGTGGGGAGAGGGTTGTGGGTGCAGAGGTGCAACAACTGTGCAGCAGCACTGTCCTGGCATTTGCTCGCACAGTGGACCCGGCAGCGCTAGGTGAAGAGGGACACCTGCAGGGGGCACCATCTGGCGGTATGTAAAAACGCAGGACATGTGTTGTTGCTTGGAGCTTGAGCAGCAGCAGTCGATTCAGAAGACACTAGTTCATGCTCACATGCAACATCTTCATCTTCAGGCGATGCGGCCCCCTAAGAAGCGGCTAGGTGACACACACCAAATCAGGTTCAACCGCTTTATTTCACTAGACGTGCCCATGCGACCCCAACGTGGCACACAATGTTGCGCCTCTGTTGTGCGCGCCTCCTGCTTCCCCCGCCCCTGCAGGTGTCCCAGCCCCCCCAGGAGCTGCTGGGTGATGCGGGCGCACACATCAGCCTGAGCCGCTTCTTCCACCTGGGCATGGGCCAGTCGAGTCCAGATGGCAAAGCGCTCATGTTCATGCACAGGTGAGCTGGGTGCCTGTGACATAACTGCTGCTGGCTGGGCTCTTGTACCTGGATGCTCTTGAGATGCTTGGCGGGTAATCAGAGGGACAGCCCCGCTTCTTCCGTTGCAGCTGCAGCTCTGCATGCGCCTCTCGAGAATGCCTGTGTCATGCGCAGCGCTGCCACCATCCTGCCTGCTTGTGCAGGCGACAGCAGTAACTGCTTACGCCAGATCGCGCACCAGGCTGGTGTGCTGCGTGGCACCTCCTGCTCAGCTCATAGCCAACTGGCACTTGCTCAGCAACACCATGCATCCTGTTCTATAGCCTGATGCCAGGTGGATATCAATGAAGCACGCTGTCTGTGTTGGTTTCTCCACCTGTTGCAGGACTGCCCGTGGCAAGTTCTTCCCTTGGTGTGCAGCCAAGCGCCTGCTCAACGGCACCTGCCAGCCAGCACTGCTGACCCTGCCAGTGGTGCAGGAGCAGCTGCAGGCTGCAGTGAGGGATGCAGGCGCGATGCGCTTCGATGCAGGCAAAATTGACGTGCATTGGCACATCAACAACTGCGTGGCCGCTGGTGCCGGGGATGAGGCTCCCGGGCGCAGCAGCAGCAAGTGGAGCATGCCGCTGCCAGCTTGCAACTACACATTGGGGCAGTTGCCAATAGTCGCGCTGCCACCTGCAGCACTGCCCGGCCTGCCGGAGTACCTGGCAATGGTGGATGCTGTGTTTGCAGAGGTGCAGCAGCAGCTGCAGGTGCAGCTTGTGGACAGAGTCAAGGTGGTGCTGGGCAAGTTGTAACTACAACTGGTTATAACCGTGGACCATGCCTGCAGCCTGGAGGTTGGATGGCAGGAATGCTGTATGACCTTTATGCCCGGTCATGGCCAGTGGATGCAGCAGAGGTGGAACCCTAGCTGAGAATAATAATTAACACATGCAGCCTAGGAACATGCTTGTTCCGCCAAAGAGTAGAGTCGGTGTCGTGACAGTCAAGGAGCAGCAATTCCATGTCCTCAGCGTGACCATCGCCTGCAGCCAAAAGAACCGCCTTTGCATTTGTATTTCACTAAAATAGCGAGTCGCTAGGTGACTGCTGCATTTGTTGCAGTTTAATTGCAATGTATGAAGACACAGCACTTGCAATGTGTGCTTTCCTGCAACTTTATGCACTACCCTAGTACTGAGGGCCTGTTGCTAAAGTAGTATGACACCTGTCGTTCTACTCCACAAGCTCTGGCCTACTTTTGCATGGAATGGCTCACGTATGATCACCCATGATGGCAGCAGGAAAAGTACAGGAGACAATTTAGGAATGCTTGGCATGCAGAGCCAGAGATAGGGCAGTTGCTGAGTTGGATAGCTAATGCAGTGCAGTGCCAAGCAATGGGGCTGGTTCACATTGTGTAGTCATAGCATGCATTGGGCAGGCTTCTGTGAGAAATCTAGAATGAGTGTTGATGTGGCTGATTTAAAAAGTGTTATGGCTCTGTCACATCGCCTGTGAAGGCGTCAACACCCACCCACGCGTTGATACTTGACTGTTGCCGGCGCGAAAGGTACTCGAGACCTTTAGTCTGCCTGCAGCGCCAAGCCCCATCCCAGAGCAGTAACACAAGGACGATAACAACTTCAGGCCCTTGCAGGTTCGACAGCAGCAGCTCACGGCCGTTGCTGATGATCAATCGTTAAGCACTCAGCAGAATGTGCTTGGTTTGCAGCCAGTACACACTTCTTACTTGCAGCTCCTGATTCAGGACAGCAGTGCAGGTACCAGCAACATCTTGCAGGAGAAGCAGCTTTCAAGTGTTGGCTAAAACGTGAGGGACGGTTGCAACTGTGCAGCTTACAACCTCCTGGTGGAGTTGCCATGCACGGAACAGCATAGGCATCTGCAGCTCATCACATGGGCTTGCCTGTAGCCTGCTGCCTGCAAGAAGTGTGCGTTGACATCACTGCAAGTGCCGTTGCATGTTCCTGGCGCATGGCTACACGTCACACATCTGTGACAGCTGCTGTATTGCCTGTTGCTGCAGGCATGCAATCCACAGCAAAGATAGCAGCAGCACGGCTGCACTCCTGCATGAGCACCACCATCAGCAGCTGAGCCTCGCCATCACTTGTGCAGCAGCAGCTGTGCAGCAGCAGCAGCAGCAGCAGCAGCAGCAGCAGCCATGGGAAGGCAAAGCCCTGTGCTGCAATCGCACCACCAAAGCTACCACACACGCAGCTCTCGTGGAGCAGTAGCTAGCAGTGGCAGCAACTTCAAAGTACGGCTGATAGAGCTGCTGCTGGTGCTAGCAGCAGTATGGGCGACGGTCTGCGTCATGCTCATGTTTGGTCCACGCAGAGGACCAGCAGTAGCACCCTACCTTTCAGAGCCGGTGCTGGTATCATACGCATATTTCGAAAAGGATGCTATTCAGCTGGCCAACTTTGAGTACTTCTTGGCAGTTGGCAGCCACTATCCGTTACTACACAGCAACATGCACTGGGTGTTTGTGGTCAGCGGTGAGAAGTGCTCCCCATGCCCAGGGCTCTACAGCGGCATGAGTGAGCGAGAAGGTGCTGACCTGACTGCAATCGGCATCAAAGAGGCCAGCTTCAATGCCAAGTTCACACTGCTAGTTCGCAGCGAGAACTTGGGCATGGACCTCGGCGCACACAACGCAACACTGGAGTGGCTGAGCTACCGCGCCCTGCTTGGCCGTTACAAGTACTTCATATTCCTGAACAGCAGCGTGAAAGGGCCGTTCCTGCCAGCCTGGACACCCCCGGAGTGGCACTGGACTGCTGCTTACCTGGCAGCTTTCCAACCGCCACCGATGGCAGTGCAGTCGGGGCACTCTTCGGCTGCGCTGCTGCCTGGCTTCACGAGTGTCGGATCCGGCGGCCGGCCAGTACATGCGGTCGGCAGCAGCCTGGTGTGTCTACCGCCAAACGATGCTGCAGGGCCGGGGCCGCGGCTGGAGTCCTGGGCGTTTGCACTGGATCAAGACGGGCTAGCCGCAGCAGTTGAGTCCGACGTGTTTGTGCTGCGAGGCTGCAAGCTGTGCAGGGAGCAGGACAAGGGTGTGATTGTTGGGGGGGAGTATGGGATCACCAAGGCGATGTTTGACTCTGGCTACAACATTGCTACGCTCATGAGCAGGTATGCGCGCGGAATTGATTGGACAGATCAGCGGCACTGGTCCTGCAACGACAACGTGCACCCAAGCAGGGCAGGCCTGTACGACGGGATATCTATGCACCCGTACGAGACAGTGTTTGTGAAGTCCTCCTGGCATGTAGCTGAGCCATACACAAAGCGGTACAGCCAGTGGCATCTGCAGCATCTGCTGGGCAAGAGCGGTACAGAAGGGCAGTACAACAGGAAGCTGTACTTGTACGGCGTTAGCAAGAAGGCTGAAGCACCCCGAGACCTAGAGGCTGCTTACAAGCCGGTGCTGGAGTAGTCTAGACGAAAATATCACAGTGTTTACCTCCCTTGTTGTGATAGTACCATTCTAGGAGGCATTCCTTGTACAGGTTCAGCAGCAGCGACAGCAACAGCAGTGCGCTAACCCAGCGCATGGTGGGCTGACTGCTTATGTTCTGCTTGCAATATTGCATTAATGACTGTGGCACTTTGCAGCAGGCTGCACCAGCCCAGTCAACGTGTACATTTCTTGTGCAGCAGCACTGCATAATTACCCATGTTGGGGATGCTGCCGCAACATATGGTTGTACGCCCCGCACAGCTCGCAGTCTGAAACCGAGTCAGGCAGAGTACCTGCGGTTGCCTGTGTTGAGGCACAGGCCAACCTTCAGCACACCCATTGCATGCTGCTGCGCATTGCTTGTGTTGGCAGCAGGGATATAACATTGGCTAAGGCTGGTTGCTTGTTAACTTCTGCATGGTGACGGCAAATAACAATTTTGCAACCCTGTGCGCTGTTGTCAGTGTTGCCCGTGTGAGGCTGTCATGCGGTTATGTAACTTCAACTTGTTTAGTCACTGCTTCTGTGTTGCTGCTGCTGAAGTTGGCACGGAATACGACTGGTTGCATGCAATCATCCTATTGGTTGCAGCGCAGCGCGTATATCATCACACCAAAGCTCAGCCCATCCAGAGGATGCTTGTTGCGCATGCACAGATTGCATGTCAGAGTTGACATGGAAGGCTGTAGGCACAAACGCATCACACAGCATTTGTGTGGTGCTCCCAGCCATCACCTCAAGTGTGTTGACACACAGCGTGCTGCACAAACACATCAGCCCACGCCCCTTGCACAGGCTTTCCTGCTAGTGGGGCAGCTGGTCCAGGCGGCTGGCCCATGCTACTGTTAGTCTCCTGCCAGCCTGGCTGATGCTGCTGGTTGGCAGATGAACAGCTTGTGTTCATGTAAACGGATTACGGCTCCTGTTCATGTGCGGTGGTGGTGGGTGCCACCCAGTCATTGACTTGGTGCATCGGCTGCATGTGTGCTGCGCTGCGTGGCGCATGTGTGCTGTGCTGTGTGCTGCATGTCTGCAACAAATGTGTGCTGCTGTGCTTGATGCAAAGCCTTGTACTGGGCAGCGCCTGTGCGTGCATTGCTGGCAGCAATGAACCCAGGTGATGTGCAGCATGCGGCCCCTGGCATCGGCTGCCATTCCATGCAGGGCCTACCCCATGCAGTGCCTGTCAAGCTGGTTGCAATAAGGCGTGGCTCAACAGGACACGACGCCTGTGACTGCGTGTGGCACGAGAAAGATACCGCTGACATGCATGCAACACAAAGCCGACTGTGCAAACCAGTGCAACAATAGTTTCACAGCATGATGCTGTTGCAAGATGTTGCGGGCAAGCAGCTGAGTTTTCAGGCACTAATTTGGCCACACATGGGCGAGCGCTGCCTTGTTCATGGGCGCTGCCTGGAGGATGCATCCTGCATCTTGGCAGCCATTGTCATTGCTGTTGACAAGTGCCTGCCATTATTCTGTCATCTTGTATGGAATGTCATAAAATTTTTAAGTGTACTTTGTGTACCATGTGCATAAATGATATTGGGCTTTGGATATATAGTGTGCTCCGGCAGCCCAGGATAGGTGTTGTCGATGTGTGCCAGAGCAAACAACCCTAGTGCCGATAGTCCGTGAACCGTGCAGTTGGCGGTTCGGTCCCTTCTCCCATTGTTTGATCAACTCTCACGTCAGCCGTGGTCTTGCAATGTCCCCTCAGGCCTGACCGTTAACGCTGCACTGCAGAGCGATTTCTGTGAACAAGTCAGCCTGAAGGCTTAACACAATGCGGCACAACTGCAAGCCCTGGGCGAGGTGACGCGCAAGTTCTTCGTTAATATATGTTTTATGTGAGACTCCCTCGCCACACGCTGGAATCACCTCAAGCGCCCGTCTCACCAGTCGCTGATGATCACACCCGTGAACTCGTCGCACTGCTGAGCCCCTGGCTGCTGAAAATTCAGATCGCATGCTGACTATTGTTAAAAGACCGTCTGCAACGCCAGCCACGTTGAAGCCGTGATAGAATCTAAATCAGTAGTGGCTGGGCCACCAGCAAGCAGTCTGCTTTGCACAGGGTCACTTCGTTGTAAAGCATTACTTTGCTTCGACTATAACAACTGGCTTCAGGGTGCAGCTGCTCTTGACGCTTTTGCAAAGTGGTCAGGTTGTCACTGTAAGAGTGGTTTACACCTGCACACCTCCACTCCGCTCAATGTTCAGCAAATGTCATTGACATGTAACGACTGACAAACATATCCTGCAAACTAACCTACACCATAAGAGCACCGACGCCATGAACAGGTTGCCATACAGATTGCTTACACTCAGTGAAGCAGCACACCCATCTTGTGGAAGCACCACACCTTGAAACTTTACAACTGCTTCGAAGCAGCATACAGCATTCCATACATTGGCCAGCTTGCAGCACTCTGCTGGCCCCGATAAGCTGGTTGCAAATTCAACTCTCATTCTCTGTTGCAACCCTGCAGGATGTGCTGCACCCCATATGCTGCATACGCTGCTCAAAGGGCACCCTGCCACAAACGATAACTAGTGTGGATTTCACTCTGCCGTTGCAGCTACACACCAGATACACAATCAGCCACCACCGCGCAAACAGTAGGCGCTATGTGCTTGTCAGCAGCTGCAGCAACTGGTAGGTACCATCACGGCACCACTAATAGACAGTTGCTCAGCAGCATGCTTCAGCAACAGCGCAGGGCCTGCGCATACATGCAAGCGCAGAGACCTGCATGCACTGCCACTCCACTAGACCACACAGCCACAAACAGCATCCATACTAACCCCTTCAACAAGCTGCAGCCGCTGCTGCTGCAACCCTGCAGGGTTGCTTGCTGAAGTGATATTGGTGTCAGCAGCTCAAGCTGGTGGAAATTCCAACATGCCAACTGCAAAGCTAACAAGCCCAAGTTAGCGCAACAATCGGTTGTGACATGTGACAAACACGCCATCTGCTTAGAAGGTCTCGCCAACTTTGCCAGGGAGCCCAGGGCACCCTCGCCTGTGGACAGAGCCTGTGCACCATAGCCTGCACGTGCCGCAACGGGCATCAGCGGCAGCAGCAGAACAGCACTTGTGTGAGGACCTGAAATAAGACTTTGTGGTTGGTGCACTTGCCATCACATGTGTGCAATGACACCTCACAGCGCAGCGCACTGGTAGGGTGGAAGCTGGCCAGCATCTTGCTCCTACTCGCTGCGTGATGCATGTTTTTTTTACAGAAACATGAGCAAGGGCCAACTTGGTGGTTCATTAATTTCATGCAGCCCACAACTAACCTGCAAAGGCAACCATCGCCAGGCGGCCGTGCTTGATCTCTGCGGTCTTCAGGCGGAACACCTTGTCGGCATCACCGCTGCCGGCCAGGTTCAGGGGGTCGAAGTAACCGCCTGAAGAAGATACACAGCAAACAAGATGGCATGTTGGTCAGGAGAAGATACAGAGACTGAGTCGCACAAGCAACAAAAGAAGCATGGTTGACAGCAGCAAAGCAATAGCACTTGTGCTATCCCATCGAAAAAGCTGCCCGCGACTCCGACGCCTGCAGGTGCAGTCCAAGAAGCACGTGTGCACTCCCAAAACTTCCACTGCAAGTGCTGCTATCCAAGCAGATCTGGAACTAACAAATCTGCAACAGCCTATGCACAAAATGCTGCAGTTGCAACACGCTAGTGCAAGGCAGCGGCAGACCACGGACCGCACATGCACTTCAAAATCACCTTCACATAGCAGCGCCCCACCGAGTTCCTGCCACTGAAGCATATGGTGATTACTGCTGTGCACACAAATCACCTATGCATATGATCATTCAAGACATGACCAATGCTCAGGCTGCCATTTGACCACGGTGTAACACTCCCTCCTGCAAGCTGCACCTGGGTAGCAGCGCCTCTCTGGGTCCAGCTCTCCGTTCCTGTACAGCTCAGCACCGCCAACCAGGAGGGCCTCAATCCACACCAGCTGGGTGATGGAGAAGGGCAGGTTGAAGCCAGCATAGGTGGCACCGTCCAGCTCAACCTTGCCTGCCTCAGCCCTGCAGGAGGAAGAAGGTTGCAGGTTCAACAGCAGCGACAGTGTCAGTGTGACGCACATTTGCAAACATACATTGGAGACCTGGCTACTGTTTGATGCCAGCGTCAGCATGCGTTCACCACAATCCAAGGATGGTGTGACAGCAAAGATGCACGCTGTGCCACAAGCCCAGCATCGAATACAGCATGCAACATCATGCATGTTTGTGTTGCTGCAGCCCAGATCTGCCATGCGAGCAAGCAGCAGTGCTAGGGCTTGTAGGTGCAGCAGCCTTGCTGGGGTCTGCTCCTCCAGACAGATCCCCTGCAGATGATTGACAGATCTACTGCTGGGAAAACACTACAGCACCTTGTTGATGGCATCTGAGCAGCTGTTGCTACCCCAGTCGCTGATGAGACCTCTGCTGCCCAGCTGCTGCTGACGCTGATTAAGACAGCAGATCCCAGCCATGCTGAGCTCAATTCTGGTGCAGCTGCTCACCAGGACACGCCAGTGGTGGCCTCAGCCACGATGGCGCCCAGGCATGCAAGCATGGCCCAGCGGCCGTGGATCAGCTCGCACTCGCGGAAGCGCTGCAGACCGAACACCTCGCTATAGGGGGCCAGGCGGGTCTCGGTCACAAGGTCTGGAGTTGCTGCGAAGGTGCCATCCACACCGCCCTTGAAGTTCTTGGCTGCATTGATGTCGTTCTCATCGACAGCGACCTGCACGAAGTCAGATGGCCTGGACAGACCCAGGGGGTCGAAGCCACGGTCGCCTGGCAGGCTGCCGTCCAGCCATCCAGGGCGAGAGGTGTTGGGGAGCCACAAGGCATCACCCTGGTACCGCCTGCAAGGCGGGGGCAAGGACCAGACTTATGCTCGGCATGTATCGCAGATCGCAGAGCACTGCACATTTCCGTTACCAAAATTCCTCAGCATGCTGTCACTTGCTACAACATTTGCTTCAATTCCTCTCCGAATCGCACCTGTAGCCAACGCCACCCCTGCGGGTGCCGGTGGAGACAGTGCCAGCCTTCTTCAGGATTGAAGGAGCAGCCTTTGCCACCTTCTTTGTGGCAGTCTTTGCTGGGGCAGCAGCCTTGTTGAACTTCTTCAGGAAAGACATGTTTGCGGTGGTGCCTGCTTGGCCGGTGAGTGGTGCAAACAGGTGGTGTTGTGGCGTGTCGCGACACGGTGTGCACACCCAGCTCAATGCACGCGCGTGCTCTTCAATCCCCCGCAACGATCTGGTGTAACACAGAGATTAACAGCTGAACCCTTGTTTTGTGAACGTGCACAACCGCGACCCACTTTGCTAATTTGCATTATTGCTTGTTTTTTGGTTTAAGAGCGTGCTGCCATCAGCATCGAATGCTCGCTTGTCCCCGCCCACCACTTTAACTTGCTGTGCTGCGCGTGATGTCACCGCTTTCTGTCACATTTGTGCTCTTATCAAGGTAGTTTGCGGCTGCCTTGAGAATCCTTGCCATCGCCCGCAGATCCTGTCAATGTCGGAACTTGTGTGCAGTGTTTCGATGCTGCTGATGAAGGGTAGGACGTGACTATCGATTCCGTGTTTGGGTGTAAAGAATTTACAAGTTATGTGCAGCTATACTAGCAGTTGACGTACGCAAGCGATAGCCAACTTATGCAAGCGTACATCACGCTGCTGCTGTGGACTGCCGTGGCTGGCAGCTGCCTGCAGGCATGCGTGACTGCAGATGCCAACACACGACAGCAACCAAGAGAAGGGCATCTTGATGTTTGTTGCAAAGCACCTGATTCCAAACAAACAGACCATCAGCAAGCTATGCTGCTGTTCACCGGTATTGCAGTGTACGCGGCGTGACCAGCACATGCCTGAAGCACGAGTGCCATCAAGATCAGCTGCACACTTTGCCTACCTATGTTACATCATGTAGACGTGGCGTAAAGAGCCTCTTCACAGAGTCTGCACCACAACCCAACCAGCAGTGCAACACAAGCCAACCAGGCATGCAGGAACAACGGATTGTCGCAACTGCCCTGGCACACTCCCATCACCAAGGATTCCTGAAGAACACTGTAGTGGACATGTGAGAGGACACGGCACTAGCATGCAGTACACTGGCAGCCCACCCAACCCCCCGCACGAAAGCCAATGCCTGCTGCTGCTCATGCATGCAACGCTGACCACCCACTGTAAACGATGCTGGCGCCACTGATGACATGTAGAAAGCAGCTGTCCAGATCCAGGAGCTTCAGGGGCACCAACCCTTCTGCGTCCAGGTAGCATCAACATGTGACAACACCACACCACTCTGCAGTCTCACAAACAACTTCCATAACACAGGAAAACTCTGCCACTGCATGTTGACCCAACAGGTCATCATCATCCATCATCATCATCATCATCATCATATTACCATCGTCATCTTACCCCATTCAAGCCATAGCATCAGCGCCATCGGTCCCGCATGTTGACCCAACAGGTCATGATGGTACACAGAAAAGTACACACTGCAGGGCATTCAAAGGCATATACACAACGTAAACACCCGGGTGCCGCAGGTTATGTGGTGGACGCATGTTCAGCACCATGTCAAAGAACAAGTTCAAAACGGCACCATGTGCAATGCAGTAGACGCAGCCGAGTTCAAGTGCGGGCGGGTGGTGGGCCATGGCACCTCATTGCTGTACATAAAGTGCTCAGTTGTTTCCACGTCCATCAGGCACAACCATGCACACCCCAGCACCTCAAGAGGGTGCAGCTCCACCAAGCACCCAGCAGCACAGGGAGTGAACCGGGCACAATTTGGCATGACGGAAACCAGATATGCGCAGCAGCCGCAGCAGCCATATACTTGCAGCAGCTGCTGCATGGCGGACAGCTCACTCCGACACCGATTTCACTGATGCTGTACTGTCGACCCTCCGTAGCCGTACCAGCCTGGCCAACAACACAACTCGACTCAAAGCATGCCCTCACTCACCCATCTCTGAGTACACACAGCCTGTCGCACAATCACGTGCTGCAACGTACAGCAGCGCCTGCGCTTGCCTCTCGGCAAGCACGCTGGCCCCTCGTGCAATGGCGGCAATGCATGTGCAATGCACAGTGATTGCCACACCCTCCCTCGCACACGGGCACTGCCTGGCAGGCGCTCACACAGCAAGCACTGCTGCTAGCCTGCAAGGCAAGTGCTGGCACGGCAGGCTCCAATTTGGCAAAGGCAACCATGCAGCCATGCGCAAGCCTTGTCATGTCATGTCAATCGTCTTGTGATCCAGCAATGCAACACTAGCCTAGGATACACAGCATGCAGTGAATGCGTTCAGGTGTGACGCCGGAACAGCTTCATACACCAGTGTCCGTGCAGCAGAAGCTGCTTCTACCCGTCAGGGTATGCCATGCTACACACACTGCCAGCACCCAGCATCCCCACACAGCCACAAGAGCAGCAGCACCTGCGGTGCAGTGCGTGGTATTCACCAATCATCACAGCAGATGACATAACCGCACCACTCCAACTGTCACAACAGCCTCTCGTCAGGTCATGCCACACTCGGATCTTTGCAATGCACACTCACTGACACCGGACGCCCACAGTCGGCAGCCCGCCGTCAGATCTTGATCCTCTCGCGTGCCAAAATGACAAGGTCGCCATCACTCAGCACGGTGTTCTCCGACACCAGGCGGTTGTTCACATTCACCAGCCGCACCTGCTGCTGCTGCTGTGGCTGCTGCGCGCCTGGTGCTTCCGCCACTGCCTGAGCCCCAAGTACTAGCTGCGCTGCGCCCGCGGCCAGTGCAGGCACGCCGGCGCTGCCGCGCTGCAGCTGCAGCTGCTGGCGAGGGCTGCTGCTGCTGCTGCTGCTGCTGCTGCTGCTGCTGCTGCTGCTGCGCGCGGCCGGGCCGGAGGGCTCAGCATCGCTGTCTGTTGACGACTCGTCGTCTTGGAGGATGGCCAGCACACCCTTCTCCCTCAGGATCTCGCCGGCTGTCGTGCCACGAGGCACGTCCTCGATCACACCTCCTGCAGGGGAAGCAGCGGGACTCGGGTTCAACGGCGCAGCCAGCCACGTGACAGTGCGCGTAATTGCCAGACCGGCAGCCGCATGCCACACTCGCGTTGAGCTGCAAAGTGCAGCTCACACCACATGATGCGGCAGGCAACAGACACTTCAGACAGCAGATGAGTGCTGTCATCCGACACCAAGTCGATAGCCTGACAATGCTCCAGAGGTGCTCACCGGGCCAGATCACGACCGACACATCGCCGTCCTGCTGGCTGCCTTCCTCAACCCCGTACGCCTCCACACCCCACTCAATGACGCTGCGCAGCTGCGCCGCCTTGGCGGCCGTGGCAGCCCAGTTCGAGCCAGCCGCCTGCACGCCGCCAGGCCCCGCCGCAGCTGCCACTCCAGCGCTCGACGTGAGGCCGCCCCCCTGCTGCTGCTGCTGCGCGGCAGCCGATGCAGCACTGCCGCCACTGCTGCCGCTGCTCTTCGCGGCTTGGCTCTTCAGCCAGCTGCCGCCGGTGGCCCAGCTGTGCAGCAGCATGGTGGGGTCAGGGGAGGCCCTGGCCTTGCGCCAGCCAGTGACCTGGCAGACACTGCTGCTGCTGCTGCTGCTGCTGCTGTCAGGGCCTGCCACAGCGCTGGCATTGTCAGCGCTAGCATCGCCGGTGCCGGAGGCACCAGCAGGTCTGGAAGCGCTGGAAGCTGGTCCGGCTGCTGCCACGCTGACTTCTGCTGCTGCTGCCACCGTTGCATCGCGCTCGTAGCCCTCCAGCAGGGTGAGCGTTGTGTGGGGGTGCAGGTAGCCCATGTGATCGCGCCTGTGCCACCTGCGTCAGCCACAGCACGGATGAGCATTTGAGGTGATGCGTCGTCTTCAGCACCAGGCTCACGCATCAGCTGGGGAGTCAACACACGCATCAGCACACTGGACGCGCTTGAACTTGGCAGCAGCATGCTGCAACAACATGCAGGGGTCAGCACACATACCTGTTCTAAATCAATCTTGACCTACAAATTTGATCACACTGAACCTCACACCTGCCATCCCTCCTCCTCCACCGCGGACCCCCACCTTCACCCCCCACCCCCACATGTTTGACTCAGGTTTGACCAATGTTTGACCAATGGTTGACCAGGCTTTGACCCACCTGCCGTCCCTGCACCACTCGTACTCCTCCAGCCGCGCATGCCAGTCGCCCTGCCCAGGCCGCACCCAGCACGCTGAGCCAGCATACTGCAGCAGCTCCTGGTAGAACGCGTAGTCTGGCATGCGCCATGGGTGATCGGGGTTAGTGCCACCGCTCATGATCACACACAGCAGGCTCAGGCGGCCACTACCCTGGGGGCTGGCTGCAGGGTTCGACCACGCGTTGCTGCTACGGCTGCTGCTGCTGCTGCCGCCGCTGGAGTCGTGTGCGGCAGCAGGACCCGTCACTGCTGCTGCTGCTGCTTCCAGTTCTGCAGGACTGACAAGGCCGCCAAAGCCTGCAGCGGGCAGCAAGGAAGAGCCCCCGTTGCTGCTTCTGCTGCTGCTGCTGCTGCTGTCATTGATGACTGCCAAAACAGCTCCATAGCGCAGGCGGTCAGACACACGCAGCACAGGCTGACCCACATACACATAAGGAGCCGGCTTCACCTGCTGATGCTGCTGCTGCTTGGTGGAAGTGCTGCTGCTGCTGCTGCTGCTGCTGCTGCTGCTGTGGCTGTGGCTGCTGCTGCTGCTGCTGCTGCCGCTGCCAATGCCGCGCCCAGCACGTAGAGGTGTCTCCAGTGTCTGCACTGCTGCTGGTACAGCAGCCCTCAGAGGCGCCTGCGACTGCTGCTGCTTGCTGACCGCTGCAATCCGAGCCAGCAACGGCACAGCTGCGTCACGCTGCTGTCCTGCCGCCGCAACTGCCGCCTCCACTGCCCGCTCTGCAGTTGCTACCGATGCAGCTGCTCTGCCGGCGGTGCTGCGCCCCACACCAGCTCCACTGCCCGCACTAGCAGCAGCAACAGCAGCTGCTGCAAGTACCCTCGCCGCCTCTCTGGTGCTGCCTCTCGCGGCCACGGCAGACACCAGCTCACGCCCCGACAGCGCCACACTGCTGCTGCTGCTGCTGCCGCTTGTTGCGGCTGCAGCTGCTGTGGCTGCAAGCCCGCTGCTGCTGAGAAGCTGGCCGTCCTCGTCAAACGTGAACATCACCGGCGGCAGCGCCTGCAGGACACCCTGCTTGGCCGCGGCAGCTGTGGCTGCTGCGGTTGCTGGCGCGTCCGCTGCAGTGGTTCCCGCCGCGCTGTCCAGCGCGCTCACTGCTGCAGCTGCAGCAGGCGCGGAGCCCCACAGCACCTCCTTGTACGCCCAGTGCGCTGCACCTCCGTACTCTGCGTGCTCGTGCATGCCCGACGTCTTTATCTGCACCTCCAGGGCGGCCCCGCCGGGGCCCCAAACCGCGGTGTGCAGCGCCTGGTACCCGCTGGGCTTGGGGTTTGCGATGTAGTCGTCAAACTCGCTGTGGATCGGGTGCCAGAGCTTGTGCACTGCGGAGATGAGGCGGTAGCAGCACTGCACCGCGTCCGCGAGCCGGCTGCCGCCGCCGTCGTCGACCACCACGCGCAGCGCTCGCGCATCGTACACCTCCTGCGGGCCAACAGCCCCCAGCGACAGCAGGTTGATGTGTCCAGCATGTTTTGAAGTTTGTGGTGCGTGCAGAAGGAAATGGGACACAAACCCAGCAGGCCTACCGCAAGCAGCATGCTGCTGGGTTGCAATCACGCTGGTGGACGGCAAGCAACAGCCATGACGCGTCGGCCCGCTTGCAGCTCTCTCTGCGCCTGACTCCTGCTGCCATACTCCTGCACACAAGTCGCATCAGCAGCAGCTGACCCACCCACCTCCACGCTGCAGTCCTTGCGCTGCATCTTGCTGTGCACGCTGCGCAGGCTCTTCAGCCGCCCCTGCACCTCCACCTGCACAGCCACAAGCGACGGGGACACCGCGCGAGAGTTGGCAGAGCTAGCGTTGACTACGACAGCATGCTGAAAGTGCAAAGGCTCTTCAGCCGCCCCTGCACCTCCACCTGCACAGGCACAAGCGACGGAAACACCGCGCAAGAGCTGGCAGAGCAGTCGGCTGTGGCAGCATGACAAAAGGGTGGAAAAACTGCATTCCAGGACACAACAAACAAATGCATAGTCAACTTCCTGTCACACCCTAAGCCCTGCTCACATAATCAAGCGTCAGCTAGTGCATGGCCGTGGAGTCAGGTACTGGATGTTCCTGCTACTCATACACAGGCGCATCAGCCTCCGTGAGCACCATCGCCAATGCACACCAACATGGGACCAGCAAACAGCCATGACAGACCAACAGCACCAGTAGCAGTCAGATGCCGCCCCCTTGCAGGACGCAGCTGAAGCTCCAGACAGCCAGCTGCACGTTCAGCCAACTTCCCGCCTCTGACCCGACCACTGGCGATGCACGTTGATACGATCAGCCTGGGGCTTTCTGACAATACACCTCGTGCCAACCTCACAAACACCGTACAGTGCACCTCGTCATCTGTGAAGTACACCTTGTGACAAACTGACAAGGTGCAACACACCACGCACACCTCACACCTGCAGGCCGCAGCTGAAGCTCCCGACAGCCAGCTCCATGTAGAGCCGGCTGGCTGCCTCCTCAAGCACGCGCAGGCCCTGCTGCGCGGACCACGTCAGACCCCGGTTGCCCTTCAAGCTCACGGCATCAAACGCAACCACCGTCGACAGCACGCTCAGCAGCTGCTGCTGCTGCGCCGTCAGCTGCGGCGGCGGCTTCTGCTTCGTCTGCTGGCTTGTCTGCTGCTGCTGGGAAGCATCTGCAGGTGCAGCTGGCATGTCTTGCTGCTGCTGCTGCTGCTGCTGCTGCGGGGCCTGCTGCAGGCCTACTGCCCACCTGCTGCTGCCCAGCAAGGCCCTCAAGCTGAGCGCAGCATCTGTGACGCCCCAATCGCCACCCGAGGCCCTTTGAGGCTCCGCAGCATCTCCCTCAGGGGGGGCAGGCAGCAGCGGCGTTGCGCTGTTCTGCTGCCACACCCGTGACAGCAAGTCCAGGCCTGCACTCCGCCGCTGCTGCTGCTGCTGCTGCTGCTGGACAGCAGGATGCAGAGGGGTGGTGCTTTTGCTGCTGGGCAATGCAACGCCGGCAACACCGCCAGCATTGTCCTGCTGCTGTTGCTTGGACCCGCTGCCATCCTCAGCAGCAGCCAAACCAGAAACCGCGGCTGCCGGTTTCTTCAGCAGCATCGGCAGCCTCACAAAGCCCAGCAGGCTGCGCAGGTCCCTCAGGCCCTGCCCAACGTTCTCCTCCCACGCCCACGCGCGAGCCGCAGCGAGCTCCTGCTGCTGCTGCGCAAGCGCGCGCAGCTGCTGCTGCCGCGGGCTGCTGCGCACTCTGCGCCGGTTGCGCGGCGGCGGCGGGCTGCTCCAGGTCTTGTCCAGCTGCTGCCGCAACGAGCAGAAGGTCGCGGTGTCTGTGACCGCAAAGCACAGATCCTCCATCTCGCTCTGCAGCAGGCACGGCAGGCACATGGCGCAGACTTTGGTGGCTGGCCGCACGGTCACTGGAATCGAAGCAAGACAGGGCGTCAACAATGGCAGCAAGCAAGTGCTTTGTGTTCATTCTGTGCAGTTGCATCAGTCAAATGCAGGCAAGGGCAGACGAGCCCTCGACCAGCTGCAGGCGGCTAGTGGCAGCACCACCCACCCGGCACCAGGCCCCAGCATCCACCCTTGCAACACGCCTCCAGAGCACTCCTCCTCCCAGTGCCAAACCTTCGTTTGGAAACAAACCCCGCAAACCCTAAACCCACTGACACTGCCGGCATACCTTGAGGCCATGCCAGCCCAACGACCCAGCCATGCTGCACCACACCGCCAGCGTCTCCTCTGCAATCGCCTGCTGCTTGGCCGGCGCCAGCGCGTACACCGTGCGCATGTTGTGCAGCCTGTCCGCCAGCTTGACCAGGATGACCAGCGGCTCCTCAACCACCGCCTCAAACATCATGCGCTTCAGCCGCTGCCACTGCGACTGCCAGTAGCTGGCGTCGCCGCTCACCACGCCCTGGGCGCAGCGCGTGCAGCACGACAGGACAGCGGCGGCAGCACAGCGACAGCATGATCAGGCGCATGGGCAGCTGTGGACACGCAATGCTTGGCAGGCTGCCCATTGGGGTGCGGGAGAGGGCACCGCTGCCTCACAAGGGGACGGACGACCCAACACGATGGAGTGCATCAGCAACTCAGCTGTGCAGGAGACACAGGCAAGCAAGCGAGCAAGCAAGCAAGCAGACGCCTTGCTTAAGCATGCAGGAAACAGTCTGCAGTGCAGCGAACCGATACGACTTCCTGGCGATGAGATCTACCTCCAGATCCAAAACGTCCCACCTTGCGCTTGTCTCGCCGCAGCATCTGATTGACCTGTGACAGCTTCGATACCTTGACCACCATTGCTGACACAGCAGGCCCAAAGGCGCACGCGATCTGCTCCGGTGTGGTGGGCGTGTCGTCCAGCACATCATGCAGCAGCGCTGCAATGACAGCCGTCTCGTGTCTGCAGTGCGCCAGTGCAGCATATCAGATGTGGTCCAACAGGTGGCATGCAGTGCGGCAGCACCAACAACTTCACGGACAGCTCCGCTTCTGCCTGCTGGGCGGGGGTGCCTGCCACAGGCTGCAACTGCTGGTGTATGTGCTGCAATGAGCAGCATAACTGCAGCCTAGCAGAAACACTGCTGTGCCTGTCACAGCTGCTGCAACGCATGTGGCGGCTGTTCCAGCAGCACCAACCAGTGGCCCCCAGCATTCCAGCATCTTCCTGCAAGCTTACAAGTGCTGCGGCTGATGCAACATCCACAGCAACAGCTGCTTGCAGTAAATACACCACGACCACAAACTGCAACTGCACAGCAAACACACACGTCATGGTTATCATTGCAATCCTGCAAGCAAAGCACCTGCTGTCATGTCGCCAGTGAGGCAGGTTGGCCTCTACAATCAGGGCTGTTTCAATGCAGTGGCTGACATAGGGCTCGCCGGTCTTGCGCTTCTGCCCGGCATGCGCTGCTGCTGCAAACTCCACGGCTGCACGCACGCGAGGCTGCTTAAACATGCTGCTGCCGCTGACATACACGCCATACAGCAGTGGCCGCTCCTGCAAGCAAAGCAGAACAGCAAGCAGGCGAGTGGCAGGTGCGTCAGGCACAGACGGCTGCAGGCAGATACGTCAGTGGGGAGCATGCCTGCAACCACGACAGCAAGAGGCGTACCAACACAACGATGGAGCTGCAGGTGCGAAGCTATACAGCAGGTTATGTCACTGCAAGCAGAACAGCAACTGGGGATACATCTTGTGCATGTGTCGGGGACCAAGCATGTGGAATATGCAGACGTTGGTGCCACATCTTTGCAGGCGCAGACCTTGCACTGAGCGCTATGCTGGTGCTGTGTGAGGGTGTGGTAGGGCTCGTTTATGCAGCTCGCTTTTGACACACCGTTCAAGTTCCCGTGCATCGCTGGAGTGGAGCTGCAGGGTGTGATGCAGCTGCCAACGGCCACAGGCCAGCAGGCCCAGGCTGCCACGTAACACACTTCCATGCACCATGCATACCGTGCATGCACATGATGCTGGCAACTCATCACACTCTACACTCTGTGTGCAGGCTAGCAGTGCTGTGCGTGTGCAGATGCAGTGCAGAGTTGCTGCAGCACTGCTGGTGCCATTTCAGGGCTGACTGATGCAGGTGTGTTGCAATGCTGCTGCTGGTGTGTTGCAAGTGCTGCTGCTGCAGGTGTGTTGCAATGCTGCTGCTATGGCAGCTTGGCACGCTCTGCTGCTTCTTGGCCTGCGCCAAGACACACCTCCGGCTTGCTGGTGAGGCGCTGCTGGATCTCAAAGTACTCATTCAGCACTCCAGTCAGGTTGTAGAGTAGCGCGCCAAGCGTCACTGACAGCGCACAGAACGTGGCAAAATACAACGGCCCAAAGGCACCAGCTGCTCCTGCAGGCACGTTAATCCAGATTCAAGCACTCCAGATGAAGTATACGTGCGGTGCGGGGATGCCAGCTGAGTGATAAGCCCCAGGTGCCTTGCTCACCTCGCACAAGGTGGTCTAGGTGTTGGTAGCCTCAGCAGGCGTTAGTGGCGAGCTGCTAGGGTCTAGCTGCTGAACATCATAATAAAACGCACTGTAATGCGACAGTCGGGCTATAACTCCTCGCCTAACAGAGTAGGGAGGCGTTATTGGAGTGCTGAGGCTAGGGCGAACGGATCGCCCTGCTGAACTGGCTAGCCTCATATGCTAACGCCGGCACAAATTGCAGCTTCAAAGCAAGTGCTGTGCTTGTTGTTGGCACGTTTACCCCATTCTGCTGCATACGTGGCACTGTGCTTGTCGCACACAGGCTTTTACCAAGCGTGATGCTTGTAGGAATGCACAACTTGCCAGCCTGCGCGGCTGTTCGGCACGCACGGAGCGTGTGAACGACGTCTGCCTGTCACACTGTCATGAGGGTTGTTTGCAGATGCCAATTCTGCTAATGCTGCTTCATATTTAATTCGAGTCACGCAGTCAGATCAGTTCACTTTTAATTGTCCGGCTGTTCTGCGCAGGTCACCAGCAGCGTCTGCCTGGTACTGCTGCTGGTCCTGCCAATGCTAACCTGCTCACCTGGATTCGCTGTCTGCACGCATTACTTCAACAGAAGTCATGCATGTTAGAACTTCAACAATCTGTGGCATGCGCGGCCGGCATGCAGGCAGCAAGGCTGTCACTTCTGTGAGGCTCACACCCTCTTCTTGAGTGGCACCAACATGCGAGAACTCTGGTCGCAACAATTGTCTCAGGTGTGCAGCTCAACAGCTTTTTGTGATGCCAAAGCTTCAGCAGGTGCGGCTCTGCGGCGCATGCAGCATGTCAGGCTCTTGTCACCCGCTGCACGGCCCATGCATGCATGAGGTGGTGCCACACATGCATGCCAGGCATGCCGTGGCTCACAACAGGCTGTGGACATTACATTCGCTGTTTTTCATGATCGATTGTCATGATCAGAGGTTTGGGGCCTGCACACAAGTTGCTCCGGCAGTTGTACCAGGACAGACTGAGCACAACCAGGGCTCACCCATCTGACAGTTAAGTACAAGATCGGCTGGCATGGACTGCATGCTGCTTCCTGCTTTTTTCAATTGCAGGAGCAGCAGGCAGCAGCAGCAGGAGCAGCAGCAGCAGTTTTCATTGGAAGAGCTAGCAGTGATGCAGCAGCAGCGACTATCTGCTGCAGCTTCGCAAACTTGGCAGCCAGCATGGGCAGGAGCAGCCAGCAGCACATGCAGCAGGCGCGCAACAGCAAGGTTCAATCTACTGGTTCTTCAGCATGCAGAGTGATGCACAGCCGCCAAGCGGCAGTGCAAGTGACATCACCAGCCATAACAGCAGCAGCAGCAGCCAGCAGCCCCTAGCATGCCCGTCACAAATGGCATGCCTCCTCTAGCAGACCTGCTGGGCGAGGCAGCAGCCGGTGACCCCCAGCACCCACCCCAGCAGCCGCAGCTTGTGCCAGAGTCCGGATGGTATTCCGGACAAACACAACCAGCAGCAACAGCCAGAGCACAGCGCAGACAGCCAGGAGAGCGCTGGGTACGGGCTGCGCTGGCCATGCTGCGCTGGTACAAGGGTGCGCTGAGCCCCCTGATGGCCTCCACCTGCCGTTTCCTGCCAACATGCAGCCAGTACAGCATGGACAGCTACAGGTGCGGCTGACAGCGAGGCTGCTGTGTGCATGCAGCTCATGGTGGCAGCTACACCCTTTGCACGCATGCAGTGCTTTATCCTGTCACAAGCTATGGGTGCTGTGTGGTAGAGGGGGCAACTGAATGATGATTCGACCCGCAAGCATGCAGGCATACGTTGCTGCTGGTCTGCTGGTGTCCAACTGCCCAGCATGCATGAGTGGGTTCACGTAGCAGGGACCCAGCTAGCATCGCAGTTGACACAGTGTTGCTGCAACCGTGCGCGTGATCAGGGACCGTGCGCATGATGGGAGGTTGCTGTCAGCATTCAGATGTATTCCAGGCTTTGCACAGTGTCCAGTGCTGTGTAGCATAGCCGCTGTTTGGTCTTCTAGTTCTAGCCAGTGCCTCTGTGTCCTGCTCCTTCACCAGCTAGGTGTGTTTGACGGTATCTCAAGCGCACCACCATTTGTGTCTGTTGAAATCTGCCGCCACATGCGCAGGGCGTATGGTGTCGCCAAAGGGACAGTGCTGACCGCCTGGCGGCTGCTGCGCTGCAACCCCTGGGGCCTTCCGGGTACGATCCCACTGCGTGGCCTCCTGTGGGTCTGGCCTGGCTGTTTAGGGTTGAGGGTTCAGCTGAGGTGGCAGTGGTGGTGGGGCTGGCCACGTTCCTGAGGCTGTCACATGCCCTGCTGTTTGAGTAACTGCTGACTGCAATGGCTCCGCTGGCAGCAGCCATCATCATCATCATCATCATATACCTCAGCTAGCATCAGCGCATCGGCCCGCGCCCACGGGGCGGAAGAGGGAGCACTGCTCCAGAATGTTGCATGCATTGCGCACATCCAAGACTGACAAGAAAAGCAATAACGGTGCACCATCAGACATTTCCAGCTGTTATCAGATACCACGCAACTTGATTGACGATCAGCATGGACAGCTGCGCATTAGCGCACAGGCTGTCTAGCAACATATATCCTGAAAGGCAGGTAACAAGAAGGCAAGACCACTCTGACCCAACCGGACAGCGAAGAAAGCTGTGAGCGGGGCATGAAGTCTACATGATGTTGGGAGCCGTTCCCTGCATCACACAGTAAGGTGTGGTTGGCTGATGCTATGGCTTGAATGGGTAATATGATGATGATGAGTAAGGTGTGGTGCATGATTGCCTAAGAGCCTGGATGACTATAGTAACCGCTGCTGCAGTCTCATCAGCAGCATAGAATGTTGCGATTTGTCGCGTAACTCATGTCAAAAGAAGAGCAAGGCCCGGATCATGATGCAGAGGAGGGAACAAATACGTTCACTACAGCATGCGCCCGCTTCAAAAGAGGCAGCTTTCACACAAACTCTTAGTGACCCACTGCTCTCAAGCCGGCTGACGGGTTCACCTGACCTTAAAGTAATCATTGTTGCAACTTTAGACACTCCCAAATTGTCCAGGGTTCGGGGTTTGAACAGGGTACCTCCCTACTAGCTGCCCTGTCCAGGGTGGGTGCTCTCACACTTCTTGACGGTAAATAATATGAGAATTGAAGTGTGAGACGTGTGGCCAGCGTCGCATGCAATTATCAAAAAAGCACTGAAAAGACTGATAGTACCTGTATTAAGGTGATTTACAGTAAGGACTCGGACACGGCAGATGCTCCACGACTTCTCCCGAGAAATGACCACGCACCCTCCCTAAAGAGGAGCATCAGCACATGATCTCGCACACTGCCAAAGTGCAGCACCAGCACACGCTTTTGCAAATGACTACTTTAAGCATCTTTTTACATTGTCGAGTGAGTTGCGTGACATCCTAGACCATGTTTCTCCACTGGGGATGTGCCTGCTGTGTGGAGTTCTGCCTACCTGTGTTCTGCGTTCAAGCGTGGTGATGTCAGTGTCAAGGATAACTACCGTGGTATTGCCGTTGGTTCAACCATGGGCAAGCCCTACAGCATG